>JAAAKM020073195.1:143421808-143432373 GCA_010016025.2 Alatinidae sp. Z8VKAUB7J3
AGACGTCCTTCCCAGCCTTTTCGATCATCGCGTCCGGGTGGAAAGAATGAGCCGAAAGAACCTGGAACAGGTCGTTTCCGGAACTTGCGCCGCTTTTAATATACAAATACAAGAGCCCCGGAAAACGATAGGCGACATTCTTAACAAATTACAAAGCAGAGAAGGAGTCAATTTAACCCATCTCCAGGTTTATATGGATCGCCTTTATCGCAAGGACCTCCAGCGCAGAGGCAAATTGGATCGACCGCTTACTTTTGACCAGGCGCTGATTGCTCAAACCGGCGCTTTAACAGACGTCTTGTCGGAATTCCTGGACGAACGATTACTTGAATTGGATCGACTGAACGAAAAACCGGGCATGGCTCTAGATATCCTATTTGTCCTGGTGACCAATAACGGGACTAAACGAAGCATAGATCAAGAAGCGCTCGTCGACCAATTAACAGAAGAAAAGAATTACTTTCAAAAGATAAACTATGCTTACTAAATACACTAGACAAATAAGATGGAGCATCACTACAAATTACTCCATTGGCTCCAAGTTTTCACCTCTTATGAAAAGATTATGTTACTATATCTAAGAGTGTACCTAGAAAACCAGTTTTAAACAGATCAAACTTCTTGACTGTGGTCACAATAACATGCAAGCACCAACATTACAATTACTATGCCTGAATCAGCTACAAATGGGTATTTTTTGTCACTTGACAGTTTTTTCTCATGAACATGTTTTAAAATTTTAGTTACTATGGACTTTGGTAAACATCTTTATTAACAAAGTATTCAAATAGTAAGAAACAGGCCTTAACTCTAGATTCAGAATTCTATCCTGAATCCAAACAATTCTTAACCATTTACAAACCTTCAAAGATGACACCTCTTTCTCTTATTTTAGATACTGGTTATATATCTGCATCAGCATCAATCTTGTTAAAACTGGTTTACCTGTAAATTACATCAACAGTGATAAAATTGAGAATCAATAAATGAGAATGACAGATTAGGTTAAAATTGATTTTGCAGCAAAAATGAACATCATATTTGGATCCAGGATGAAATTCTGAGTTTGTTAGTTAATAACTTGAATAGGCTACTCTGTTAATCAGGATATTTACCTGGGATTTTGGTTACCTTTTCAGGCCCCATGAAATGTTCAAGATGTAATTTCCCCTAGAAGCAATTACAGAATTATGTTGGAAGATAAAAAAGACATCAAGTGATGTAGGCTATTCACTTTTATTCTAGCTAAATCATGTTGTCAGCTGCAAGTATACCTAATTTGGTAAATATTAAGCAGCCCACATTTCTGATTTGAAAACAAACATACCATTTGATGCCTTTTTTATGTTTTCTGAATGTTTTATAACAAATTCAGCTTAAGCCATTTACATACACTAAGGAACCTTTTTCTCTTGCTCTAGAGATGGTTTATATGCCTGTTAAAATATTATGGGCTACTTGTTAAAATGAGTTTACCTGTAAGCTCAATTAGGCTATCAGCCCCCCACCCAAACGAGCCAAAATTCTTGATAAGACCCAGTTTATAGGTCTGGCATTACTGAAGAAAAAAATACTGATTTTTGAAACATAAAAATCCAGCAACCAAAAAACCTGGATATATATGTTGAAATCAAATTTGTAACTTTTTTTAGGAAATTATGACAGCTCAATAGAAATATGTAACAATTTATCTGAGAGTATTCGTCTACCAAAAAAAGGAAAAAAAGCAAAGGGAAATCATGATAATCTTTACGCTGCTGCATTCTATAGCTCGTAGCCTATTTGAGATTATGTTTTAAGGTAATGCTGTGAGAAAAGACGTTACAATTTTGGCTGTTCGTTTAAGTCTACGACTTGGCAAAGTGAATGGGGAATTAGAAAATGAAGAGAAGTTTACATCTTTTTTCGCGCCCAAGTGAACCAGGATATTTATATATCAGATATTATTTTTAGCGTTTAATTTGTGAATCGTTCATCTTTCGTTATATAGCGTTGATACAGATACTGATATCGTTGTTATATTTTGTATATTCACTTGATAAAATCACTTTACAGCAAACAGCCGTGCTGTCTCCTTCGCCGACTCCAAACAACGTTATTTGCTTGTTATAATGAATCGTCATCACTTGATGTACTGTCTAGACTTTGACTGCAAGAGCTACCCGACTCCAAATAATTCATATAGTATCCCGGCATCTTCAGAAAAAAACTGAAATTTCAGTTGAGATAGCTGACTCAATTGAATTAATTTCAGCTTTTAGCAGTTAGTTGCTTGTTATAATGAGTCGTCATCGCTTGATGCACTGTCTAGACTTTGACTGCAATAGAGCTATGGGACTCCAAATAACTCATATAGTTTCCCGGCATCTGCAGAAAAAAAATGAAATTTCAGTTAAGATGGCTGACTCAATTAAATTAATTTCAGCTTTCGGCAATTAGTTGCTTGTTATAATGAATCGTCATCACTTGATGCACTGTCTAGACTTTGACTGCAATAGAGCTATGGGACTCCAAATAACTCATATAGTTTCCCGGCATCTGCTGACAAACCGCCCTGACCCAGCAGAACAGAATCACACAGATTCTACTAAGGATGATCCTCACCCTGGTTCAGTTCATACTTCTGTTACTGTCTTGGTGGATCAACCAAAGGCAACACTAAGCCTGCCTATAACTCCTGAAAGCGTAAGACCAAATCAGAAAGCAAGAATGCAACTAGGTCCACGCAAAGACCGCAAAAAAGGGAAAACAAGAATTTTGACAGATACACTAGAGAAGCGGTCCCTTCAAGAAAAGGTTCAGGCAAACCTTGGCATGAAAACTAAAAACGGGTTCCAAAGCGTAAACCAGACGTGTCCTCAAGATTAAAGTCCTTGAACTTGGAGTCATTGAAGAACTCCAAGGTTTTATCCATTGCATAGTGGGCTGAAGATAGCATTTCAGACAAAGTTTTGCAGCTCGAAGACGAACCCGGGTGATGAGTCTTTGCACATTGGAAGCGTTAGTGAACTTGAGACTGATGAAGAATTTTCTCTAGGAAAGTTTGTGCTTGTGAGGTTTATAGTGAGAAAGAAGTCAAACTTCGCTGTTTACTATGTTGGCGAGATTGAAAAAGTGAGTGGCAGATTAGCTGAAATAGACTACCTCCGT
This sequence comes from Alatinidae sp. Z8VKAUB7J3, assembly GCA_010016025.2. Taxonomy (NCBI): domain Eukaryota; kingdom Metazoa; phylum Cnidaria; class Cubozoa; order Carybdeida; family Alatinidae; species Alatinidae sp. Z8VKAUB7J3. The sequence goes on from JAAAKM020073195.1 coordinate 143,424,959, forward strand.
AAATCTAGTGAAAAATTAATCTTCCCAGAATGTCCCGATTGTGCAGAAACTGATTTTGACGATATAAATATGAAGCTGCCTATTCCTTTTGCCACAGAAGGGACAGGGTCACCAGTCAAAGAGCTTACATTTGGGTGTGACTTGTCTCGCTATGCCATAAAATAATGATGTGATGTACTAGAACATGCCTTTAGAGTTCTTTTGATATTCCAGATAATTCTGTTACTTTATATTATATGAATATACTGATTGAATCGTCAACTAATATATTTCCGGAAAATAATAATATATGACCTGCATAAGGTCGAAGTCCCCAAACAGTAGTGGTGACTTCGGACACTTAAAGAGGTCAGGTGTTTTTGGGTCTCACTTAAAAACGACTTGATGGAAGTCATTGAAAAAAAAATCCTAAGAAAGATGAATAAATAAGCTTTCGGGCTACTTTGGTCTTTTATTGGTTATAGTTTAATTTGTTATTATTAAACGAGTTTACAAATTGAAAGATATAGGAGGCAAAATTCCTTAGTAAATAAACGAAACATACACACCCAAAACAATACAAAGTTAATTCAAATCAAACAAGAGTCTATTAACAGACCTATTTGCATCAAGGATAAGATTGTTTGCTTTGTCATATATCCTGATTAGTTATATCAGAAAGAAAGATAATGTTGACATCCATTTAGTGAGGCAATCAGTAACGAAAGACTGATTTAAATATAAAAGGAAATTTTTATAATCGACACAGGAAAAATGTGGTGAGTTTGCTGAGAATTTCTAGATTTCTCGATATCATTGTTTTAATTTTCACATTGGAAAATTATGGACTCAGTTGACCTTGATTTGACTTTCAGCTAATTTTACAGAGAACTTCCAACAAGCTCTGTTTTGTATTTCATGCGCATGTAGACATTTATGTTGTTCTATACAAAGTGTATACTCTAAAGCCTTTTCAGTTCACGATCCCCATTCTCACTTTGGACTGTCGAATTAAATGAAACAGAAAGAAACTGTCATAATTTGGTTTGTTGTGGACAATCCAGCCTTCAGGGATTAGACCGTTCAGATAGACTGCATTCGGACGGAAATGTTGGGTAAAAAAAAATCTCATAAATTGTTATATGAGCTGTCATCAACTTCTTTTTATATAAATTGAAAGAGAAATGGATTACGTCTACACACAATCATAATAATATAATTGCCTATAACTGATTCTTTCTAGCTTTGTAAAAAAACGAAATAAATTATGAAGACAAGACGAACAATGCGGTACTTATTTCAAAACGAATAGCAAAAAAGGAAAGAAAAACATATTTGTCCAAGTTCATTATACTTGGATCTGTTCGACAGATTGTCCAGTAAAATCAAATTCTACTCTCAGCAAGAATACCTAAAGCAGCCATAACAAACTTGGTAAAGTCTCATATAATCTTAACAAAGCCTTTTTACAATAAAATCCCAGCACAACAAAACATTGGAGCGGGATGACGATGGGCGCATCACTGCGAGTGTCGAATTCTTTGGCGTCACGAAGAACAACAAGGAAGCAATGAAGTTGATTGGGCTAGATCGAATGTCGTTCTCGACAGACGAAAAATTTTTATCGACAGACCCAGATCGCCCCAGTGTGTTCGAGTCTGTTAGCGATTTCGCAGTCGCTAAAGGTATGACGATGCCTCAGCTATTTGGCGGCATGGTGGAAATAGAGCACGATTTAGAAGGCGATGTTTTTGCCACGGCGAGAATGCACAAAAGAGGTTCCGAAATAGTCGGGGAGTATGGCGGGTTTGCCGACTATCACATTCAAGTCCCAATGCTTGGCCACCTGAAGATTGAGCTGGATCTGATGGGGGACTTCTCTTTGCGGCTTTCAGTTTGACTTTCTCTATACCTCCATCAGCCAGTGCTCCGCATAGGCTGATAATCTAGACGCCACGCCAATGGTCCAATTTGAGGTCGGTTACACGGTACCAAAATGGCGCGTAAGTCTTTAGATAATGGCAATATGTCACGTTTGTTCTTGAGCAGTGTCATGGATTGAGTTGCCAGGCTTTTCGCCACCGATTTGCTGTTTTCACTGCCAACTAGCTTGTCTGCATTTTCCACATCAATACTATTGTCCTTGAACAACCCCAGCTTAAATTTAGTGAGCAATACGTTGCCTACTGCTTGATTCAGCCTTTCCATGCTGATCTCGCCATCGTTTACCGCTTCCTCCATAAGATCCACCGCTTCGAGGTGACAGACCGCCATATTAAGATCTAGTCCGGCGTTAAAAGCGCGAACAATCCCTTCCTTGCGGCTGGCCGCGATTTTGTGACGGCTATTGAGACGTTCTACATCTTCCCAGTCAGACATGGTGATACCTTTAAAGGCCATGCGATCACGCAGCAAGTCACCCAACAAACGTTTCGAAACTGGGACTGGTACCCCGTTAACGTCACCACCACTGACCATCATGCTCAATACATCCTCTTGAATCGCTTCCTCAAAAGGCGGGGCGTGATTTTCCAGAATAAAACGATCGATTCTTTTGTAAACGAAAATCTTTGTTTAAAAATTCCCAAAAAATGTTATTTGTGATATAGTGATTACTAGAAGGTGGGTCAGCCGTCAAAAACATCCCACTTGTGTGTCCTCCTCAGTTAAAAATGTCTTAAAAACGTCCTGATATGTCTCGAAACGTTTCGAAAAAACTTCTTGAAGAAAAATCTCTTAAAAAACGGCTTGAAGTGTCTTGAAAAACACGTCCTGTAGAAAAATGTCTTAAGAGACGTCTTAAAATGTCTTGAAGCGTTTTGAAAAATGCCTTGAAGAAAATTGTTTTAAAAATGTCTTGAAATATCTAAAAGAATCTTTAAAGCCTTGACGATGAAATTGAATGCTAGGGCTCCGTTGAAATTGGATGCTAGGGCCCCGTTGGAATTGACTGCTAGGGCCTCCCGTTAGATTTGACCGCTAGGGCCCCTATAGCCTCTGGTTGAAAAAGTTGCTAGGCCCTCCGATGGTAAGGCGAGGGGCCCGATGAAATGCTAGGGCCCCATTTGAATTTGATATTAGCAGCCTCTGGTGGTCAGTTTAGGGGCTCCGTTGGAACTGACTGGTAGGGCCCTTAGGGCTCCCAGTTGTAATGGTTGCTAGGACCCCTGGTGTATAGGTAAGGCTAGAGCCTCCAATGAAATTGGATTATAGGGCCCCATTGGTTAGGTTACGTTAGGGGGCTAGGTCCCCCACTAGTGGGCTCTGAAGATTTTTCCCTTAGGTCCCCGGTGGAATTGGATAGAGCCCCATCGGATCTGACTACTAGGGCCCCTGGGGCTCCTTGGCTGAAATGGTTACTAGGGCCTCCGGTGGTTAGGTTAGGTTCCTGGTGAAAATGGATCCTACGACCCCATTGGAATTGGATACTAGGGCCCCCGCTTTTTTAGGTTAGGGGCCCTTTTTAATTAATTTCGCACCCCCGGTTAATATGTTTGCTAGGGCCTCTGGTGGTTAGGTCTTCTTAGGGCTTCAACGAAATTGGATTCTAGGGCCCCGTTGGTTAAGGCTATGGCTAACTCGTTTTTTGTTGTGATGAGCTTCGGCAGGTGTACACTTTGACACAGAAAGAAACGTTCATTGTCTACTTTAATAGTTTTATCCAGATCATCAATAAATGTTTTTTTTTTTTCAATGTGTAAAATCTGAAAATGAGCATATGAGTGGTTCAAATGAGTCGCTCTGCTGCTACAAAACTAATGGGATTAATACTATGATAGAGCGTAGTGTCAAATTTTGAAGATTTGATTTACATGTTGGCTAACAAATTCACTCTTTCGATCTGTTTGAGCTTTATTTTAAAAGCTTTTGATCAGGCATTGTTTCCAGGGCATTCAAAACTTCCTTATCTCTTTGTTTTTAGTGGAATATAAGAGTAAAAAGTGACGTTAAAACTTGAAAAGACCATAAATTATACCATATATAAGAAGGGACTACCGCCCCCATAGCCCTTTGCTTTCCTGATTTATTTTTGCGATCGTTTTTTTGCGATTACCTTTCAAATTATTCAATCTAAAAATATTACTGGTTAAAACAAATGAAAAACAGGAAGACCTTTTATTTTTCCCTTTACAGCAATGAGCCCTGAAATTTACAAAATTGCTGCCGTGTTAGAGCATTCCTTCTCGTAGTGTTTAGATAAGAAGTCAAAAATCACATATAGGAGGGTCTCTGTTCGGCTTAAGTTTTTGCCTTGCTCCTTACTGTCATTTGAAAAGAACTTGATTTTTCTATTCTATTTGTTTTCTTTAATAATATCAGGAAGTTTGCTTCCAGAATAAGTCTTTGTATATTTCAATGTTTCTCATTGGAATTACTATTTTGACTGTTGTTTAGAGTTGTGGTCTCTTTTCAAAAGGGTTGATCTTCTACCTACCGAATTTATTCTCTTCTCCCAATTAATTAGTATGCAATTACCTTTTATTTGATTGCTAGGAACTTAATTAATTGGGGAATTAGCTTTTGATTAATTGGCTTTTATTTGAAGGCTGGACAACAAATCGTTAAAACTTTTTTCAAGAAAATGAGATTGAAAGTTGTCGACAAAAATTTGATATGCATTATCTACGCGTCCAACTGATCGACCCATCGATCCGCTCAACCCTCCCCCCGGGCAAGTGCGCCCGGGGGGAGGGCTTGGCTGAGAAGGTACGCGCGTGGGCCTCTACCGCAATCTTTCGATCAAACAAAAACAGATCGTCTGTGCATGGATGTTTCTGGCCATCCCGGTCGTTTTCTACGTCGTCATCCGATTTTACCCGACGGCCAACGCATTCGTGCTGTCGTTCCAGGATTGGAATCTTCTGAGCGAACGTCGCTGGACAGGTGCGGACAACTACGTAAAGCTTTGGAACGACCCGGTTTTTTGGAAAGTGTTCAAGAACACCTTCCTCTACTTGCTTTTAGGAACGCCCATCAGCTTGGTCCTGGCCTTCGTCATCGCCTATCACCTGGACAAGCTGCGTTTTATGCACGGTTTCCTGCGGGCGCTTTACTTTCTGCCCTTTATGACGACGGCCGTTGCCATGGCCTGGGTTTGGCGTTGGTTCTATCAACCGGTGCCAATCGGCCTGTTCAATAACCTGCTGGCCACGGTTGGAATTCCGCAAATCGAGTTTCTCAATTCGACCACGAACGCCCTGCCGGCGATCCTGGCGCCAGCCATTTGGGCCGGGTTGGGATTTCAAATCATCATCTTCATGGCCGGCCTTCGGGCAATTCCGCAAAGCTATTACGAGGCAGCCAGAATCGATGGCGTTTCAACCTGGACGACGCTAGTCGAAATAACCGTTCCACTATTGAAACCGACGATTGTGTTCATCGTCGTCTTTTCCTCGATCGGTTTTCTGCGGATTTTCGATCAGGTCTTCAACATGACCACCAACAACCCCGGCGGCCCGCTGAATTCGACCAAGCCGCTGGTGCTGATGATCTACGATACGGCCTTCACAGGGTTCGACATGGGCTATGCGGCGGCCCAAACGGTGGTGCTGTTCCTGATCTTGCTGATCGTCAGCCTGATCCAACTGCGCATATTGCGGGAGCGCTGAAATGACAGACACCGCAATCCAAGCTTCCTCCCAATCGCTCTTCAGCAGCCGCTCGGATGACAAGATTTAAAATATTCAGTTCTAATCCTCAGTGTGATCTGTTTATTAACCTTTCTTCTGATTAAGCATCTGACTGAGCACCGATTTCCTGTACGTGTTTCTTTATATCTAAATTAGAGAAGCCGATCCTTTTTCTTTCGTTTAAAAAAAATGTTCATTCTATTTTTTACTTAACGGTGAACATAAACACACACTAGAAAAATTTGGTTATTTAACCAAATTCTTCTAGGGGAAAAGCCTTTTCTGGCTTTTCCCCCTTACGTTTATCGAATATCCTGTGTACCCTCAAGGAAAGGTGATTTATTTGGTCGACAATTTGGGTTCCTTTTTAAGCGGACTTCTTAAGTTTAGTTTTTTCGGTTGCAAGCTGTCTTGTGGACCCTGTTAAATCTGGGAAGGGTTTTTTTTTTTTTTTTTTTCTTAATGGTACAACTTGAAATGACGCGAAGATTTTAATGCGTCTGTTGTACCATGCATGAGACTATTACCGAACTCAATTTGATTGATTTTTGGAGTTGCTTTGAGTTTAATTTCAGCAAACTTGGGTGTGCTCTTAACTTGAAAGTCCAAAAGTAGAACTGAAGGTGCAAAACCTACAAAATTCGGAAAAAGAAAATAAAAATATTGACACCCCCAGAGAAAAAAAAAACAAACAAGGGATGTATCTTTGAAATTTTACGTTAATGAGTCATAAAATCAAGTAAATTTTCAATTCCCTTTGTCATTCTTATCCAGTTATTCCATTTTTGGAGGCGACTTTTTTCAAAGGGCGGGGATCATCTATTATTCTAATAAAGAATGTATGAATTCCAGCGTAGTTTTGACATTGCATGAATTTGGAAATTTGCGAAATTTTTTAATAATGGTATTTCCGTAATATCGAAAGGTACTTTGAAAAACTGCAGATATTCTTAATGTTTTATTAAGCAGTTACAACCTCGAAGGTATGAGGTTGAAAAGAGTTTCTCAGAGTATCAAGTTGTATGGAAAACACATGATCTAATATAGTAAATTAGAAAGTCTTGGTCATTTTGTGGGCGTTACCACGAACTGTTTGATATTGTAGATATAGTACTTTTGTAACCAAGATGTGCATAGCGTTATTGTATTTACCTCACTTCTTAACCGTGCGTGGATTACAGGGGTGTAAGTCCCACTGGAGCCTATAGCGCAGAAACATTTTGCTCTATCAGACACAAAAATTCCTTAGCCCCTTCCCCAACAAAAATTGAATTCGCCTTGCACCACACTTCCCCCTTTCTTCTCCCGCAATGCCTAAACGTTTTGATGATTTGAATACGCATTAAGGGCGCATCCAGGATTTGTTTCAGGGAGGGGGATAAAATAAAAACCAGAAACGTATAAAAATGTGCTTACATACGTTTTTGTTACGTCTTTGCGAGTCGAACATAAACTGGGGGTGGGGTTAGGGGGGTTCAAACCCAATGATCCCCCTGGATACAGCCTTGATACACATAGTGGATTCTATTTACCTATGTCCCCTCTTAAAGTTCAAATTTTAGGTCCATTTAGCCCTCCCCGATACTCCTTGAAAGTTTAAACTCGATCCCTCAAGCCATTCACCCAATACTGTGAAAAATTTGAAAACTATTTACTCAGGTACCCGTATAGTTTCCTATGTATACCCTTTTGGAAACTCTGGAAATCTTGACCTAAAGGAAGATCCCTAAGAGCTCCTAGCTGATTGGACAACCAAGACCAACAGTGGCAATCTTTTTAGCTAAAACCTATTTGTGAAAAATGGTT
>JAAAKM020073195.1:143437128-143550964 GCA_010016025.2 Alatinidae sp. Z8VKAUB7J3
GAATTGAATCTAAAAATTTCCAGGTCTGTGGCGGGTTCCCTGTACCCAATTAATACGTGGCAATCCCAATAAAGTTACATCTAATAATTACTCCGCATCATGAAATATCAGCCCAAAAGTCATTCGATTCCCAGTCAATACCTCGCTGACGCCGTGTCGCATGTTGACCCTGTAGTACCCTCGAGTCCCTAAGCGAGGTCGTTCCCTAACCGGAATTATCGCAACGTCGCCCTGATCAAGCGGGAGAACCATTCCACGTGATTGCATGCGTGGTCGCTGCTCGGTGAGCAACAGCTCACCACCAGTGAAATCCGCATCGGGTCTGCTCAACAAGATGATGGCCTGGAGCGGGAAGTGGATTGGACCATATAAATCTTGATGCAGGCAGTTGTAGTCGCCTGGACCGTATTTCAACAGTAATGGAGTGGGGCGGTTTTGACCCTTGGAATGGCAATAACTTGTGAGCTCATCCAGGGAGTCTGGCCATCTTAAATCATTGCCAAGTTGGCTCTCCCAATGATTCGCAATTGGAACTATAGCTTCATACAAGTCTGTTCTGAGTTGCTGTACTAAATCGGGCAGGGGGTAGTCAAAATATTGATACTCTCCTTGGCCGAAATTGTAGCGCGCCATGTTGATTCGAGATCGAAATTTGATGTCCGGATCGTCGTAATAGCTTGCTATTTTTTTGCAGTCACTTGCGCTGACAACTTCAGGAATTCGACCCCATCCCTGTCGATCTACTTCTTCCAGAAGAATGGTGCTGTCAATCCTCACCAAGCTATTCATGCATTAGCAGCAGGGTATTTTTATAATTTCCTGAGTTTCAATTAACTTCCAATCCACTCTATGCTCAACAAGTATTTCAGATTTAGGGTTTGAATAAGTATTCCTATTTTCAATCGGAAATCTGGACCTTCTAAATGCATCGAGGATTGTGAAACCAACTTCTTCTTAACCAGACTCGCCTGAATTTCCAGACAAATGATACAGTAATGCCCTTGAAATGGGAGCTAGAAATAATCTCTCAGAGGCACAATTTAGGATCTAAGTTAATTTCTGAAAGGTTTAACTCTCCTAGTTTAACTATTTTCGAAATTAGCGAAAAGCCCCTTAGCTGGAATTATACCAAATCAAGAGTATAAACCATCTCTGCTGATTAATGTAGTCGAAGACTATATAATCCACTTACTTAGACGTTAGGATGTCAAAGTATTAAATAAAAATAAAGGATTTAGGATCTAAGTTAATTCCTGAAGGTTTGACTCTCCTAATGTAACTATTTTTGAAGATAGTGAAAAGCCCCTCAGCTGGAATTATGCCACATCCAGAGTATAGACCATCTCTGCTTATTATAGTAGTTGAAGACTATATAACCCACCTACTTAGACGTTAGGATGTGAATTTATGCTAAAATAGAAATAATACAATGTATTATCTCCGCCTGCAACATGCTTAAGAATAAGCTGTGGGTCGTAGATGCGGCAACTGTTCTCTATTATATTTCCCTCAAATTTTCTTCTTTGTTAATATCAAATTTAAAAAAAAACACAAACAATTTCTCTAACTGAAAGTAAGGGACCACATATAAAACATAAAAAGAACAGAAACTATTCCGTATATGAAAGGGGCTGTCCTCTCCTCAACGCCTCGTTCTTTACACTAAAGTTTTTATACTTTTAAAAAGTACAGTTGTAACAAAGAGTAGCCTTGGGAGTTAAGTTACCCTTGTTTAAACTGTCTTTTTTTTTATTCTTCGTCGTTTTTTGTCGTAAGTCATGTATAACAAATGTAGTCTCAGAACCTATTTCTGAATAATCTGCAAGTGGTTATTATCATATAGGAATGCTTGATATCCCCAAAATTTAATCTGTACAAACAAGTTACACATGTATTCTTCTCTTCCCATAATTTGTATTTTTAGAGAATAAGTTGGTACCTTGGAGGACCATGGATAACCCCTCAAGCGACAACCCCCTAGGAATGATTGACTATATACTATAATGTGTTTTTGACCGTCCCAGCAATGTATACGTCCTTATAAATAATATTTAGTAAATGAAAACATTTTATATAACTTAATGATGGCAATGTAATTGTTTTTTTCCATTGAATATAGCCGTGCAGAAATACTTTAATCATGTTTTATTTAATTGACATAATTTTTTTCTAAATTGTATTGCTGTGTTAATTTAACCCAATGGCGCCACATAGTACATAGTATTGTTGTTGTGTGTACATAATTTTAATTTCTTCAAACAAGCCAGTTCGTTTGAGGACCAGGGGTAATTCAACCGTTCCTGGATGTCTGATGAATATAATATATATGTCATTATGTCACGAGATGCTGAATGTTCTTTATCTAGATGTCTCTAGATAATATGATATCTGAATCTTATTGGTTATATTTTATAGGTGGGATGAATTCGTACCTGAAGAAGACATGTCAAAAATGGAGTTGAGTGGGAAGCTTGTCCTTTTGTTTGCTATTCTCCGAGCTTGTGAACTGATCGGTGACAAAATACTCGTTTTCAGTCAATCACTGATTACGTTGGACGTAATAGAGGAATTTTTGAAGATAGAAGACGAGAAGAATTGTTTGGGTTCAGATGATGCCTCTTATTTTGGATCCTGGAAGCTAGGACTTGATTATTTTAGGTAAAGTAACTAGTTTTAGGGTGTTTTCATAGGGGCTAGTATCTTCCAGTAGAGACTTGGTGTAGCAGGCATATACTCTTGTGTCTCCTCCGATTTATCGGTCCTGTCGGCAGAACTGAGAGTTAGTCCTTTTGTTTTGGGTTTGTGTCAAAAGGTTGAATATATGGTTTGTCTTAGTCATATATATGTCATTACAAAATATCTCTTTAAGACATTTTTTCTAGTCCAATTTAAATTAATTATTTTGTGAAACAAATTAATTATGATCATATGAAAAGGAGTGCATAGAATTAATCAAAATATTAACCATCAAACTAAGCATAGAGATTTAATTATTTATAGAGATTTAATTTAATTAGAGATGCAAACTTAATTACATACAGTTGAATCTATACAAGTGATTATATACTACACTCAAACTTATGTAGTACATATTAAATACTTAAACTTACATTAAAAACTTATACTTAAACCTATATAAAAACTTTTCGACAAATTATTTTTTTACGCAAATTCGACGAAGTTGACTTTCAAGTATAAATTCATTGTGTGATCTGTTCAGGGTTTAAGAATGATAGCTATTATGTATATAACCAAGAATAAAAACTAAAGAAATGGAATATTTTAACTTAAAATGTGATCTGTAACTGCAAAATAGGACATACTTACTATTCGTGAAACTAGGGCACATTGATGAACCATTGTACCTGCTTCACGACAAATATCAGGTACCAACTTTAAAAAGATTAATAAATCGAAGAAATATAAGGTGACCTGTATCCAGCCTATTAAACATATTGCCACTATTTATAATTTATCGCCTTTGTTGTGCTACCGTTACTATAACCTCACCCTTAAGTTTTTATGCATCATGGGTTTTTCTTAATCACTATTGGACTCCATCATATTTTATTCCGTCTACGTCTAAGAATAACATTATTTGCAAAATATGAACATAACGAAGTACCCTGTCTGTGTTCAATGTACCAAGCATAGAAAATAGAGCCTATTAACTTTCACTTGAGGAGCACTATAAAAGGGTCGAATAATGTCATCGAATGAAAAATTGGGTTCCAGTTACTACTTTAAATGAAAGCATTAAAACTTTTGCGAACTATCGATGCAATCAACTAATTTTAATTGGAGTTAGTAATTAATGTTTTCTAAATGCTTATGACAAAACTATGTTTATTTTTCATTTCAAAATCTAAATTATTCACTTTGATTGGTTTGTGATGACTCTGGCTGAATTTTTTGCTGGAAGGACAGGGGCATTGTATGCTCTATGTTCAGGCATGCACGCAGATTTTGAACCCACCAAAAATTCTAAATCTTCCGAATTTTTTGGACTTCTTAATCAAGTTATCAGCTATTTTTTCATAACTGGTCCCCTCCCCTAGGGAAACAAATCTTGGGTGCGTGTCTGTTGCGGCTAGTCCGATATAAAAGCATAATAGAATAGATCTGAACTGGAGTCCAAAGCCTTGTCAAATATGTTCAAATACGCAAATATTTATTCTAATACACAAGAACACAGCCCATTGGCAACAAGCATATACCACATATATAAATCTTTTAAGACGTAACAAACGTAACCAGTGAATATCAACTTCCTGCCAAGTAACAAAAAACCCCAGGTTTTAAACCCTCGTTTTGTCACTCCTCAGTTTATCCCACTATTTTAATTGAAATCACCTGGAACCCGCCACGCGACCAGGTGGCTTCTGCACGGCTACCATCTGGCACGAACTTGCCTTAAGGGGGGCGGGTTATCGCAACAGCGTATGACACCTGTCGAATAATCAGATAATTAACAAATTTAAAGAGTCTTTGGAAGTATTGCAGGAAAGCTAAAATAGTTAGAGTAAATAGAATGTTCAGTAATCGTAAGATTACACCAAGGCAGTATCCAACGGGGTTAGGGGGTTTGAAACTCCCCTCGAAATGTTTTTCCAATCGATAAAAACGTAACAAAAATAAATACAAACCAATTTTGATGTATTTTTTGAAGCTGTTTTGAGCCCCCCCCCCAAAAAAAAAAAATACTTTTGCACTCCCTTTCAAAAAAAAAGAATGACATATGGTCCTGTATGTCCGTATCTAAGTTATGATGTAAGCTATAGCACTAAACCATATTTGCATGTACAAATGCAGAAACATCTGGTTTGTCGCAATCTTAAAGATTCTGCATTAAAAATTAAATGATTTACATATAGAAAAAATAACAAGTTCAAAATACCCGTGAAATTAAAGACTATTTTATAATACTTAAAAGTTTGGACGAATTTTTAATTTGTGTACTATTAACAAAATCAAGGCAAGAAAAAACACGAGTCAGTTTGTATATTTGACTGCAAATTAATGATTGGTTTCCTTTTAGGGGATCGATTTCATCTAATTAGTTGTAATTCTTTTTTTTCAATCTGCAAAAGCTGTAATCAGCAGCAATCAATTATTTCAAAGCCGCAATCAGCTTTGGCTGTTTGCCGTCGCAGCCTCAATTATGTTTTGTTTTGCAAGTTGTCTGTAGCCAGCTGCGTGTCAGTAGCATACTAGCACCATCTCTTTTCCATATTCAGTTGGAAACTGTAAACCTAAAAAAATGTACTGATTACAGATTATATGACAGTTAGCAGTGTGGAAAACTCTGCACGTGCTTTTGGTAATCCTTTCATAAATTCAAGAATAGATAAAATCATTTTTGATTGTGTCAAGCTTTTGAAAGTATCTGTGTTAATTTTTCTATTTTTTTTTATACATAGTTTCAAAACAATGTGCCAACAACTGTAGACTTTTTGCATAAATTATAGATGCATATATATTTAAATAAAACAATTGTGGCGGACAAGCTACTGGCTGTAATTTAAATGTCTTGTGTAAGGACACGGTAGCATTTGCCATAAACATGCTTGGGCGTTGCAGACATAAAATACATGGCAAAGTGAAAGAAACTTAATTCACGATAGTCCGTAAATCTATTAATCTTTAAAGTACCAAAAACTTTGGCAATGAAGTATGGTTTATTTTTGGTTCAATGGAAGCTTGCATCCTGTACATATCTTAAAATGTTTGGAAAAAATTAGGATTCACCATTTAATGAAAAAGAGTTGTATATGCAGTTTTTGCCTGTATTGAGTGCTAAATTTGAAATAAGAACGGTGGATTAAAATCAGTAGAATTCAAATAAAGCATATGGCAACAAACAGTTAAAGAAGAAATATTTTTCTTTTACAGCTTAGTCGTTTTAGGGAATGAAAACATTGTTAATGTTTAATTTTTGAGGGCAAAAAGCGTTGTCAAATCTAACAAATTAGTCTGACTATTGCTCTCAGAAACAACTGTTACTTATAATGCTTAACCCCTCCTTAGACATAAACCACCAGTTTATTCCTATCTCTTCCTCTTTTGGACTACATTCCTTGCCGTATAATATTAGTCTTCTCTTGTATTTGCGTTTTCATGAAAAATTAAGTAAAATGGTATTTACTTTTTCGACCCTCTTGGCCTACCGTTTGCATTCTACATGCATCACATCAAAAACTTTCTTGAGGGAAGTAGAAAATCCATTATTCAAAATCGGATGCGATTGCACTATTTATGGATCAAAAGCTGTGGCTTTTGTGAGCTACTATATTTTGTTTTTCGACGTCGTGGCTATTTATAGCGAATTTCTCAACATTTATGTGCAAAATCCTCAATTGAACCACTTTCTAGTAGAAAATACCCTTTCCTACCTGTATAATATAAATTTCAGTGCTCTAAGAGTGAATGCTTTAAAATGTTTGTGAATTTGTTTGTTAATAAAACCTACAAAAGAGACTTCATTCTTTAGATTTCTCCTTCCACGTATAGTCGGTAACGAAAAGTGGCGACAGCTCGTCAGCATTCAACTTGTACTCATCCTGGCATAAAATTCAGGGCCAAATTTTTACGGTATAATGTAACTTTATTTTTATTATATTTCCTTGTAAAGGCAACAATACTATTCTAATTCAAATGAAAAATTTCACGTGTTTCAATTTGCTTATTTGAAGCAATGTGACACACAAAGTTTTCATATAGAGAATCACTTTTTGTAACAACAAAATAAAACTCAGTAGGTTTATAATCACAGTAGCCAATATCTTCACAGCGCTGTCGTAAAAACCAGTACATCTTATTATTCCAGAAATTGAAGTGTAGACCAGGTTCTTCCTACCAAAATAATTAAAACCACACGACGATAACAGTCTCTTGAAAATAAACTGAAATCACATCTAAGATTTTTTCCAATCATACCAAGGGTAAGTATTTTCCCATTGATCACATTTATCGTGATGACAATTAGAGCATAGGAAAATCTAGTGTGAGAGTCATAGACACGTATCATTTTTTTTTTCTAAATTTAAAAAATGAATATGGATGCTTTTGAAACCTCATAAATTGGGATTCAGCAAAGTTGTGAAGCTGAAAATACTTGTAATCAAATGCCAGTGCACTCTAAGGCCATCTAAACATCATCAAATACCATTGCCTTCTAGAGAGAGAAGGACTAGAAGTAGGTACTTCAAAATGTCATCCCAGGACATCCATAAGTCTGTAAATCCATCCCTGAAAGTTTCATTTTCCCAACCAAGTCACTTTCCAAGATAGTAAAAGTAGCTTTTCTACAATTTTACCCCTGTTAGTAATAGATACAGCAGATTTGATAGTTTTGTCTTGTTCATTCTGTCTGTTTTCAAGTTTAGTGGCTTAGCATGGTTATTTGGTTACTGCTAGTTACCAAATTTGGTAGAATTTCCAGCAGAAAAATTATAGTTTGTAGTCCTGACACGACAAAGAATTTGAAATCTTTGACACCAAATGTAATTTTAACAAAAGTAGATGATTGGCACTATAGATTTGGTCCTGTCCATGTGAAGCATTAGCAAAACTTATTTAGCTGCAAAAGCTCAAAAATATATTTTTAATTATTGGCTTTTAGAAACATTCTTAGCTATAATTGTAGGTTCTGAACTGAAGCTTTCATTGGCATCATAGAATAAGAATTGACTGGGGAATCAGATAACTAACTGAGAGATTTAATGGAGAATTGCTGAGGAAGGGATTAAAACCTTAAATTGCACTTACTAACAATTAATTAAAAAAACTTTCTACAAAATGAGTTTTTCAAAGAAAAGTAAAGAACTCCATTAAACCAAAAATGAGCAAAAATAAAATAATCTATTAAGTGTAAAACTACCACAAATCAGCATCAATAAATAAATGAAACCCAAAAACAAGGAGAAATTAACATGAGTAGGGCTCATAACCCCTGTGCATTCCCAAGGCCAGAACATAATTTGCACTTCACTGAAAAAATACAAATGAATGTGTATTGTCAGTTAAAAAAAAACAATTGTTTTTTTGCGAGTAAAGTACAAATGCCCACCGCTTTTCGCAGTCCAATCTCGGGAGCGCGCTCCAGAATGCGGCTCACATTCAGGTTGATCATGTTGACGGCAGGCAGCAGCATAAAGCCGAAAACCGCCAGGGCAATCAGACCAGTCATGCCGCCGACGGCGCTGTCAGAAGTGCAATACTCGCCCATCATCTCGTTGGAGAGATCATCCAGGGGCGTCTCGGCGATGGCATAAGCCTCATCAAAGTCGGTCGGCGCCGGGGTGTATTCAAAGTCGTCCAGGGCAGCGCGAAGTTCCGCCTGCATCGCGCCCACGCGGGCCGCGTCATCAACCCACAGCAAAGCGTGATAGCTGGCGATCCACTCGTCGAGGTAGCCCTGCGACGGGGCGGTGGTCAGCGGCACCCAGATATCGCCATAGGCTGACTCGGCCAACTGCGATTCGTTTTCCACTACGCCGATGACGCGAAAAGTCTGACCGTTGGCGGTGACACTTTCATCCAGTGCTTCTTGGTCTGGGAACAGGCGGTTGGCGGTGGCGGCGTTGATCACCAAAAAGTTAAGTCTTGTACATTTAGACTATAAGCCGGCTATAAGTAGACCTCTTTCCTACAGAAAGACTTCTGGGTACAAAACAGCCCACAAGAGTCAGTTGTTTCTGAAAAATAACTAAAAGTTTACTTCCCAAAAAAGTTGTTTGTGGTAAGAATTGTGGCTGTCTTAGGAGAAGAAGTCACATAGGTACTTCAACACTACTAGCTACTACTAGAGCCAAGTTCAGGCGAAGTATTCATCGCTTTAAGAAAATTTTTCAGATTTGGGTAAACCTTTTTGAAGGGATGAAAGTGAGGTTCATTTAATTTTGGGTTTTAGTTTTGGTTTCAGTTTTTTGATCTTGGAGGATTTAAAAAAAAAAATGCAGAAATGAAATTGCAAGTGAAGGTGAGGTTTCTCATTATGAAGCTTTAGAGGAGTGCCCAGGCGTAAAACCATGCTATGAAGTTGTGATTTTCAAGCTAAAAAATGATACAGGATATTGCAGGAAGATCCTGTTGCAATAATTGCCCTGGAATATTTCTACTACTACTGTTATTGCTACTACCACTCCAAATTCTGTTTTTACCAAAATTCCTTTCTACCAAAATTCCGTACCGCCGCTTTTTAACCCAAAATTTCCGAAAAGTAGTACACAAAAAGAATCTAAAATACTCTATAGGACTTTTCCAATCTATAAGTTCTCATTGTACGGATATATTCAATACCAGTCCGAATTTATACTGATTCTCCCCCCTCTCTTCCCAAAAGAAGAAGCTCTCGTGTCCTTTTAGGGACTTATGTTTTGGCAAGAAGAGATCAGTCAAGTCGTGAAATCTATCACAACTTCCTCATCGCGAAAAATAAAATTTAAAAATACCCAAACAAGTCAAAAATTTAATATATTAATTTACAGTTAAAAACTTTCAAATGAGAAAAACAGATTTAAATAATCAGACCTGTTGATAATGATCTAAATATTCCACTGAGCGCTATTATGACGAACTGAGCCAGTTTTTTTTTTTTTTTTTGCTTTATCAATCATTTTAAAATTACAGGCTTGATGATTAAGAGATCAGCCTTACTTAAGCCAAACATTTATTTTTTGCATGGTTTTATTATTTGATTCTTGCTAGCAACGGTTCCGAGAATAAAAAAGAACTTCAAGATGATTGAAAGACTGAAAGACGAAAACAAATGGCGAGGTTGAATTTTATTACACCTTCAAATGAAAACTACAAAGCAAATTCGCAATATGAATTCCAACTGAAGTATCAGATCGAGCCCTATATTCTCTGGTTTTCATTGAAATGTTTAATAAATTAAAACATATAAAATACACCTTTTAGTAGCATACCTTTGTAAAAAAAGAGGCTTTTTATAGCTGAAAAACTACTAATACTTTATTACTGTTAGTGATATTACTGTTAGTAATATTACTAACAACTCAACGCAGCACCAAACAGCCTGAGGCCAACACAGCTACACAAACTCCTCCTCCGTCCCAATCTCTTCAAGGCCTCCCTCTTTACACCCTCCCAGGAAGTTCCCATTTCCTTTAAATCTTTCTTTATCGATACCTCCCGGGTCCGTAGCTGCCGCTATCGTCCTTACTACAAGTGGTTCGTCATTCTGTTCGCGATTGATGTCGTGGTGCTCGGGTGGTGCGGCGGTCAGCCGGCCGAAGGCGCTGCGCTGATCATCTCGCAGATCGCAACCTTCTGGTACTTCCTCCATCTCGTCGTGATCACCCCGGTGGTCGGCTGGATCGAGAGTCCCAAACCCCTGCCAGCCAGCATTTCCGAGCCGGTGCTCAAGGCCGGTGGCGGATCGGTGGCCGGTGCCGCGGCCCAGAAATCGGAGTAAGGCGCATGAAAAAGACGCTTCTATCCATCATGGGTGCGGCACTGATCGGTGCCGGGGTCACGCTGGCTTCCTTTGGTACGGCGGAAGCCGCCGGCGACCGGGTGATCCCGCCCAAACGCGACTGGTCCTTCACCGGTTTCTTCGGCAGCTTCGATCGCGGTGAGCTGCAGCGGGGGCTGCAGGTCTACACGGAAGTCTGCGCCGGATGCCATTCGCTCAACCTGATGAGCTATCGCAACCTGGAAATGCTCGGTTACACGCCGGACCAGGTGCGCGCTTATGCGGCCGAGTTTACCCTGGTCGACGGGTTTGATGATGATGGCGAACCCAAGGAACGCCTGGCGCAGCCGTCGGATATCTTTGTCGCGCCCTATTCAAACGACAAGGCGGCCATGGCCGCGAATGACGGCGCCTTGCCGCCTGACTTGTCGTTGCTCGTCAAGGCGCGGGCGCTCGGGCAAGGGTCGATCGCCAAGAACTTCCTGATGATGTTGCAGGGGCGTGAATATGCCTCGGGTGCGGACTACGTCTACTGGGTCTTGAACGGCTATAAGGACGAGGCGCCGGAAGGCTTCGAACTTCCGGACGGGAAGTACTACAATGAGTACTTCCCCGGCCATTCGATCACTATGGCGCCGCCGATTGGCGACGACTATGTCGAATATGCCGATGGTACCCCGGCCACGATGGATCAGATCGCCCACGACATCTCGGTCTTCTTGACCTGGGCGTCGGAGCCGGCGATGGAACAGAAACTTTTCTCCTCGTGGGAAATTCTTAAGTGAGATATGACCCACTCCCCGCAGAAAATTACAAAAAACAAATACTAATACTATACGTGAACAATAGAGACTAATTGCGTAACTTAAAGCCCTTTTTCAGGGACTATGGAGAGTCATGTCATCACCAAAGTATAGCTATTGGACCTTTTGACTATACTGAATTAAATGGCTATCTTATAATTTTGATCGTATGTCTTTGGGGAAAATGGTTGTGGGAGGGGGTTAGGTGACCTCCGCCCTTTTTGACCACCTAAATTGGGACTAGAACTTTTGATTTCTGTTCAAATGAGCTATCTCCCGATCTTTCAGGAACTTTGGTTTGTTGCGATCACCCATGGGAAGAACAAAGAAAAAAAAACAAATAAATAAACATCTTCATTCTTCCAAAAATAAAAAAATTCCACATTTTTGCAAATAGAAGCTTGAAACCTCTACCGTAGGGTTCTCCGATATTCTGTATCTGACGGTGCAATTTTCGTTAGGATTGCTTGACTATTCGGGGGTGTTTTCTCCCTTTTTCAAATATCATGGAAATTTTTCTCAGGCTTGTAGCTTCCAATGGGCAACATTAAACTTAGTAAATTTTATATTCTCGAATTCAGCATAAAAATCCAATTGTATCTAATGTTATCAAAATTCCAGTTGTTAGAGTTTTGGTTTCTATTGGGCAAAGTCGTTCCTTACTTACAGTTTGTTACCACAAACTATTTGATAAAGTCTCAGTTTGACCGGTAAGCAGGAATAATTCTTTATTTCTGAATGTCAGTCGGGATAATAGCCTTTCAGTTTTTGAGTATTAGTTGCTAATGGGCCAAGTTGCTCCTTACTTACAGTTTTTTATTACAAACTGTTTGATGTTCTTTAGCCTACTGATCCAGAATATCGCAAGAAATGTTGGATTATCTTATTTAATTAGTCATCGAAATAAAATAGAAGTAGGCAAAACGATTGTCGAAAAAGAAAATTATCCGGAGGAAATTCTTTAAATCTAAACGATCTGTCCGGACAGTGAAGAAAAGGGATTTGACATCAATGTTTTAGAAACAAAAGTTGTTTATGTGGGATAAAACAGTTTTGCTCAGGATAGCAAAGACATGCATGCTCGACTGTGATCAGACAATAAAACCACAGTAGCTTACATAAATACAAAGAGAGGATCAAAATCTGAGTTTTGTAATTATTTCGCAAATAAGGTTTGGCAGCTGGTTTTGTAGGGTAAAGGGTGGTTAGCTACAAAACATATGCCGAGAGTGGCTAATATCACTGATGAAGAAAAGTGACGAAAATTCGATAATGAAAAAGATGGAGATAGAATATTTAAAATTATGAACTGTTTGGTATCTCAATCGATAGACATTGACTTGTTTGCAACTAGTTAAATTTTCAGATTGAACCATTTGTTTCTTGGAAACCAGATCCAGAATTTTTTTTCTGTAAATGCAATTGCAACGAGTTAGAAGCCCCATATTTTCTACGCACCCCCTCCCCCTTTATTTTGCTTCTGAAGAGCCTTCAGAAAGCAGAAACAGATCAGGCAACTGGTATTTTGATCCTTTCAATTGGACCACATAAGTCTAATATCCCTCACTGTTAAGGCTTTTAGTTATAGTCCGATATTTATGCAAGATGATATTTTCATTTTGTCTTTGGGAAGAATAAAGGCAGGTAATAAAGATATCCAACCTCTCTAGCAAGACCATTGAGGTGGTCTGAGACAAAGAAGCAAGATTTAAAGAAAGCTTGCCAACCTGAAAGGGTTTCTTCTAGGGATTGTTTAGGCCATGGCTTACACTACCTACTGATGGTTGACGACTTTTAAAATGTAAAGAAGATTGCCACAGAAACCGACCTTGCACCCTCCTTTGTCGAAGACGTTTCGCCTAGTACCTTGAATCATCTCTGGCAAGGTCTTTACCGCCAAGGATATTCTCCTTCCATAGTCGATATTATCATGGATGGATGGCAGGATTCGACTAGGCACCAGTAAAGGGTTTGCATTTAGAAAAAAGGTCGACTTCTGTGGAAGAAACAGGATCCAGCTCTTAGAGGCAGAATTCTTCCATTCCTCGAAATTAGTTTTAACAGTTTTGCAAATCTTACTTTATATAATCGGCAGGCGTCTGTAAAACCTAGCCAATCACGTGAGGTTATTCAACAGGCTGATGAGAATAGTTAAAATCACAGTAAGGTGGTTTTCGATCATCACAAGAGAGAAAAGTCTTCACACATGAAGCTTAAAGAAGCGAGTATTTCTCATTATGCATATTTCATAGTCAGTAGGTTTCATTAAAAGGCGGCGAATTTTATACGCAGTTGGGAAGCATACCCTGTTTTGTCTCACTACTGGGGATGGAGTCAGACCTTTCAGAATTTTTTTTGGGGAAGGAGGGGGTAAGAGGATATATCATAGGTTTCATTAAAAGGCGACGAATTTTATACATAGTTGGGAAGCAAACCCTGTTTTGTCTCACTACTGGGGATCGAGCTGAACCTCTCAGAAAGTTTTTTGGCGGTAGGAGGTAAGAGGATATATCATGTTGCACTTGTGGGAAGGGGACAATATATTCCATTCTTCCTCATGAAAGAGTATAAGCTAATGTTATTTTCCTTTTTTGTGCCCGTCATTCGACAGGATATTCGGCTAGTAATAAAACAAAAAATAGCCAAGATCCCCAGAGGAGAACCTGCATTTACGGAAGAATCACTTATATTTACATTTCTGGGGATTCTTTCTAAGAAAAATTACTATAGTGTAAATGTTAAGAGATTACCCAAGTTAATGATATAGTTTTTGAGAAATGATATTGCGCAATAAGTCGTTTCTAGGCCAATAATCTGTTTCTAAATGTATATTTTTTGAAGAGTTTATCAGCAGTTTTCTTAGTTATTTTTGTCAAGTCAGATGAAACAACATAAAAAACTGGGGCGGCATCAGTTGACAACAGAAAAATATGGATGTTATATCCATAGGTGACAAGATTTAAGAAGCATTACAAACCTTCTAGAGAGTCATACACTCCTATACAAAGAAATTATCTTCCGCTAGGGGGTTAAACTTTTGGAGGGGGTGAAAATTGGTAAACGACTCTAAGAAGTTGGCGCCCTCCCAAAGCCGTTCAAAGTGGTTTGCATCGGCAGCCGTCATGGCAGATCAGGGTTGGCTCGAGAATCTTTGATCCAGGCGTTGAAGGCCACGACAACGCGTTCGCCAGGGCCGGAGAACGGGGCCACGTCGTGCATCAGAAACGACGGAAACAGCACAAGTTGTCCGGCCGTGGCCTTAAAGGTGAGCACGCCCGGCGCGTAGGGTTCAACCCAGTGGTTGTTGCCGGCGTCCATATACATGTTGACCGACGAGCGTGGATCGTAGAAGCGCAGGGTGCCGCTGTCAGGGTTGTCCGGGTCATCTCCGCCTGAGTCGACGCAGTAAACGCCAGACCAGGACGCCATCGGGTGATTGTGGGTGCCCATGTAGCCGCCTGAGCGCGTGATATGAAACCAGGCATGATTGAAGATCTTCAGGGTGGACAAATCGGTGGTGCCGTTGACCTGGTTAAGGGCGCGGCCGAGCTGACCAAAACAGTATGCCTTCAGCTTTTGGATACAGGCCTGAGTCCAGGAAAACACCGTGAACTCACTTTCAAAGGTGTTCACCTTCAGCGTAGGAACGGCGTATTGCTCGGTGAATTTGTCACCCTGGCCTTCCGCCGCCAGAAACAGCGCCTTCAGTTCCTGATTGAGGGCCGCGCAGTCTGGCATTTGGGTCACCAGAAAGGGGCAGGCGAAGGCGGGTGCAACGTTCGTATTGGAATCAACCATAACGCGCCATGGTCACCAGCGACGAGCAAAATTGCAAGGCCTGAACAGGCGTTGTAAGTGGGATGGTTTGGCGGCCGCGGCGCGGCACCGCCACAAACGGCAAATCAGAGGTCCTGGCGGTACCGTACGTAAGGCACGCGACCGAAGAAGTTCTCGACTTCGGCTTCGCTCAGGTTGGTGGTGTTGGGCGCCGGATTGTTCAGCACGTTACGGGCACCGACGCTCACACTGGCATTCCAGGGCATGCGCCAGGCAAAGTTAATGTCGAAGGAGGTCCACCCCGCTTCTTGTGCGCCATTGTTCACAACATCCAGATATTCCAATTTTAGGTCCTCTGCAGTGGCATGACCAAAGAAACAAAGTCTTCAGATGCCTCTCTACCACCTGATTCATCTTTTCAGACCAGAAACGAATTCTAATTTTCGTTTCCGCTTTCGCTGTTGGTAGTTTTGAAAAAAAATCAAAACTTGAAGGAAAGAAGCTGAATATATTCTAAAGAGTGCTCCCAACGCGGTACTATTGTACCGTTTTGGTATAATATAGAGACCCTGGTGAAATATGGTACATTCAGATGTTTTATGATACAACCCAACATTTCTGGTACACTTCGGTACATTTTGATTCTATTCGCAAGGTAGATTTTCAATTTTTGAAATTTTCGAACTTCTTCCTCCAGTCAGCTCTTAAGAATATAAACCAGAGAAAAGGGATGCTTCGTCGAACACAAACTCGACAGAAGTGTAAATCTCCCAAATTTCCAAACTAATCAACACACGAAGAAACAGCGCTTAAAATCGGTTTCTGAAAGAGGAGGAAAGAGGAAGAAGAGGTTTCTGAAAAGAGGTGGAAGGCATGAGCGGAAAAAAGGTTCTACTTCTCAGTTTATTTCAGTATTTTTTGTTGGTAAATGGAAACTAACGGACTCCCGTAACTATGCCAAAAAAAATCTTTTGCGGAAGAATAAGTTTTGTTTCCTAAGATAGGCAAATTCGAATGAAAGGATTGAATAATGTTTCATCTAAGTGTCGGCTATCAAAATCTCCAACCAAGCAGAGCGCGATGGTGATGTCCCATTTTATCTATCTCTTACCGTTAGCGTAATATTTTCAAAGAGATATATCTACTGTTGGAAGTAAAAATCAGATTACATTAACTTCCTAAAAAATGCAACTTTCCACAATTGAAAATTATAAAATACAAAACATATGGGTTTTGTGCAAAATGATTACCTTATTGGATCTAATGTCTTGATTTTGATCTGTGCCATCTCTCTAGACATCATGAGTGTCTTGGAATTTTGGCTTTATAACTATAGTTGAGCTACAAGTCAACTTCATGCGTTTTAACGTCCGTAGTCAGGGTGCCTACTTTCGTGAAGCGATTGCTGGGCCGACCCAGGCCGAGTGTTGGATTGGCCTCCCGGAAGCCCGGGAGAACAATGTTGCACCAGTGATCCCGTTTAAGCCGGTGCGAGGTGCACCGCTTGGTGCATTTACCCAAGCGCTCATTAGCGATTCTAAATCGATACCGTCACTCGCTTTCTACAATCAGGGTGGTTTTAGTCCCAATAGTCGGGCGTGCAGGGCGGCGGAAATTGGCGGCGGTGGCATGGTCGCTAACGCAAGGGGGCTGGCTAGGATCTACGCGCCTTTTGCCTGTGGTGGTGAATTAAATGGTCACCAATTTGTCGATCCTAATACGTTAGCTGCAATGGGCGAAGTGGCTGTTGCCACTCACCAAGATGCGACCCTTATGATACCAACGCGTTTTTCTTTGGGCTTTATGAAATCGATGGATAACCGTCGGGAAATAGCGGTAGACAAAAGTAGCGCAATACTCAGTGGTTCCGCCTTTGGTCATGTCGGCGCTGGTGGAAGCGTTGGCTTTGCAGATCCCACAGCACGCATGAGCTTTGGCTATGCCATGAACAAAATGGGGCCTGGCATCTTGATGAATGAACGCGGTCAATCGCTGGTGGATGCCGCCTATCAGTGTATGGGCTACACCAGTAACGCCTCCGGTATATGGCGATAGGCCGATTGTTTCACCGCTTACCTACGCCGCTGACGTGGTGTTGGGCACGATCCGCGTGGTGCTCGCCAATAAGTAAGCGGCTACCACCACGCCTACCACTGCACAAAACGCGGCGTACCAGCTAAAGACGCCCGGATTGATGAAAAATAGATGGTGGTAGTAGTCATACAACCCATGGCTTAGCCAGGCTAGGGCAACCAGAGTAAGGGCAAACCGCGATCTGATTTTCCATACGATGAGACCGATCGCCATGTAAGGCAGTCCATATAGGAATTCGAGCCCGATGGCTGTCCAATCCAACGCCAGGAAGCCAAACAACATGTAGTAGATTGGTAGGGTTGCCAGAAACAGGGGTAGCGCCCAGGCGGTAGTTAAGTAGCTATAGCACCGAATCAGGACTTACCTATTTTGCACCGGAACTCTCCGCGGCTTGGTCTTACCTTGATTTTGAGCTGATTAAAGACTTAGCTCGTTTTTTCATCAATTCAGGACCAAAGGTGGTTTTAGGGGGGACAGTGGGGGAACTTCCTCGGGTGCAGAAGTTTCTGGGCTCCAAAATTTTAAATAAATAATCGAACATTGATAATCCTTTTGTAATTTTTGAAATTTTTTTTTTTATTATTAAAATAAAGTAGGTGGTGCAGTTAGCAGTAAGTATGAGGAAATTGAATCCGAAATTGTCGTTTTCCCATATAAAGTAAGAAACTTCAGATCTAAATGAATGAAAAATGTTAAAGTAAATAAAAAATCTGTTAAAAATTTGGCCTGAAAATTTTCATGAGACGGGTGGGGGCTAATCAAGATTTTACCCCGGATGCAAGAGAGGCCGAAACCGCCGCTGTTCAGGACTTAGCTTATTTTTACGCAGCATGCCCGTAATTCCGCAGTTTTGATTTAGTTCACTTTTTCTACTAGATCAAGACTTAGCTCGTTTTGTATCATGTCCGTCAGCAGCTTGAATTCAGCTCTTGTTTTTATTGAGATTTAGGATCCTCGGATGATTGTGGTTTCAACAAGATGCCTGCCTTTCATCTATTAAATTAGGGATGAAGAAGGGGGGCATGAGGTGGGGGCTCCCATTTTTACCTTCTCTCATGCACATTCAGATTCTTTGCACGTGTGTTACCAAGGTACGGTATACCCACATTTTCTTCTAAAATGTATCTCTGAAGAATGGGCGAATTTATAATTGGGATTTCCCCTTTCCCCTTGGCTGTTATGGCTCAAAGGGGGTTAGAGGGTTGTCTGGTGGTACAAAAAGACCACGGAATAGTGACTGACATTCTTCCAATCACTTTCAGCCCCAAATAAATGTAATAGAGCTTTCAATTTCCGATTAAATAAATGCCTCTAAAGTTTCTGGGACCACTTCTTATAGGCGAAGTTGTCGGTGAGAAAATACACTGAAAGGGTTCACAGGATACAAAGAAATGCATGATCGGCCCAATATTTTCAAAAAATTAATACTTCCTCCTTATGTGCAGGGATATCCCCTTACCATAACTTATAGTTGTTTTATCATCCGGCAAACTACCGAAAACTGCCTTAAATATAGGCGTGCTTTGGTGGCTTCGAACTAAAAAAGATTTTCATTGCTCGTAGCTGCTGAGTCACGCCTGATTTTTAGACTGAAGTGGACTTTATCTCTCTGAAAATTTGAATCGTTCTCAGATTGAAAAGAAAATGAAAGTCAAAACACTGTTTACACCAATTTTTTCTTTATGTTTTTATTACGGAGTCAACTGGTACTACAATATAAGTGAAAGTTAAGCAATATCTCGACGATGTTTCGACACGGTTGCCATTTTATTTATATCACCTTTATTGGACAACTAGAGAACTCAGTGCCGAACAGTTTTAGCAAAATGTATCGAGCCAAAACACTTTCGACAAGCAACAGACCTTTAGCAACAGATTACCCCTATGTTTTGAAGAACCGATGTACAAAAAGAGGCAAACTGATTGTAGGAAGTTTTTTTGTATTTGCGTTTAATTTTATTCAAATAGAAAAATACTACAGTTTTTTCTTTCTCTACCATGATCCATGATTACCGAAAATGCAAGAATCTGTCACACAGGGAACCTGTTCATGCAGTGAAGAACTTGCAGTCCTGTGTCAACCTTTACAAAGGTATGGGAAAAGGTCATAAGTTTCATACATTCATCGTGAAATTCACGATGGTTATCACAACAAAATTTTACTGATCTCCGCGATTCTTTTTGCGCAATTCAGCACAATTAAAACTGTTCTACTTGAGATTTGTTCAACACAGCACACTTTCACTTGAACTTCCAATAATTTTTTCACACTTGACAATTAACATTAACTGAAATTTCATTTTTTAAACTAGATGTATATGTAGGGCATTAAAAAGATGAAAACATAATGTTTAATTATTATTTAGCAACGGAACCAGAGATACTAATAGTTCATAAACAATTGCAGATTGTAAGCATTTGTGAGTTCGACAAATATGCAGACAATTGTCTTTCAAAATTTTTGAACTGAGATCATTGTTTAAAGCAAATGCACATTTATTGGCTCTTCCCTGAACGAGGCAATGTGAAAGATACCTTATATCTCTCCAAAAGCCCTTGAATGCTGAGCATTCGCTATTAAAGCATCGCGGGCATAAAGTCGAACTTCTGTGGATCTGCATTTCGAAATAAAACCCAATTTCCCAAAATAGAATATCCTTATGAACATATAATACGATTCATTAGATTTAATTTTATCCATCTGTAATTTTAGAATTTTTTTTGCCGGAAGAAAGGTGGTCATTAGTTTTTTTTGTTCCTCCCAGGGGTGACCGTACAAAATCCCTTCCTCTATCGACGCCATTTTCCCCCAACGTCGCCCGATCAGAATTTTTAAATAGCCATTTTGTTCTGCATTGTTGAAAGGTCCAACAACTGTGCCTTTGGGATAAAATGACATCAACATTCCCCTAAGAAAGGGCTGCAAGTTATGAAATATGCAAATTGTTGATAAAGAATCTGTTATTGGGAAGTATACTGACATTTCTGAGAGGGGGGATTACAAATGGGGATGGAAGTGGATTTTCCAGCATTAAAGAAATGACCAGATATTAAATAAAACATGCTTTTTTTCAAATGGAAGCCAGGAGCAACATTAAAACTTAAACGAACAGCAACTATTCCGTATGGGGGGCTGCCCCCTTCTCAATACCCCGCTTTTTTTGCTAAAGTTTAACCTTTTGTTCCAATCATTTAACACCAACTTCTGAAACACAAGGGTCGGCTTAATTAGAATCAGAAGCTTTTTAAAAGAAATAAGAACCTTGGCGTGATGAGACGGATACTGAGGAGGGGGCAGTATCCTCATATAAGGCACAATTCCCACCTAAATAAAACCTCGGTCAATAATAAATATTGCATAAATATACTCGCGAATGAAAGCCCCCACCTGATTATCCTAAATATAGCTCTAGTAATGTATTTCTCCTTTACTTCTATGTAGTCATACGTTGGTTTAAATTCAATAACTAAAACCATCAAAATGTTAAAAAACGCTTTACTTGCTCTACTAGTGCTTTGTTCTTTCCAATCCTTTTCTCAAGAAGATTCTGAAGATCTAAAAATATTCTTAGACTGTATGATGTGTGATAACACCTTTATCAAACAAAATCTAGATAATGTGGAGTTTGTAAGAGATCAAAATTTTGCAGATGTACACCTGTTTTTTACTACACAACGTAATGGAAGCGGTGGACGTTCATACGAAATTGACTTCATCGGTAAAAATGACTTTGAAGCCCTACAGGATACTATCCGTTTTTCTACAGATACAAATATGACCCGTGACGATGTAAGACAACGCATCCTTAAACATATCAAATTAGGGTTGGTAAGATATTGGGTTAAGCTGGGTAAAGTCGATGATATTTCAGTAACTGTAAATACTCCTAAAAAAGAAGAAGACAACACTGAAGATGAAAAGGACCCATGGAACTATTGGGTATTTCGTTTGGGGGCAAATGGTTGGTTTAACGGTCAGGAGTCTTATAAAAACAGTCACATAAACTTAAACGTATCTGCAAAACGTGTTACAGAAGACAACAAATTTTCCTTACGCCTAGGCTTAAATGAAAGCAAAAATACATTCAGTTTTGATGGCGATGACATCATTTCCATCAGGAGTTCAAAATACCTTAATGTAAGCGATGTTATTAGTTTAAACGATCATTGGTCTGTTGGTGCGTTTGGACGACTTGGTTCATCAATGTTTAGCAATCAGGACTTTTATTGGGCCATAAGTCCAGCCATTGAATACAATTTTTTCAAATACTCCGAATCGTCTAAAAAACAATTGACCCTGTCTTATAAAAATGGTATGGTCTTTAATAACTACATGGAAAAATCAGTATATGGCAAAGATGATGAAAGCCTTTGGGAACATGAGTTATCACTAGGAGGAAGTGTTAATCAAAAATGGGGTAGTATTTCCGGTGAAGCCTCATTTGAACAATATTTACACGATACGACACTAAACGCCTTATCCTTTTACTTAGGCACTCAGTGATCACAAAATCATTGCTCAGATTTTCAACATTGTGAACCTCTGGGCCCCATATAATAAACACACATTCTAAGAGAGATGAAAGATATTTAAGGTATATTATTTTAAGGTGATAAAGTGGAAAGCTTAAGCAATTCATTGCTATCAATGTCCACAAAATGCAATTTCACTTGTCCCCAGCTCTTGAACAAAACCTGAACATGAACGTGCTGACCATTCGTGGACGAAAGGTCAGTTGTAAATGTTATCCTTAAAATGGTCGCAGTGTGGACCAGCGTGGTGCAAGAGAAATTCTTCTTTATTGCATGGAACTACCAATTTGATTTGATTTCATTGACTTGAATGTTATTTGTCTTGGACTTCGTCTTAAAATTATCAAAATATAAGTTTAAACTAAGTCACAGCCTGTGAAGTGCAAACTTAAAAAAATGCTTGCAATAACGAATTTGAACTGATCGTTTGAAACGCAAAATCGGAGCAAAAATCAATATGGAATATTGAAACGTAAATATCGACATCGGAGACGATTATAAGATACCACAGAATTCATTGACACTTCCTGAATATTTTTCTTCAGCTTTCTTATAGTATTTTTCCATTGACAATGACACTAAGAAACTACTAAAATGGTCTGAACACCTGATTGTGGCACAGAGCTCAGATACATAATAAATTTGGAGTGATTGGTCTGACGGTTTAAACTCAGATTTATAATAAGGGATCCACTCAGTCTAATTTGAGAGCTAAAATTGGATTGTCTAAAGATACTTTATTCTTAATCAACTTCCACAACAAAATGAGATTCGGTGCAGATTAATTCATTATTTTGATCAACTATATTATTATAACGTATTATATCATTAAATTATGAATCATAGTCTACTATGTGATCAAATTATACTAGCCTATTATATTTTGTTACAATAATTTATTATTATGCTAAATAAATAATAACTAACAGTAAGATTTAATAGTTGTTAAGAATGATATTAGGGTACTAAAGAAGGCGTAATAAATTGGGAAGTTAGCAATTTTCTAGTCTTCTTCCCCCCCCCCATCCGCTACAATAATACAGATTAAAGTTAATCTGTATTTTCCGATATACGTGCTTTTCGCATTACTAAATAAAAAAAAGTGCTACTTTATATCTGCTGTTTCGAAGGCTTTGGCCCCCCCCGAAAAAAAAACCTGCGTACGTGCCTGTATCTGCCTTATGGCCTAGTTAAACTTTTGTAGAACATATAAGACGGGTTGAATATCGAAAAGCTTAAACGCCAATATTAGATGTAAATAGCTGAAAAATATGGAAGATACCAACAGAATAACGTGCAAAATTTCAATAGTATCAGAGAAAAAAGGTCATATGATAACTTAAAAATCGCCTTTTCTCTTCCATAATAAAATCTTTTTAGTTTGTTTGGACAAACTGCTTAGGATTGAAGATAGTTTATAGAGATTTTGATAAGAGCAGACGACAAACAACTAAAGAACAACACCTACTTTCCTGGAAATCTTAGGAAAACCATTAAGTATTCCCCGTTTTGTGTTGGAGACAGAAATATTCAACTTTAAGGAAACTTATATCATCAGAAAGAGTAATTTTTTTTTATTAAGAAGAGCAGATTTTTTTTTTTAAGATAAGAAAAGGGAACCTAAACAGATTCTAGTATAGCTGCTCGAGAAAGGTTAAAAATTAGTTCAAAGGAATTATCATTTGAGTGATCTGACCTCTTTGGGAGGTACACGCGGTGTCACCCGCTTTGACAGATAAACTTGCCGAAAAGGGTAAATAAAATTCCCATTGGCCTTACAGTTAAATTCTATAGTCAATCTACAAATTCACGACACTAGGAGAATTCCCCTGGGAGAATTCATTAATGAAAGATCTTAAGCTGAACTGGTCAGCCATGACAAAGAACAAAAAAGAGAATAAAAACTCAATGAAGAACAAACAAACAAGACTGGAGCCAGTAGAAAGAAACAAAACCAAAACGACGTGGATATTTTGCCTGTATATAAACGACTTCAGCACAGAAGACACAAATGTAAAAATTAGAATAAACTGCTCCTCGCTCATTTAGGTAGCGCGGGCGCGAGTCCTTGGTGACGTCGGGCATGAAGCTCCACTTCAAGCCCGTCGGGAAGCCGGCGCCGCCGCGCCCCCGCAGGCCGGACTCCTTGACGACCGCGATCACGTCCGCGGGCTCCATCGGCTGCTTCAGCACCGTCTCGAGTGCCTTGTACCCCTCGTTCGCCCGGTAGACGTCGAGGGTGTGCGAGTCCACGAGCCGCGCGCGATCCAGCAAGTAGGTCGGGTACTTCGTCACGCCAGACCCCCGATGATCTCGTCGACGCGCTCCGGCGTCAGGTCTTCGTGGTACACGCCGTCGAGGTCGATCATCGGGCCGTTCGCGCAGGCGCCCTGGCACTCGAGGCGACCGAGCGAGAAGCGCTTGTTGCGCGACGTGCCGCCGACGGGCGCACCGGTGAGCTCGGAGATCTGCGAGAGCACGTCCTCGGCCCCGCGCAGCATGCACGAGATGTTGTGGCAGACGCCGATCACGTGCTCGCCGGGGGGCGCGAGCCGGAACATCGGGTAGAAGGTCACGACGCCGTAGACCTCGACCGGCTCCAGCCCGAAGAACTCGGCGCACGCCTCCATCGTCTCCGGCGAGATCCAGCCGCCCAGCTCCTCCTGGCAGCGGTGCAGGGCAGGGATCAGGGCGGCGCGGCGCTCGGGGTAGTGGGTGACGAGCTCGTCGAACTCGGTGATCAGCGCGTCGGGGAGTGCCATCAGCGGTCCACCTCACGCTGCGTGAGGGCTTGGATGTTCATCAACCCGGGCGCGCGGATGTGGCAGCGCACCGGCTGCGAGCTGCCGTCCGACTCCACGAAGAACCCGAGCTCGCCCTTGGACGACTCGACCCCCGCGTAGCTCTCGCCCTTGGGCAGGCGCATGTCGGTCACGACCTTGAACTGGAAGATCAGCTCTTCCATCGAGCTGTGCACGTCGCCCTTCGGCGGGAGGACGTACCGGCGATCCATCGCGAGGACGTCGCCCTTCGTGTGCGGCCCCTTGTGGTGCAGATACACCTGGCTCTCCAGGTGCTGCCCGGCGTCCAAAAGTTTGTAATGTACTAGATAAGGATAATTCTTTTACCTACTGCATCCTCTTAAGTAGCCACAGGGATTCAGCGACAAATCTATAAAACTTACAATTCAGTGGAATATAGAATTTAGTTATTCGTCAGACAGTTTCGCTTTGAAAGTCCCAATGAAACGGTTCGCTTGTTGCTTGCCCGCTATATCGTTCACAAAGAAGTCTTCAAAACGTGATGTTCATTAGAGCATATCTTACTTAGAACCATCTGCTAGGTTGTATCAGGAACACAACTTCCACTCTTTTTTCAGTCAAGAACAAATTAGACTTTTAGACTAAGCTATAGCAAAAGCTAAATTACTAAATCTGATAGCGATCAATGTTTTAGAACCAGGGCTGCCAACAAGAAACTTAGGGCAAAACTACCAGGATTGCCTATGAAATCGGGCAAAACTACCCCTTGGAGGGTTTTTAACCTTCCATACGAGATACTTACTTACAAGAAAATCCGGGGTTTCCCCACCTCACTTGGTGTCTGAAATTCATATATTACGTGGGATTTTATTTACCCCTTTAGACTCACATACCCGATCTTGCTGAGTCACAACACTGACCCCCAACCGAAATTAAAAGATTGGCGAAACCAAGATTCAAACTGCCGTCCAGAAGGACATATATTGCAAGCTTAGCGTACTATCCACCCGGGCTTGGTTGTTCTACTGGATACGTCGAATCCATCTTTATGTAAAAATAGTTCAAAGGGGGCATTGGAATGGGTAATTTCAGATTAAAAAAAAGTCAAAATCTGTCCAAATATACTGTAAAAGTCAAATTATATTGTAAAATAGTTCTGTAAAAGTCAAGATATATTAAATATATGAGAGAAATTGCAAAGGTCTCGATACAGGTGGGGGGTATTTCAGACCGAATGCCCACAGCCTTTGGATGTGCCTACTTTAAACATATATGAACAACCCCTTTTTTTATCATTTATAATTACTCGTAAAAGGTAGGTGAGAAAACTCTTGAGCCCAGTATATATTAATTTTTTCTTAACATTTATCAGTATAATCCCTTGAAGTAAAATTCGTCAGAGTGATTGTGATTTTCACTCACAGTGATTGTGATTTTTGTGTTTTGTGATTTTCACTCTGTGCGAGCTTTTTTCGTGCCAAAGAAACAAAATCCTTGATATTCTAACTTTTACACACACAGCTCAATTATAAAAAAAACTAAGGCGTGGAGGATCATTCAAATTTTGATTTTATTTTGACCCACGGTGTCACTTTTTGTGGACTGCACTTTGCTGAAACAAAAATACGCAGCTCCACTAACACATTGAGCAATGGCAGATACTTTTACAGGGTTGCAGTTTCAATTTGTAAAACCTGCCTTCGTTATGGTTTTTAAGGTAAAATCACCCGTACTTTTTACTTTTTCTGGTTGATCATACCCCCATTGCTGCTTTTGAAGGCTCCGAGGTAAATAAAAAGCATTTTAAGAAAAAAAATTCCGAAATTTTTTTCAGAAAAATAAAATCTTGTGAATGAAAACTGTTTTTCACTCAGGCGGATTCGCCACAAAAGGCCCTAATAAACACAAAACTTAGAAAATTCTTTACCTTTTTTGTTTGGAAGTAATCTTTGTTATAAATTTGCATATGATTAAAAATGATAAATTAAAAAAAGTGCACCAATTTTCATTCATAGACAATCGGGCGAGTTGAACCTAAAACTACAATTAAAAGGTCATGTTAAAACAAAACTTTATGGTCATTTGTGGTCACAATACTGCTTTAAAAAGAAGAAAAATGTTTGGTTTCCATTTAGGAATTGCAAATTATTTTTACAAACTATTGTATTGAGAACCAAACTATCGTAAAAAATCAATTTTGATGAAATTTACTTTGAAATTTTGTCACTCACATTTTGAAATCTTTTGCTCGTGATGTCAGTGGATGAGTTTCGAAGCAGCATCGTCTCTAAGCAAATTCTAAAAAGTGAATGTGATGTCAAGGCAAAAGAAGGGCAGAGAGTCCTAACTCATTTAGATTTTAACAGATAAGCTGGATCATCTTGATCCATGGGTGAAAAACAAATAATGGGTCTTTAATTTTTAGCATGCTAAGTAAGGGGGGGGGGGGGGGTGTGGGAGTGGGGGGGGGGGGGTGGGGGGGGGGTTGGTGGGGGGGGGGGGGGGGGGGGGGGGTCTCCGAATCCAATTCCAAGACGAATTGTCTGATAGAAAACACCTATCCATAATGTAACAAAATAAAATTGTTCAGTTTTCTGATTTTTGTTCTTTTTACGTTAAGAAACGCAAATAGTGACGCGGGTAAATTTTTTGACAAAATTTTGCAGAAATGTGTGTT
Organism: Alatinidae sp. Z8VKAUB7J3; assembly: GCA_010016025.2. Classification (NCBI taxonomy): domain Eukaryota; kingdom Metazoa; phylum Cnidaria; class Cubozoa; order Carybdeida; family Alatinidae; species Alatinidae sp. Z8VKAUB7J3. Next base: position 143,464,213 of record JAAAKM020073195.1, read on the forward strand.
GTTGTTTTGTATTAACTGTTATTAACGAATGCGAATATTTAACATGTGTATCAAAAGAAAAGCGAGACATTTAATTAAAAGTTGACGTGAAATATACTTAATCAAATGGACAACTTTTATTATTCTTTTTTTTTAAGACATGGTCATTTCTTAGGAATCATGGACACCTATATCGATTCCTAATGAAACAGGGATTTCGAATTTAGTATTCTCATTGAAAAGAATACAGAAACAATTTGGTTCCTCTCTAGATTTTCAAAATATCTTTTTTTTCTATATTCACTTAAAAATGAAAAATAACTTAATTAGCTCGTAGCTAATTGAGCTAACTAATTAACAAGCTAATTGACTCGGCCTTTCCGACAGTATTTAAATAGGAAAGGTGCCTATAAATGTGCATTTAGCCATGCGTCGATGTGGAATGGCAAAAGTGACGTCACTCTTGTTTCAACCCGTGTACCCGTAAACTGAGTCATCGGTGACGAAATGAAGGAACGGAAAGACACATAGGAAATATACAATTTGAGCTATATATTTACACATTGGGGGGGGGGGTATTTGGGTAACTTATAGTGGAACTGGGTAAGGTATAGTGGAATCGCAGTCAAAATATGGTAAAGGCAGTTATCCTCCATATTATGAAGTAAGAATTGTTGGGTAATGTTTATATTGACGGACAATTCAGGTAGCTAAGAAATAAACCTACCTCTATTGTCAGAATTACAACCCAAATCTAAGTTTAATATTCATTTGCATCAGAAATTAATTTAACTCCCACATCTGTTTTATCGTGATTTGACCTTCAATGAAGTTTCAGTTCATTTGCATTGAAACCTAACGAGATGGTTTGAGCATATCTCTAATTGATTTTTTCAAGTATTGCAAATTTCATGATTCTATTTACATTCCTTCTTTCTTTTTCGTTCACGCGGCACCTTGCGGTTTGAAATTTTTCAAATATGCTTTGATTTTTCAGAAGTCCTGTCTCTTGAGAGGAAATCTACAATGAAACCAAAGCAAAGTGACTTCTGATTCAGATTTAAGGTTATGAAGTCTGAGTGCTGCTAATTGCTATTTTCGTCGCCCATTATGCCCATCAGTTTACCAGAGAAGTTTCCAATCGCTTCAAAATATTAAAATGCAACATCTATTTAAAAACACCAATTTTGGTTAAAATCTTACTTACTGACTTGGAAAATCATCGAAACCCAGAAAAACGCAGCATTATATCAAGTCTATTTTCATTTTAGAAACTATGCCAAAACTCATCCATCCATGCACAAGAGATAAGGCAGGATTTAGAACAACTCGAAGCATGTATTTCAATTGCCAAAACTCGAAGTTTAGGTTAATTCTTATTGATATTTTTGGGTTTAAAGTACCAAATGATAAACAAAGAACGGTAATTAAAGCTGTTTTTCTTATCAAAACTTTTTACCGGAGAGTAGTGTTCATTGTTTCTCCTGCGGCCATAATGGGCGACGCTAGAAGAAAACGACGTTTTTACCTCCTTCTTCAAAATCTTCTAAAATCAGTATAAAGAGTTTACGTAAAAAGTCAATACTTTGTGATCTTTTTCTCCATTAGTTGGTGATATAATCTGGCTATTTGGTTTTTTCATTAATTGCTCTTTTTGGATCTAACTCAGAACTTCGCGACGACATGGGCATAATGGGCGACACCACTCTAGTACTACCAAGTGAGTAAAAAAAAAACGTGGGGCAACAAAAGGAAATGATAGGTTTATTGATAACACTAAGAATGAAGAAGAGATCCTGTGCGCATTCTGCAAACTTTCCAATCTGTATGACCATGAACAGTACTAGTTAGTTTAAGCATGTAATTCATATAAATAGGTGCATTCACATATCTAGACCAAGTCTAGAGCACCGGTTCAAACATAAAGTTGCACTGGAATCCCCAGGCAATCCAAGCATCTGCAAAGTCATCCAAATTTGTTCTCTGATGAATACCACCAGCAATGTAGCCACTTTCCTTCATTCTGTTCACTGCCCTTTCATTTCCTGATCTGTCTGCAGCCACTGCACCTGACAGAAGTACCTCTCTGCTAGTGAACTTCCTGTCACTCTTTGCAAAGAATGGCTGGAGTAGAAGTTGCCCACCCTGCCTCCAAGCTGCAAGGACACACCTGTACCCCTTGTCAAGAATGTTGGTGAAGGGCAGATCTAAAGGTTCACCATCCCCATCCTTGTTGTCTTTCTTCTGGAACTCTGTCTGAAACTGGAGGAGGCCACTCCTCTCCAAGTAGTCAGAGTCAGACACAGCTCCAGACCACAGCTCCCATCCACCTAACCAACCACAAAGCTGGAGAAACACACCACCTTTAGCAACATTGCCACCATAGTAAGAGGAGTATGTGTGCCTCTGAATCTCTGCATCAGATGGCTTCCCATGCAGGTCCACATTAGTGTTGTCCCACATGATCACACGCTTGCCATCATACCTGGTCTTCCACTTCTCTGGACGGAGATCATAGTCCTCCTGATGAGAAGCATACCTTGGCCAGCGGCGTGCTGCCTTCAACACCAATCCAAGCTTGTGGCGAAATGCCAATCTGAGACTTTTCCTGTCAACAAGGTATGTTTTGCCTGCCTCCCTACTTCTACAGAATGATCTACCCCACATAACTTGAAAGTAGTAGAACCATTCCTCCAACCAAGTCAACGTTGTCACAGTTTGGAAGGTCTCATGGTTGATGTCTCCATTGGCCACAATGGCTATGAAGCACAACATCATCCATAGTGTACAAAATCCAGTACTGTCCTTCACTTCCTCATCACTCAGACGGTCAAACATCACTGTTGGCTCAATAGCTTCAGTCTTCACAGCTGCACCATGTCCCTACCGCAGCAATATTGGTCTCATACATACTGCTAATCACTTTGATGTACTTATCTGACACCATGTTCAAGGATAGGGCCTTCAATAAAGGTTTTCAATCGGTTGAAGTTACTAGTTTACAATACTGAGAAGTTTTGAAAAATTTTAGATATTGAAATGTTTATTTTAACTTGAGCTTGGAATGGGGGGGGGCTAAAGACAAATTGAATTCATGAATTTTTTTATTGCTCTGTTATTGCTCTAAACTTTATTTCAATACTTCAGAATACATTAACTAATAGCCCAATAAAACAAGATTAGAGAAAAGTAATGAAGAAAGAAATAACGGTAGAGAGCCATTGGACAGTTTGTATTTGAGACATAGTCATGTTACAAATAAAACAAAACAAAAGTTGACCCAGTTCCATAACAGTTGATACTAATAGCATAAAATCGACGAGCCTAAGTGAAAAAAACCAGCAAATATCACTTTTGGAATTTAAAGTCTATAATTGTCAAAATATGGATCACGGAACAGAAAGGGGGAGAGGGAAACAATTGCAAAATTTCAGCCTAGAAAAGTACTTTTATAGCCTTTCTCTCTCTCTCTCTCTTTCTCTTTCTCTCTCTCCTCTCGTATTGGGGAAAGACAGACCGTTTTCCTCACAAAGGCCTAACGCCTGTCATTCATTACTATTGATTCAAAATACTCTATCTGCAAAACTCGCTCAACCAAAAAAATCTTTAAAGTTTCAAACTTTAAAAACTAGAGTTTACATTATAGCTAAAGTTAAAGTCTACATTTTTTTTTGGTTCAATTGAAGATTCGTCTAGAAGTCACGCGGGATCTTTTTTTGTGATAAAATAACAAACAAGTTAGCATAATTTTTTCAACTTTTATATGCTCTCTATAAGAGAGCATATAAAATCGTCCGTCTCTATAATAAGACGCGTATAATCGTCCGTCTCTATAAGAGAGCATATAGAATCGTCCGTGAAGATTCTAGCGGTTCCGAAGAACAAGTAACTCTATCTCTCTCTCTCTCTCTCTCTCTCTCTCTACGAACTAGTGCTATTCTATTGATTCTATTAGAATCAAACAGAAAGTTTGATTCTAGATTCAAATAGATTTGAATCTAATTATTGAATAGTGAAAAAGTCTTTTCTAAAATGACGTCTTGCATATGACTCATAGATCTGACCCAACATTGAGTGTAAACAATCATTTCATACTTCCACCTTGATAAATAGCCAGCATTCCTACTTTGTGTGATATTAAACAACCAAATTTTCATCAGGATGTCCTATGCCGCAAATATTAAAAAGCAACACTTCCATGCAACACTTAACTGAAGCTTTTAATAACTATTGCTAGCTTGCATCTAGTCTATACGTTTTGAACTAGTACATAATGTGATATTGCTTATATAGAAAAGCTGGATAAAGCTGATTGCCTTCATAACATTTATATAGATTTGCCAAATTTCTGAGCTACTGTTTTTCTTTTAAACTTTTATATTTTTGTAACAATATGACAAAGACCTCCTTCTTATTAAGGCCAGCCGTGCACCAAAGAACATATTATAAAGTCTTTGAAAATCGTATGGGTCACAACTTTTTTGTTGAACTTATATTTGCCAATGGAAATTTTAAGCCAAAGAAATTGGAAGGAGAGAGTGTTTACAGCGGGAACCTTATCTAAAATATTGATGGCAGCAGAAACATAAAAATGGAGTAATTTAAGACCCCCCCCCCCCTTTTGAAACACCGCCACTCGCATTAACTAGCCTGCTTTTTACTGAAAACTGAATAAGTGCCCAGCGCATTTATTTGAAGAATTACAGTATGCATGTTTTTCTTTGATGTGCCATAGAAAATTTCTCACTGATGACGTAAATGATGCTATGTCTTATTTTTTTGCAGTGGATAAACCTGATGGAGGGGTCACAATTAGTTTCAGCATGGATGACGGTGTTAAACGACGGAAGCTCATGCACCAGAGCAAGCACAAGCCTCCATTGATGATCTTCAATGAACTGTTCCCGGGAAAATCATTAGTGGCAGAACCGGAAACGTCGCCATCAGGACAGCCCGTGTTTAAGATCCCGAACAAATTGTCAAAAGACAGTATCCGCAACATGTCACGAACAGCTTTTGATATCAAGTTTAACTTTCAAGGAATGATCAGAGAGCAAATTGAATTCAACGATAAGATACTACCTGCATTCAGGTTGAAAAAAGGGCATATCAAAAATATCTCAGCAACTTCTTAGGGTATTAAGGCGACTTTCAGATAATTGTACAGATGGTACTGATCAAAATCAAAACGCACTATGTGCATCAAGGTTGCCAAAAAGACATATTGACAGTATCTCAGGAAGTTCCATGGACCACAGTAGAAACTTTCAGGGAATAAACAAACATTGTACAACAAAGTCAAAAGCAACTGTGAACATAAAGGTAAAAAAAGGGCGCATTTATAATATTTCAGGAACAACTAACAGTATTAAGTAAAAATTTCGAGTGAATATCGAGAGGTATATTGAACTAATTCAGGAGACATTAAGTGCATTATGAATGTCAATATGGCATATATGCAATAACTCGGGAACATTTAAGAGTATTAAGTGGGAACTTTCACCGAAAGTTGAGAGAAATGTTAAACTAAATCAAAAAACTCTGTCTTGAGGGAATGCCGATGGGGATATTGAACTAAATCGGTGAACTGTATGCATCCAGGGTGTCAAAATGGTTCATCTGCAATACGGCAGGAACGGCTAAGATATTTGAAACTTTCTGTAAATATTGAAGGTGATGTTGAGCTAAATCAAATGACACTATCTCCATCCAGGATATCAGAATGAGACGTCTTCAATAGTTCATATACGGTTAATGGTATAGATTAACGCCTTAAGCGACCTAGCTGAAACTGTGAGGGAATATTGGACGGAAAGGACAAGTAGATACTAAATTTTGATTTGTTGACCGAAGGAAGCTCATCAGCGACAAAGAATGTTTGAAAAAAAATGGTTGTATTGATTCTTAGTTTGAAAGTGTGTGTTATTAGTGTGTTATATTCTTAGTGTGATCTCTTTTTTTGATCTCATTAAAATTTCAGGCCGTGAAGACACCTCAATAAAAGTTGAAAATGGGAGATATGTTTGACCTGTGACACCAGAGGAAGTTGAATCTCCTACAGAAGAAAAACGACAAACATTTACGGTTACCAGAACCTCACTGAGTTTGTGTGGTTGTATGTGTTTTGTGTATGTGTGTGGGTCCATGCGCAAGAAGCAGTAGCAATAAGAAAACCATAGGCAAAGACATTTCACCATAATCGCACTTAGGTTAACTCCGTGTCAACGCAAGGGAGATATCAGTTGTATGACTACACATAACCTATCAGGAGGCAGTTAAAATTGACACCGGCGCTTTGAAGGTTGCGGAGAAATGACAGCATGTTAGAATTCTGCTGAATGTCCAGAATGGTGCTTAGACAGATTTTGGGATCAGAATAATCATGGCACGTTGGGCTTCGTTGATTCTAGGAAAAGGATCAAATGCATGCCATGCCACAACACAAATCGTAAGAAGAATCTGGTCTTCTCGACAGTAAAATCGATTATATCTGTGGGGCTGTTATTCGGTTTACCGCAAAAGGCTTGACAACCAAAATTTTCATTGTTTCCACAATCCATGCATTTGCTATGTTTAAGGCAATTATGTGGTAAATAATAAAAAGTTAAAGGGAGAGAGGCACTAGAACTAAACGGTTATTAAATACGCTTATTCTCCCATGACATATTTCTCGGTAAAGAGACTCATCTGTGCGAGTAATAAAAAACACAGTGGAAGAGATAACGATCCCTAGAAACAGTAAACCAGATCTTCTACAAGGGTCTGAAGTAGCGCAGTCTTAGTTCAGTAGAAATGGTGATATCGGCGTAAGATACCACAAGCTCATATCTATAAATTGGTAACGTTGGTGTAAAAGTGGCTTTAGTTAAAAGCCACTTAGTAGCAAAAAATAAGTCTAAAAGTGAAAGAGAGATTAGATTTGCTTACGTTGTCATGTGTCCAGATAGAATAAGTAAATAGAAAACCTAGAATTACGCACTCACTCGTTCACTCACAAACTTGCTCACTCACTCACCCACTCACTCACTCTATCACACACATAGTCATTGTATGTGCTTATTTTTAGTGGCACTGTAAATGTGACGAATATCAGAGCCTTCGGCTGTCGATAACTTTTTACGCACAATCACTTGACATTGAATGAATTTAGTTGAGACATCTACTAAATTTAAACCGAACTTATTTTTTTCCTAAAAGGGCAACATCAAGTGTGCCACAGGCTGGAATTTCTAGCCATTGACGAAAGGAATTATGACATTTTGTGTCAAGAACATTTTTCACCCATGTAATATCAATGTCACAAATCACAAAAGATGCCAAGATATTTTTGATAATAGATATCGCTGATATACTAGTAATTTATATCTGGGATGCAGAGGAAGTGAATCTAGCTTTTCTAAAATGCCATCAATAATGTCAACAAGAAATTTTTTATGGTCATTATTGTCCATTTCGAAATAATAATAATAAAGATAATAATGATAATAATAATAACAAAAGTATACACGGCATTAAGAATAGCAAGAGAAAAGACGGCATAATAAAAATAATAAAAATGGTATCCATTCAATTTTATGCTATATTTGATTACATCAATACAAAATTGTTAGAGTTGGCTAAATTCAACTGAAAGTGGTATTGTATAGTCTAAATCCTAATTAATAGTCTAAATTATAATTTATTTCAACTGAATGGCACCCAACAAGAGGTCCGACGTTTTTGGTTTCCGATGCGTTATGATATGCTCAAATGAAAAATGTATATGCCGATAAGAATGTCAGATGCGGCTGAATACGTGAGCGTACCAGAAATAACCATAATCTTGCGATTACTGTTAGTTAAAAGTAATGGGGGCAAGCTAAGATTTTTTTGCTTTCGAGCTGTAAAAGATTGAAGTAGTCTGAGTGAGGATGTAAAGTTCGTCAAGGATATTTTAGAGTTTGAAAATAAGGCTTTACTCGAAAGCAGCATAAAAATAAATTCCACCTTTCTGACTTCTAATATACGTAAAACACGTGAATTTTAGTATATTTTTGCAAGTTGCTTTTAATCAATTTTTAATGTTTTACATGGGGTCAATTTTATAATTTCTAAGTACCTTCGTGAAACGTAGAATTGCCTTTTTCTGCCAGTTTTGATTATTTCATCAGTATAAACAAATAATGAAGCTGGCAGAAAATGTACAATTTATTACTAGCTTCATGTATATAACCAATTCGTGGAGTCAGATGAAAGTTCAGTAACCCTTTGATGTTTTCTTGCAGTTGAAATAACTCTCACATAGTGTGAACTGTGGCCTTTATTCTTTGGTGATGGGTTCTTCTCTTTAACGTATTTTGAACCTTATATATGTAACTGTAGCATCGACTGGATCATACACTGCCAACTTACCTGCAAAAATGACAGTGTTTTCCTTATGTTTGGTGAATATGCGTTTCTGTATGCTTTTTCGTTTGCTCTTTCAACGAGCATTGCACACAGAATATAGCAAAGGACAACTAACCATTTCTCTCTAAGTACCTTCGCGAAAAGGTAGAATTGCCTTTTTCTGCCAGTTTTGATTATTTCATCAGTATCAACAAATAATGAAAGCCGGCAGAAAATGTACAATTTATTACTAGCTTCATGTATATAACAAATTGGTGGCATGAGATAAGATTTCAGTAATCCTGTGATGGTTTCATGCTGTTGAAATGACTCTCACATAGTGTGAACTGTGGCCTTCATACTTTGCTGATGGGTTCTTCTGTGTTGAGTACTTCGAGCTTTATGAATGTAACTGTCGCGTCGGCTGGATCATACACTGTCATGTTAGGTGAAAAAATGACAGTGTTTTCTTCATGTTTTCTTCATATGTGCTTCTGTATGCCTTTTCGTTTGCTCTTTCAACGAGCATTGCACACAGAATATATGCAAACAGCAGTTCACCATTTCTCTCTAAGTACTTTCGTGAAACGTAGAATTGCCTTTTTCTGCCAGTTTTGATTATTTCATCAGTATCAACAAATAATGAAAGCCGGCAGAAAATGTACAATTTATTACTAGCTTCATTTACATAACCAATTGGTGGCATGAGATGAGATTTCAGTAATCCTATGGTGATTCCTGGCAGTTGAAATGACTCTCACTGTGTGGTGCAAACTTTAATTGGTGATTTTAGTGTATAATTGTTAATGTTAATATAAAATATAAAATTTGAAAAAAAAGATAATGTATCAAATGTTAATGTAAATGTGTATCTTTTGGAGTTATGTTTAGTATTCAAATGCATTGGACAATGCTTGCTAATTGAGTAGATAATAAATGATGAAGATAATATTGCAAATTTGAAGAAAATGTGTATTTTTAGTTCTATCTTATATTTATATGCATAGGAGGGTGTGGCCTTTTGATTGTATACATATAAACTAAACAAACTTTAAAATAGTCCTAAGTTGAAATTTTTATATGAAAACATTAAAACTAAAATTGGGCTCTATTGGGCTATATATACACACATACAGAGTTAGAGTGACCCAATCCTCAAAAGTGCTCAATGCTTACACATAGCATGACAAAAAGACTATGGAACAAGGAAAACATGCCGTTTTACTACTATCACTATTGAATTCAAAAACAGAGATGATGAAGAAACAATGCTTACAAGGGTGGCAGCTTTAAGAACAATGTTGATTTTAGTTTTAATGAATTTTAGTTTTCAGTAGTATTTTACTATTCAAGATTTTTGCTTACATCTACACAATTATTTTATAAGAAACTGGACTTGAAGTAGATCAGTTTTTGGCATCTCTTCAACTGAGGTTATGAACAAAGCTTGAAATTTGTAATTGTGCTATTTATAGTATATGTCATAAGTAATGTCCCAATACCCAGTGTAATTAATGTTCTCTTTTGTGCTTAATTGTGTGAGGTGGTCATATTGCATTTTTGGCTAATATTCATCCCTCATAGCATTTTAAAATGCCCCCCCCCCATTTTATGGAAATGTGAAAGTATGACCTACCCTGCCAATTTATTATCAACCCCCTGTATTAGGGTTTTTAAGAATTTCTGAGAAAACAAAAAATCGTTATTCACCAGGTAACATAGTTAATAGCAGATTCAATTCTCCTTAAACTGACCAAGACTGCTTTATGTTCCAGATCAACAGGGACTGATTTAGTTCCCGGTACTTGAAAAAGCACTTGGTTCGCGGTACAAAATAGAAAATCGTTTCAAGAAGGGATTCGTATTGCTAAATGTTGTCACCGGACACTGCTGCTGCCTGCAACCCAAAGGTTCGAATTACCTGTCACAAGTAAGAGTTTATTGGTTCACATACTCACATACTGCATTGTGGTCAAGTATACAGGTCGTACGCTGTAGAGCAGGGGTTCTCAAACTTTTTGACTCATCGATCCCTTAATGAGATTTTAAGATTTTCATCAACCCACTACATTTTTATTTTTTATTCAAGGAAAATTATTACAATAGTAAATACCAAGTGTAAAATAGTGGTGGTGGTAAGTAGTAGTAGTAGTAGTAGTAGTAGTAGTAGTAGTAGTAATGGTGGTAGTAGTAGTAGTAGTAGTAGTAGTTTACTTTAATGATTTGACCACCGGGAAAACATCACTACCCCAGTACGAAACTGAAACACAAATTATCCCTGTATCAGCCCTGTCTGGAGCGGGGAGAGGCGTGGGAGTGGATGGAAAGCGTGGGAAGGAATGGGGAGGGCTGGTAGGGGGCACATTTCGTAATTTTCTTACTACAAGACGGGAACATCGACCCCCTGGATATTCATCGACTCCCATTTGACCCCTTGGGTATTAATCGACCCCCTGGACGGTCCCATCGACCCCTGGGGTCGATATCGACCACTTTGGGAACTCCTGCTTTAGAGGTTACAGAAGAGAATGGTCGATATCTACCAGCAATTGAAAGCAAACCCATTACCACTTCGGGGATTACTGAGTAGTGGCAGCAAAACTACTTGGGTTGTTCCTAACAGTTAATCAGTAGTCGACCTGAATTTGCATAAAAACCCGACAGTACAAGGGAATTCGTTGAGGGTGTATGAAAGGACCTTCTCTTATTTTCATTGCTTCTCTTATAGTCTCATTTACCAATACACAGAAGTCAGTATTCTATCTGTAAAAATAAGTACTAATAAAACCTTTAAATCTCCTGAAAGACAATATTACCTGTTCGTACAGTAAATCGTGCTGAATCAGAAAGGATAGGTTGGTTAAATTATACCACTAGACAAAGTAAAAAAGAGAAGTAGTTAAGGTGAAATACAGAATTATTCTACGCCTTTTTCGGAAATGAGCCTTAAAACCCCAAAACGCTGAAAACGTTTCATGTATACTCCTCATCCATCTTTCCCAAAAATAAGTAACAAAATGTCGTGTCAAGGTTGCATGTGTTAAACTGTATAATTCGCTTCAGAAGTCACACTCGCTAACTAAATCAGATCTCACTGTAAACATTCCGCAATATAAAGAAATAATAACTTTTCGTTCTTATTTTAAATACTTAGCTACAAACGTTAAGCACAAGATAAACGTATACCCAACAGGTGTAAAATAAGTAACATTTAAAGCAGAAGTTTGAGTGATAATGTTGTTACTGACAGTAGTGTTAGGAGTGGAGGTAGTAATAGCGGTATTAATAGAATGGTAATGTGATGTATACAAAAACTGTACAGTTCAATTGCACATAGCAAACACTGGTCAAATATGATTGATTCGTGACCATTTACGAACAAGAGTTCATCGGAGTATTTTTAGAAATGGAATGAATCGATAATGAAAAACGTACAAGAAATTAAAAGAGGTTAGGTTGCGATTCTTGTATGAAGTCGGAAAATGCGTAACGAGTTTCAGTGTTTAACGTAGTTTTTCATGCTTACACTCGGAAACGACTAACAGTGTTACTCTGGAAAGAGTGACTAATACTAATGAGGTCTTAATATCACGGTCCTCTTTGATATAACCGATATGACCACAACTTTTTGGTACCAGTGGCCCTGCATTGTTACAATGTATCTTTGGGTGTAAAATGTTCAGGAACTGTATCTTGTCGAATGGGAGTCTGTGAACGTCCAGACTCTGGATCAAAGTTTATTTTTTAACACATTCTTGGCATGGAGGCGCAGCATAATATTTCATACGTTGACATCAACTTACATTTTGTATTACGAATTTAACTTTTCTATTTAAAAAGCTATTTTAGTACAGAATGATTTCGTTTCAGAGAAAGAGCTGTGGCCTGTGGATGCTACGAGGTCCATAATATCCTTGATAGTAAGGGAACGGACACCATACTGTTTGGACAGATCAGACTCTTTTGAGAACTAACGACGGGAATGTTTTACAACGGCCTTAGCTTTCACAAATGCATGGTAATCCAGTGGTCGACTATATTTTGACACTCGCAAGTGCCCTCGGTTCATGCAGTTAAGTTAATTTATCAATATCTAGCAACCTTGTGTTGTTACTAACTGGTCACTTAGGCAATTCAGTAAATGCCTCCATGATGATTTCATGTGCATTGATGAGGCGAAGGCTGCATTCATTGCACCAAAATTAAATAAGGAGGCAATGAATCCCAACAATCACCCAGCATCTTCTGACTTTTTAGTTAACCATAGAATATTGAATGGCGTGTTGTTAGAATATCAAAACTAATATTCACAGAACCAAATCTTTGAGGTCCAGTCATAGTCGGTTACTAGTTGGTTTTGCAAAGCGACGTCATCCAGACTCCCTGCCGAATTATTCTCTTTGGTGTCTGAACATTTTACGAAAGGTGGTAGTACATACAACATTTTTCGCCTAGCACTCGACAAGGCCAGCTACGACAAATCATGCAAAGAGGCCTTTCATTCAAGGTTACAGGCAAATGTCCTGAATGGGCCTCATTCTCAGACTTCTGGAAAATAGTGCAAAAGACCTCTCTGTCAGCCTGTCTCAAGCCGAGTACATACTATGTTACATACTAAATAGCGATGCTAACTCGTAGACGGTTACGTTGAGAAATACCATGGCAGTAGTTCCATTAACTATAGTTCAGTTAGTGACAATTAATAAAGAACGAGACTGTTTATTCGTATGGATACTTTGTTATTTCTGAAATTCGTAATGGTTGTTGTAATGTGAAATAAGGTTACTTATCAAACGGCTTATAGCCGTTGCATAGTATCTAAATTTCACGGCTCTAAAGCCCCACTTCAACGGAGGACTGGGACGGAATAGAGAAGAATTTGAAAATTAAACAAGCACTTACCTGTGTGAAGGTTAATTGGAATTAAAATTGATGCGAATAATAGGTCCAAATGTTTGCTTAAGCTGATGTTGTGGTCGGATTTTAATAAGGATATTCATTGTCGGTCTGATAACCGGTTTGATCAGACGCCTGGGATGTCCGCACGGGCCAATGTTTTGACTCGCAGACGGCATTTCAGACTGAGCATGCGCAACGACTTCCTCAGCAGCTATGTCAACAAGATATTGGATACCATCAGCACTCAGACGGAGAAAGTCATTCAAGTTGGTCGACATTTACGACCAGCAATAGGGAACTTGAAATGTTATGGATTTTCATGAAGGATAACTAATATGTATAGAAAGTCTTACTTCGATGGAGGACCAAGGCTCGTTAATAGAATTCCTCAAACCAGTCTTTGATGCCTGCGACTTCAACGGAGATGGTTATGTTAAGTTACAGGATTTGATAGCTCTGGGCAGGCAACATAGCGACAACCAAGAAAACATCGAAGTAGGTCTAATTTAATATTGTCTTTAATTTACACCTTTGCCCATAACTTCATCCATTAAGGACAAGTTATTTGTTGTGTTTGCTATGCGTGGCGTGTTACATAGACTAGATTTGGTAGGAGGATACTTCCTGCTTCCACGAAATTCTCTTGAGCTTGCCGCGATGGCCAGGATGACTCGGCGAGCTACAGTTGGAGCACCGTCGGAAACTTCTGAAGTTGGTACCATGTTCTCCGTTATATTCCATATATTGACTCTTTCCATCGAAAGGGCTATATTTATGGTTACACTTCAGTAAAGGTCACCTTTGGCTTCACATGTTGATAAGCTACTTTTGTTTCTTTGCGGTTTAGTATAGAGCCGAGTTCAACTACCTTCAGCATTATGTAGTAATGTAGTGAGTGCCAGAGAAACATTATAATTGCAGATCATTTAAGATAAGAACCTACTAATCAGGAACTAGAGTAATTCAACCATCTGATATAGAGATATTTCGTAGTTGAAGAAAGGTAGCTAAAGTTTAAGCACTTCTAATCCCGTCTAGTAACCCGAGGTCTGTAATGTCGCTGAGGCGAAAACGTTCAACCATACCATTGGCGCAGGGGTGATAGGAAGTTGTACGGATGCGTTTGGTGCCTAAAAAGTTTGTGTGCGAGTTGAAGAGTGATGATTCAAACTGGGATCCACAATCAGTTGTTATTGTAGAGGGTACACCAAAGAGAGATATCCAATGAGTAATGAAGGCTTTAGTAGTAGTGTCAGGAATAGGAATTGCTCGAGGCCAACGAGTAAAACGGTCGATGCAAGTAAGGACATACTTTGAAGGGAGTGGTCCAACGATGTCAATGTGAACGTGATCGAAACAAGCATCTGGGGTGGAAAAGGTGCCAAGAGGAGTGACAGTGTGCTTGTGAATCTTTGATCTGTGGCATGAGAGGCATGAACGAGTCCAGTTGCGAATGTCTTTGTTGATTCCAGGCCAGATATAGCGTTGAGTGATAAGGTGCTGGGTAGCTCGAATTCTAGGGTGGGAAGTCTTGAATTGCTTTGACTTTGCTTGGTAGAGGGGAAATACCACCAGAAGAAATTTGATGTCCAAGGAATTCTAAAGTGGAAACACCAAAGGTACAGTTTGAAGAGTTGATAATAACACCATATTCTGATAATTGTGAGAAGAGGAGTCCAAGATGATGATAGTGTTCTTCTTCAGATGCACTAGCAACTAAGAGATCGTCAATGTAGGCGTAAACGAAATCAAGGCCATGTAAAACTTGATCGATGAAACGTTGGAATGTTTGAGCATCGTTTCTTAAACCAAAAGGCATACGAAGAAATTCAAACAAACCAAAGGAGTGATGATAGCAGTCTTAGGAATGTCAGCTGGTTCGACAGGAATTGATGATAGACTCGAATGAGGTCAATTTTAGAGAAAATAGTTTTTCCATGAAGGGAAGCTGTAAGATCTTGAATGTAGGGGATTGGATAACGATCAGGAAGCGTAACTTTGTTGAGAGCGCGATAGTCTCCACAGGGGCAACAATCTCCAGGGGTCTTCTTTGGTACCATATGGAGAGGAGAGGACCAGCTACTTTCAGAGGGGCGGATGATGCCAAGACTTCTGTGATTTGAGCAAGAACGAGACTGTTACGGCTACATTTGGCAAGGTCAGGGCCGTTGATGACGCAGAGAAAGGTCTTTCAGTTTCAGGCAATGTTGTCTCGATTCCAGCCCTTTCGTGTCTTCTTATCGTGCTTAGATTGGTCAATGAACTTGGACGCTTGCCTGGTAGGAATATTGTTGCCATGTCACTTTCTATGATACTTGCGCATGCACTTCAAGCTGTTTCGATTAACGTTAGTGCAATTCCTCCCTTGTGTAGAATCGCAGGCGTATTCCTGCATTGGGCTTATTTAGCTGTGTTTGTTTGGACTATGATTGTGGCGATCGACTTGGCTGCAAGCTACGTAGAGATTTACGGAATAGACATAAGTGAAGATGAAAAGTTTAATCGATATCGAATGGTAGGGTTTACACTACCAACGTGCCTTATTATTGCGTATGTTGTTATAGACTTAAGTACTGGCCGATCCATAGGATATGGCTTGGATAGTTACTGCTTTTTGGCGAATTTTTGGGCTAGTATTTCATTTGCGGTTTTTGCGGTTATTGCTCTTTTTGTTAATGTAATTTGTATTGTTGTAACCAGCAAAGCTATGAAAGTAGGAAGAAAGGCATCCATTTGGATCTTGGAAAGCGAGAGGTCCTCTTTCGAGGATGCTTTTTTCCTCACGTTGAGAATTTTACAGGTTTGGACCTTCGTAGGTCTTGGTGTTATTTTGAAGGTAATTAGTAAAATTCTAGAGAGCGCTCCGTTGTTGTATTTTTCAGAAGTTCTGATGAGTTATCAAGGTCTGTTGCTCTTAATTGCAGTATTATTTAATCGTAGAGTCTTGACCCTTATCCGTGCCTCGGTAGCCGTGAAGTTTCAAAGGAGAACCAGTAAAGTGGCACCTCTGCCCCAGTTCTTCGATGAATCATTGACTAAGTGATTGTTACATCATAGTAGATTTGGTGCCAGGGGCTTATTTGATGTTCTAAGGCCATGAATGAACCGGATATTATTTGAAGGGACTTGCTATTTAATGTTTAAGGTGAGTCTTTACACTGCTCAGTGAGATAAAAGTGTTCGAACTGTAGAAATTGAACATATAGGATAAGAACGACAATTTAAATGAAAATCCTCACGGAAGATTAGGTAAGCGGAACAGGCAAGACAAGGCTTTATTTAACCAACCGCCACATACATTCTTTTCGAAAAAGTAAACGCAGGTTTGAAATTCGAAGCGTTCGAATTAATTTTTGTACGTGACCGTTGCTATCAAATAAATTTGCCTCAATCAATTTAAAGTGTCATATCTATTGTTGTAAATTAGAAATGAGATCATATTTGAAGAACAGAAAATTGAGTAAATGATTCGTTAGGTATCTAAACTTTGTTACCTGCTTGTAATCGGTTGATGCTTGATATGAGAAGGACGCCAAACTATAGAACCAAATCAAAAACCCATTTAAATTTAATGTTCAATCAGACACTCCCTTTAATGGTAAAACCGCGGAGTCCCCGCTGCTTATCAAGGGAGCTTGGATGAAATATCCAGAAACCATGAACGAGGAAAGAGTAATTGGTTGTAAAGGGGAGAGACGGACGACTACTATAAGCATTTCACTTTGAAGGAAGTTGTATTGATGTAGACCTACTCAAGATATTGGAGAATCATGACTTGTAGAGTAGCATTCCTATTCTCCGGCAAATCATGTCAAGGCAGCTCCCTGATACGAGTTTTCTTATTAAATCTGCCAACTGCAGAGGGATGGGTCATGGTCAAACTTACCAATTCAAATCTGACTCCCTAGTATTTTTCCACAATTTCGTTTCTGATTTGCTCAACGCAATCTTTTTTATCAACGTTTAGAGCTAACGCCTTAGGTGCTTATCATGTCTTGTAGACAATAAATGCTTAAAAGATGTAGCCCTTACAACACTGAGAGTATCATCCCTATGGATTCTATATTAGTGAATAACCCTGTCTTCAAAAACGTGTTTTAGTCACTCATTTGTGTAAGATGGTGTAAGTCAGTAGCTATCAAGTACACAATCTTGGTGATGTAAATTAAAAGCAATTATTTTATTAAAATTTTATAACATCCTCCACGTAGCCTGCTTAAAATACACCCTCTGATAAACAAGTGGCCAAGGTGCTCCTTACTGACAGGAGAAGGGGCAAAAGGCGGTTCTTTCGCCACTTCAAACGATTTGGTTTGAAGATGCAGACGTCATTGGCGTTGGTTAGAACTCTTCCTAAGAGAAGGATCACTGTGAGTGCCAAGCAGGGTAAACAGCTTTAGAAGCTAAGGAAAACAGCTTGATTTGTGTAAGTGACACAAGACACACTTGACCAAAAATGGTCGAATCCCAAGTGTGGCGGACAAATTCTCCTGCCATCCGGCGCAAATTCATCCCCATCCCTCTGGGATTTAGTTACTTAACTTTGCTGGTGGTCTGAGCCCTAGAGATTGTTTTTTCTGGTAACAAATTTGTCTTACACTACGACGGTCTTCAGGAGACGAAAATGGAGACAATAACGATTGTGAATGTTTTTGTGATTATTGCTACTTTCTCTCATATCGTAAAGTGTGCGTCATACGCCAGTAAACCACATGCTAGGACGGCCTTGGTTACGCGGTGGCAACGAGATGCCGGGCACAGTATTTTCTACGAGATTCGGAAAATATTTCGACAGATTTATGATTATGACCTAAAAAGGACTCAAAAATCTTGACCATATATTGCGTGGTACCTCCAATAATATAGACATTTTTGCAGTGGCATTAAGAAAATTCTATTAAAAATGTCGTTACTACCACGTAACTAAGGTCGTATGGACTAACGAGCGTTACCGGTTTAGACGTGTATAGAGGACGGGAATCTCATCCAATGAGCGTTCTACTGCGACATTCCTAGAGGACCTATTTCTGGGCCTACCCTGTCTCTTTTTGTTTACCTACTTTACTGATGACCTTCCTGGCAACTTTTTTCAATTCATCAACATCTATGCTTATTGAACAAAAAGGTCAATAGTTCACCATAAAAATATA
This sequence comes from Alatinidae sp. Z8VKAUB7J3, assembly GCA_010016025.2. Taxonomy (NCBI): domain Eukaryota; kingdom Metazoa; phylum Cnidaria; class Cubozoa; order Carybdeida; family Alatinidae; species Alatinidae sp. Z8VKAUB7J3. Next base: position 143,482,608 of record JAAAKM020073195.1, read on the forward strand.
GGAGATAAAACACCAAATAAGGAAACTTTATTGACAACGTTTCGTCTAAAAGACTTCTTCGGGTCACAACAGATTGATACCGGGGGAGATACTTCACGCCAGTAAATTAATAGATTAAAAGTCATTAGCAGAAAAGGCCTGCGCATAAGAGGGTCAAAGTGTACTTTTCCCTCTTTAATTGAGTGTGTCTAAGAAAACAGGACAGATTTTAACAAGTTGTAATAAACATGGAAAATCTTTACCTTAACGCATGTTTATGGAGCACTTGAAATTAATTCCATGGCAAGGACAGATCTGTGCTGTGTAATATTGATATTGATTACTTTTAGTAATTGACAGCTTGTTGTATTATTTTAGCACTCCCAACACCATCCCTCTGACGATGTTATGGTGCGCAGTGGCAGTATCCATGAACAAAAGTCAGAAGATGGAGGAAGCTACGTAATGGTAGATCACATTGAAAGGGATAATAATGTGCTGTTTACAGACAATACGAAAGCAATTGTATGGGGATTACAATCAAGAGCAGTACAGGTGTGTGTGAAGTCTGCAACTCTTTTCCTGTTATTTTGAACTGCCGGACCAGACCAGCATCACCAAGGCGCGGCAGATGTCACGAATAGCCTATAGGCATCATACTTGACAATTTGTCATTAATACCTATTGTAGTATCTCTCATGGCTATGTATATTAGTATGCCTGATGCGCGTATATTTTAATGATTAACACAACTCCCAAAGAAAACGCTATCGTCGCTGACCCTTCCTTCCTATTTTGTTAGATAACTTTGCTTCACTTTTTTCATTCTTGCTTTTCAATTTGTGTACTCAGCTTCGGCTACGTTGTTACTAAAACAGAGAATGTGCAGGTCCAGCTTTAAATGCAATACCCAATGCAGATTTTATCGCTCAATATTTGAAATTTGTAGCACTTGTGCACGCTTGTATCGACATGACATGGCTTGATTGACTTTATTTGCTAAAATTTTATTGCAGTTTTTGCATTAAAACTAATCCCAATGTTTTATTTTTAGGGAATGCTCGATTTTGACTATGTTTGTTCAAGGAAGTATCCATCCGTAGTCGCCATGGTTTATCCATTCAGGTAGGTAAATTTAAAGCCAGAAATATGAGAGCGTATAGAGAGAGAAACGGTAGGGACATCAACAGAAGCAGTTGTGGAGATATAGGGTTAATAATAATTAAATGTTTTCTACTGAGTTGCTAAGACTTTTCAACTTTTTCTAACTTTTATGTGACTAACTTTTGATAGGTATCGCTTTATGGTAACGTGACCCAGATAAAAAATTTTGCCATATACTTTGAAGAGTTTGAAAGGGCTACAACTCTAGATCTTTATTCTTAATTTTACAAATATTTTGTAGACTGATCCAAAGTTCTTAATACATTTCAAACTCATTGATGTTAATTTAGAGCTGATTAGGATTAATTAGTGGGTAATTATCGATAATGGTCCCAAATATATAAACAAGGCTAAATGGCATTTACAACTGGCATAACCACATGTAACTCTTCAAAAAGAATGCATATCTTTAGACATAATCGACATATTCTGTTTTAAGCCGTCTAGCTAGGATCGTTGAGACTTTTCATCTTCATCACATGTTCTGATATATGTCATGAATACATAAGTTTCTCAGGCGTTTGGAATATGACTTTATTCTAAGGCTCAAAACAGTATCTGATATCAGTCTTGCTGCTTTTTATTAATGAAACAAAGCGTAGCAACGTTTATTCTATTCCGATCAGCAATAAATACAGTAAACATTTGACTTAACTACTTTACCTTACGGTACTTATAATACCACATATTTTACCAATAATTTTGCAATGAAAAGACTTTTATTCAACATCAAAGGTCTCTAAGTATTTAAAGTCTTGATATCAAAGCATATAACAATGTTTTATAGGAGTTATACATGTTAACATTGATGCGCCCCACTAGACCTCGCACCCTCACCCCGTCCATGTTAGCCTTAGTCATAAAAAGCCTGTGCTAGGTAGGTTAGCAGACAAATTCTGCAGTTCGTGAAAATCATTGATGTCAGGGATTTGTTGTCTTTTGTTGTGTCAACGCTGGTCTCAATCTAATATTGCGTTTACACCTAAACTGGCTACGGAGGTGGTCTCACAACCATCTTAAGACATTTCGAATCCTCTTTTCTCGATGATAAATCTATGAGTAACAATCAGTGTGTAGGTGTTGACAAAATCATTGTGATTAATAGAGTGCAAAAATCAAATGAATTTAAAAATTTCATAAGTCATTATATATTCCAAAAGAAGGGAACAAGCTACTTGCAGAGAACTATCATGCAATATATCTGATAGCAATTCTAAGCAAAGTCTTCTCCGCAAACCGTTAAAAGAATGGCAGAGAAGACTGAGATATTCCTTAAGAACAGGTAATTGGGGGTCAGAAGAAATTGGGGTATTGTAAACGCTAAATAAGTAATGCTCTAAACGTTTGAGAAAGACAAAAACATGAAATTTAATTACACCTTCACTTTAAAAAATTCAAAGCCGTCTTTGATACGATCTGAAGGAAGCCCTATGAAAAATAACGAGGTGGATCGGCATTGACCCAAAGATAGTCTCAATTATTGAAAATCTGTTTTACTACTCTGAATGCCCAAGTTTTACCAATAACAAGATAATAAACTTGTTCGATGAGTACGTGAGTGTGCGACAAGGCTGTCTTTTATCCTCAGTATTGTTCAATATATTCCTCGAATTTGAGCCGGATAATCTGGAAAGTCTAAACCCAAGTTTAATAATCTGCCTTCAGAATTGATATTATATATACTAGTCAGTGATCGAACAACGGTGCCGGAGGAAATGTTTTCTCTTCAGCGATGGCAACGCATTGGTCGAGTGCTCCTGGCGGTTGGTAGCGTCCCTCTTCATTTGATCGACATCTATCCCTACTCGATTTTTCATCATCCACAGATAGGTCATCGTTGCGCCTTTCCCACGAAAGAACTTCGCTGGATTTCTATGACACGAGGTGTTGAACGGTTAATGGGGTATTAATGCATCTTGCGCAATGCGCTGCAAAGGTGATTTGTCTCCCGCTGATGAGAATGAATATTAGATATCTTGATCAACTTAATCTAAGCCACTTCTGAGAAGAGTCGACTCTCCACAGACAATATTGTTACTACCTGTAAAAATGGGGCCCGAATACCAATATGACAACGACTACCAATACGACGACGACTACCAATACGACGACGACTACCAATACGACGACGACTACCAATATGACGACGACTACCAATACGATGACGACTACCAATGCGACGACGACTACCAATACGACGACGATTACCAATACGACGACGACTACCAATACTACGACGATTACAAATAAAACGATGATTACCAATACAACGACGACTACCAAGAAGACGACGGCGTTTGAGAGCACAATGATGCCGATTCAACTATAATACAATAATAAAGCAAAACCTATTTAATCATCGTACGGCACGAGCTAGGAAGGCACGATACAACCTTACAAATCATTCCGAATAACGATAAAACTGTCTAACTACTATAACATAGAGTGGTACTGATTTAACAAGAAAATATGAGACAAACTTACCGCACAATGTCCCCGAAATTTCTACAGCACGATATGAAGACACTCCTCCTATTAACGCATGACTCAATTTTCTACTGAAGATGCCGGATGTAATCTACTTAGATGCAAAATGCTTATAGGACCTGGGCACTAGTAACAACGTCCGTGACTGGCAAACAAAAACCAAACAGCTATTCTTGATTAACATAACCTGCACGGGCACTTCACAAGAGTCTTGTGATGCTTTGACGACTTTTCGCCAACTGAATCGCAGACCCAAACAAAGGAGTTTGTTTGGGTCTGCGACACTGGCCAATATTCTCATCCCAGAATGTTTTGGAGAACACTACTCCACGTTACTGAAGCATTTCATTGACCTAAGGCTTTCTAGTCGTATTGGACAGGGCAAAGCATTTGCAGAAGTAGAGCCATTTCGACCTTCCAAAGGCAGTTTTTCCGGCTGCACGTCGGCTCACTTTTTTCATCATCATTGCTATATAAACAACTCCATTACTGGTGTCAGTAATGGAATAATTAGAATGGGCGCTTGTTTCAATGTCAAAGTTGCTTAAATCTACACAGTTCTGTTCTATAAGAAATCTACCGTAAGCAACGGCTTGAGCCTCGAGTTTCTTAAAAAACTTCTCTTCTGCTACTTGCATCTGTTATAATTTTTCTGTATATTTCTTTCCACCACTTGACAGTCAATACTAAAAAACTCTTTAAAGGATGCCTTACTCATCTCACTCACTAGCCAATGAGAATAGCAAGTCTCATGAGGCAACTGATGTTAACACTATTGTTCAGAAGCAGGAACTCACTCCATGTTTGAAGGAAATCAAGCAACTGCCCAATGGAAGGAAGGAGACAACAGACCCAATGCAATCAAATGATAGAAATAGAGGGAAACGATTTTGTACCTTGCTGCCAAGGCGATATGTGATAACCTTGATGCTATTTTGGACTAGCCTTGCATCATATTGCTTGAGAGTTGTCATCAATGTTGCCATTGTGTCCATGGTAAAAGGCCATGGAAAGCTGAATAAAGGGATGAATTCCACAATTGCAGAAGATGTAAGTAAATCTTATCTTTCGATAATCACATAAGCATCTTTATACAATTAGAGCTATTATGGCAACTGTCTGATTCTTGTAGTGGCATTTTTGTTCAAGTTCCTTTGCTGAGTATCAATACAGAGAGAAAAAATTCTCATAAACTCGCGAAGTAAGACATTTGTATTGAGAATGCTCACTGGAATTTGGAGTTCTATTATTCCAAGACATTGCAGCAGTTGTCACTATGTCATCGAATTCGTTGCCATTGGAGTTTGCCCCATATCTGCTCCTGGAGTTGTTTGTTTGTCATGTACATTCAATAAGCCTTTTGTCAAAAACATACTGTATATTAGTATTTAATACAATAACTGCAGAATATTTTATGAAAATGTTAAGTTTCTACTTTAGCTCAGATATGCATTTATTATCTCCTGTTGTCTCAAATATGCTTTTTGGATGCTTTGATACCATAGAAAATACTAAATGGGCAATGTCCAGAAAGCTTCTAGGAAACAATAAGTACAGACCCCCAAACAATTAGAAAGATCCGGCAACTAATGAGAAAGTGTTTCTTTTGCTTCACTGTGAATGATAAAGATAATATCCTTGTTGATATGTACTTTTATTTCATCAAGATTGTTTGACTAATACTGTATTTGGAGATGAGTAAACCCTGAATTACTCCAAATGTGTAACATTATAGAGCAATGAGGATCACTGCCAAGACTTCACACTTGCACAGCCGGAACATTTGTAGCAGCATACGTTTTTTAATGCCTATTTGAAATTAGGCATATCATCTCAGTTTTCTGAAGTAGAGATGGGAACTTTCTGTCCTAATGGAGAAAGAAATGATATTTTAAGAGAACAGATCATACTGCATCGCCGACGACTTGGAGGATTCCAGTTGCTTTGGTCGATGTGCTTCATCCAGGTCCTTGCCACCAATGATCAAAGGACTGTTTGCTTTTTCACCTGAATTGGACTTTGCTCGAAATACATTGAATTTCGATAGCGTACGTCTCATATTCTATACATTATAGTGAGAAGAAAACCCGTTATTTGCTTGAAATTCTCTGTTCTACAGTTTGGGCTCGGTAAGAATTGTCAAAGAAGCGATCTCCTTCAATTAGTTTTGTTAGACTTTCTCTTCATGACTCTTCAGGGAGTGATTTTCCTGTTCGCCTTTTTGTCGCCAACTACTCGCCTGTATCAGGATGAAATGTGTCTTTGTTGTCTTCTTACGAGTAGGGACGACGCTCTATACAGGAATGTACAATCCTTAAGCACGTCAGACGCAGAATTAGTCTCACTTGTATAGGCATTCTTCTCATTTGTACGTGTATATTATACGCTTTCCTTTTGGAAGTGTGTTGTAAATCAACTATCAATACATTGTGTATACTTCTCCCAGGCTGGGAGTTCTGCTGTGTTTAAAGAGCAGATATCTTGCGCCTTCGAAACATAAGGGACGTTTGGAGACTAGATATGGCGTTTATCTCTTATTGCTTTATTTTAGGCCTTTAATATTTTGGTTCAGCTAACTTTTGTTATTTTCTCAATTTATCAATCTTGTATTCTTTTATGACAATTTACATCCAAGGGCCAGTGTCGTGAAAAATCAAGAGAACTATTTCTTTATTTGTCGCTGTTTGCACACTAATTTAACATGATTACAGAGAAAGAAACAGGGTAGTACCTTCATACGCATTATTTTCTTCGGTTTCTTTTGATGATTTTCGTTGATATATAGTTCCCTTGCTCTGTTACAGAACAATCTGTCCTACAGCCTTGGACGGGGATCACCTGCCATATCGTTCCCCGTCAAAGACAGAATTGATATACCCAATCATTCATAACTCCACCCAGACACCAGTCGCCCTCATAAATGTGAGGTTCATGGCCTTCGCGCTGAACTGTGACCCTTCCAGACAGTCTGCCGCCAGCACCGGTTTCATTGTCTTGGCCTATTTAGAAAGCCTGCGAACAAGAAAAGCTCTTCTGTCAAAGCTCTTCAATCGGCGGACCTGTTTATTTCGTGTGTTCATACATACTTCAATGTCAACAATAGAAAATACTGTTGTTGGAAGCATTTGGAGCAATATACTCCACTGGCTCGTATTAATTTAGACATCCCGCAATTTTTTTAAAGTTTTGTTACATCTGATTAGACAGAAGGTAAGTTTACTACAATTTCTCCCGCGTTACTATTCCATGATATATATTTGTTGCCCTTCAGTAAGCAAGCAAGGCTGTATAGTGTACATGCAGCTAGGCTAGGCTCCCAAATTATATTTGTATGTCGACTTTGTCTTTGGGGTGTTCGTAGTTCAACTTAATCTTGCAGGGTTGCCATGTAATGTCCCTACTCGAAAACGACACTGTGAGGTTCGGAACAGAATTTGAGAATTTTGGGTGTTTTTGATTTGGACTGAATCTGGAATAGATCCCGGCCCCATGCAAACCCAGTTTAAATGGCCGGGGTACTAGGGGCGCACTACAGCCCAGTACAACAACAGTAGGCTACATGGGTCAAATAACAGAAATAACAAATGCAGTGCCTGTAAGTTAAAAGGTCTTATCAATAAAATCCAATAGTTATCCCATAAAATCTAATGGTTATATACCTAATAGCTTTCAGACGCTAAATTGTAGGCCGTAGTGATTTTGTATATACATATAATGCAATGTACGGACCAAGGAATTATTTCTTAGCTTCTTACATAAAAGATATAAGAAAATATTTTTTTTCTGACCAATTTGTAAAGAGATTCTAAATTTCAACCGTCTGATTAACTTGGATTACATGTAGGCATTTTCCAATGAATGAAACAATTTTTAAGCAACTAATCGTTTTACTGTTTTCGCCTTTTCAACCAACGCCATATCTCAAACTAGATTGACATAACTGAAACATATTCCATGTATTAGATATTTATATATGAAGGATAGAAGCAAATAAAATAGATTTCTGATGAACGTTTTAGAAAGATCATCACATTTTAGCTCAACGATTTACTTAGATTATATGTGACCATTTTCCGACGACAGGGGCAACTTTTCAGGAATATGATGTCATTTATAGCTCTAATTTTCAATGGTATGTAATTATTAGCTAGCTCTTAATTAGTATTAACCCTACCTAGCACGGAGGGGGGGGGTCTAGTAGGACCGCGGCTGTGAATATTGTTTAATAACTTTTGAGTGGCTTCTTCTAAGTTGCTGAAACTTTCTAACTTTTCCTAACTTTTATCTGGAAAACTTTTGGTAAGAAAAATTTGGTTGTCACGGCCTGTGATCTGGTCACGTGACCCTGATAAAAAAGTTGACTATATATGGTGGAAATTTTCAAAGGGCTATAACTCGAGATATTTTAGATGAATTTTTAAAATATTTTGTAGAATGATCTAAAATTAGGTTCTCAATACATTTCAAACCAATTAATGCTATATAAAAGCCAATTAGCATTAATTAGTGGGTAATTATTGATTTTTATGACGTCATATTTCCAATCCTATCTTTTTGACAAATTTGTATCTAGAAACCATAGAGAATGGTTCCAAATATGTAAATAGGGCTAAATGGCGTTTTAAACAAGTGTAACTTTATGTTACTGTTGAAAGAATGCATATCGTGACACATAATCGACATCTTTTCTTTGAAGTGGTTTAGCTACGATCGTTGACACCAGGGATCTTTGACGTATGGATTGGTATCTCCAGATCGAGACAATAAATTTCTTGTTCTCTGACTTTTATTTTTCGTGTTAATAGTTCCAGTGGTTGTATGTTTTGAATTTATGAGTAATATATTCACTTCATTATATATAATAAAACCAAACAGAAAACATGTAATATTTAGCTGTAGCCGCAACAACGCATTGATGGATGGATTATAGCACTTGTAGGAATCAGGAAACAAATATTAGATAAAAAACTGCCAGCTGACTACTTGTATAATGCCTTCGTGTTGAATTGTAAAGCAATGCGTCTGCAGAATATGCAGTTTTACTTTGCTTAAAACCCTCATGTAGTAACTATAAGTTGTCCACTCTCGTGTAGGTCATCTTTCAAGTAGTACGATTTTTTATTATTTGGAGCTGTGCAACTGTTTTGGTTACTTCACACCCAAGTTTTAAAAGTACTGTATATCCTTGAACGACCCAACTCTACTCTCAAGAATGAGAATATGAATTTAGGTGTTTTAAAAATATACTTTTGTAATGGCTTCTTATTCGATTGATGTGGTTTTAAGTGCAGTGTTCCGTTTTTGTCCATTTAAGGTCATCGGGAAACTGAATGTGCTAAGTGAAGCACCTTCATTCGTAGTACGCTGTTGTGACAATGAAGCGACGATGAGGTATGAGGAAACATACATAGTTTACTCTGTTCTTGTGGTACATGTTACACTAAAACTTTCCATCTGTCACCTACCGCCCCCAATTGGCTTTCTCCTCCCATCTTAATACATCAAGGCCCCCCCATCTGAACCAAAATTACTGATACCTCCTACATATATAGCATATGTATATGAATGGAAATCTGACAAACAATGCGGTATGTGAAACCTAATATAACTGCACTACATTGCATATTAGTGTAGTGTATATATACTGCAATATATACTACAATATATACGTACATATAACACAAACATTGGGCTGCCAAATACCATCTCTTGAAATTTTATAAATGCAATTTCGTGCTTTGAGTAGGTGATGGAGAAGTTTAAGGATATATAGAGAGTAAAGAATTGTAAGTCATGAAGGCCCAGGGCACTGTATATTTGATAAGCACTTCTTTCTATTTTGACCCCTCATGCGCGGTATCTCCCGGGCAGTCAGTGACTTTTTCAGACTCTAATGGAACCCTACAGACTAAGTAGCCTCTCAAAACTCCACTATCTGTCCCGTTGGAATATTTTGCATTTCTGAGTGTTTTCCACTTGATATGGAAAGAATTAAAACGTGCATGCTCTTTCAAAAGTGCAGTTTCTTAATCATACAGGCGATCGTGTTGTGACCGTTGGCAATTACGCAGATTAAAAAATCTTGCGGCAGTGACTTTATATGCATTTCGTACTGCCAAAGGGTTCTTCTCTAAGCCTCTAGCAATATAATTAGTAAGAAGATTGCCAGCGTATCAATTATATATTTACCTTAAAAGCTGTTTGTGCCCTAATGCAATTCTTTTAGAAAGAATGTGAAGGATTCAGATATTACATGACGCAAGCCCGGCCATCTTCAGTCTACGATGGCTTCGTTAGGTCTTCGTATTTTTCCTCCCTAAGGGAGCTTAGACTCATGCATGCTATGACTGCTAACATTTAAAGAAATTCTGTTAGAACATGCGAAGTACATTACGTAGAGGTATTACACTTCATTAGCTTGTCAATAAGTAACTGTTTTTGGTATGTGACAGACAACTGCATTCGTTTGTCAGTAACATCACTTATCTTTCGTAAAAAGGACGTAAAAATTTCGTATATATATATTTCTGAAACCCGGCGGAAAATGCGTTAGGATAGCAGATTTTAAAACAACAAAAAATCTTAAAGTCAGACGAAGTCTGGCAGTAACTTGAAGTCTCTTAATCAAAACTCCTAATGAGCACTCCATCAAATATTTAGAATACCACAAATTGTAAAACCACAGAACACGCTGAATAGTAAATCAAGGATAGTTAGAGTGACCAAAGGCGCTACCCCTCAATTTTGATTACTGAATAAAAAAGGAGACAAGAAAGACCCTCGATAGCACAGTAGCGCTGCTCCTCGCAGATAGTATAATGCTAGGCTTATGCTTAAGGTTAAACAACTTAAACCAGAATTACAGGGACCAGTGGAGGACAGCAATCCGTAACTCTCGTGTTGGCTGGACCTAGCCTCACGTCCAGAGAGAGAGAGAGCCCAGTTTTTGTCTATAAACTGGTGAAAAGCAAGCTGGACAATTCGTTTGGCCTCATGTACCTCTTTTTGAATTTTATTTTACGATAATCTTCCTCATTCTTTTCCTTTTTTCCTCTTTGTACTTTTCCAAGTTATTGCTAATAATATGTTTCTCCGTAACCAGATTCTTTGCTTTTTTTACCATGACCTTTTCGCTGTTCTCTTCCTTTATTTTCGTGAATTTTTTTTCTGTCATGTTTCATTCCTTGCTCTTGTACTTGCTCTTTAAGGAAGGTTTTTACTGTTCAGTCCTTATTCTTCGAGGCATTATTTACGGTTTTTTTTCTTTTTATCCCCAGTATGTAGGTTATTATGATGAAATCCTTGACGTTCAGCTATTAGGTAAAGAAAAGCGTTCCCTTGCGGTAGCAACCAACAGTAGTGAACTCAAAGTTCTAGAGCTTGAGACACAGAATTGCCATGTATTACACGGACATACAGGTAAAAATGCGTTTGGAGGTACTAGAACTCCTACTTTTTTGGTATTTTATTGTAGATTTTCTTTACTAAAAACTGTTCGTTATAAGTGTGCGTGTTTGCTATAGGAAGAGTGTTTGTACATTTAGGAGTTACCGGCTTGCCCGCTTATAACGGACCTTCCAACATGCTTACATCATAGGAGGAAAGTCTTAAAGCATCTCATTTGTAGCACACAATTACTCTTCAGGCGTGAATAGTAACACTTTTGTATTCGTAGGACTATCAACATCGACGTTTTGATTCGACATTGCACGTGTTTTATAAGCTACGGATATTATAAAATTTTATGTAACTCCTTTTTTAGCACCCTAGTCGTTGGACTTTGCTAATCGTAATACTGGAGGTTGGAAATTTATAAGCATGCTTACTCTATAGTGTGCACTGACGTCGTTTCCTGGAAGCTACTGCGGATACAATATACATTATACAGTTACGATTCATCACAAACTTACCATTCATTAAATTACAAGTCTTGGGGTTTAAAATTGCAGGGCAAATTAATCTCAGGAACAAGAACGCACTATTTGAAGAAAGAGAAAAAGAGACTTACTATGAGTTTCTACTATACCAAAAGTGTAACATGTTATGCACAAAGGCTTTGCTAATTCAGCCACAGTTGAGGTTGGTTGGTTATGTCATACGAATTGACGACTGCTGACTCTCCAAGATCTAAAGTAGACTGAGAGAGGGTGTACGCAAATGGGGAGACCCATATTAGGAGACGAGGGCAACTTGATAAAAACCATCAGATCCATTGGAGTTAAACTTTGAAGAACACACTTCGGATAAAGAAAGGTGGAGGTCAGAATGTACGTCGAAAGTAAAGGAATATGAAAATGTGTGGGAAGAACATCTTACGACCATTAAGCAGATTTGCGAAAATAGGGTACGCTGTGAAAGTAGCTATTGATCTCAATGTACAGGATGTAGTCGGATCTTTGTAACAGGGGCTGGCCCTGTGTCTCGAAACAGACACAGACGCAGTGGGCTAAAGAGTACTTTACGGTTCTCAAACGTCGAAAGCGACGAAAAAATTCATTATAGTTACATAGGGCTTTATGAGAAATGGAGGTAGCTTGCTCACGGCAGTTTACTGTGCTATGTCCGACTAGGGTCCCTTTACTGAACGTACATATTCCCATAATTTTATTTTAGAATATTTCATTTGTCGTCAAGCCTTACGGATTTAATTACATACTACGTAAATGCAGGGCTCCTTACCGGGCTTCATACACCCCTACAGTATCATGAATACTACACACAGTTTGTTCGTTGTACAAAACAAAAATATTGCACGAAATAGCGAAAACATTGTGGACTTAACAGCTCTTTTCAGGCAGCCCAAATTCTGATTGGCTCTTTCAAAAATACAGTTGGGTACACTCTTTCACACACTTCATTTCGGTCATTCTGGCGTTAGTACTCTGAGGAGTGTCAGATGAAAAAGCTTTTAAGTGCACAATGAATACTACATGATTCAATATACAATTCTTGATTAATTGATATATGGTACATCATCATCATTATCATTATCATAACCATTTTCATTATTACCATAATCATCCAAACCAAACAGGTCGTTTATTAAGAGGCTTTTATTAATGGGGTTATTTATTAAGTTATTTTGACAGCTTTCGAAATTTCAGAGAAGGTTTTGCTATTACAAATCATCCCTTTATTTCCTTGGCTTGAAATGTGTATTGCTCATTTTATTCTAATTCAACAAACGATTGTAACCCGTATGATAGTTAGAAAGTTTATTAGATTTTTTCTTAAAACACAAGGCATTAATTTGAAGCGTTAGGTATGCTACTTACTTTAACATGCCTTAGGTCAAGACGTGTGGCGAGCTGAGTTAAACCATCGAATTTAGTATTAGAATATGGGAATTTTTCCACGATAGTTATCACTAGGCAGAGCAGAATTGTGTAATAACCTTGTAGTCGTCTTGGTTAATGATTTTTTTAAGTAACATATACTGGACCAGCACCGGAATGAAAACAATTATCATCAGGTGTTCCTTATTGTGTAACTCATCAAAAACTATTACGACCGAAAACCGAGGGGTTTTGGCGGTTACAAGAATATTACTGCTTACTACATGTGTCCATTCCACATATCAGTTACTATTATTTGGAAAGCGCTGTGTTAAGATGCAAAGAAAACTAAGCAATCGGCTATGAAATTAGGATATCATGAAGTAGCGCCCTCCACGGCTAAACCATATTTTGTAAAATTGATTGACAAAAAGTGGGCTTCTTCAGTTACGAAAGTTTACTTTTAAAGGGGCATATATTACCCGGCAGCCTTTGTGAAACGGAACTGTAAACAAACAATCTGCAGAGAGAGCAAATTGATATATTTTTGGAGACATGCATATCTTTAACCCGACATTACACCAAGGTTCTATAACTACACATATTGCTTATTTCTATAAGAATCGAGAAGTTATAATAAATTCTAACTGCCAATAGCTGGGCAATAGTTGATACCAATACGTTGAAGCGGAATACAAGAGAAACTGACCAATGGTATTAAGGGAAAGCTGTGTTAAGAATGACGTCATTGTCTCTTAACCAAGTTTGTTATAGCCTAACGAGTGTCATTGGTTTAATTGAGTTTTGACAGTTTGAAACCAGCATTTATCGAGCTAACTGATCTTGTGGATAATACCAGTATTACAGCTCTGCATAACCTAACACGACTATTCATTTTAGTAGAGAATTGTCCCTGATAGTGTTGACGTTCGTACAGTTCTATTTAATGGTTTTGCAAGGTTTTGCAAGGTTGCACTTGTTTTATGTAAACATAAATAATATACCTCAGTTTATTTAGAACACCTAATCCCTTGTAAAGATTGACAGACTGTCACTAAACGTGTAGGCAAAATAATGCCAGTCATCTTAATCTGTTTAACCCACGTATAGTCTAATTCTTAGGAATTATAAGAAAACGTACCTTGAATGACTTTTGCCAGCACCAAAGGTGAAACAAGCAGCAAAACAATTAAGATCTTCATTACTAAAACACAAATTGGATTAAAATAGTTGATATGTTATTGAAATTAGTTAAGTGCACTGGCCATCATAATTAAATATATAGTCCAATGTTCAACACAGAGATTACATGAACTGTAAAACCCCATTAGTTAAAAGAACATGGTTTACTTTATAAATATATAGTTGTAGATTTTTACATATGTATTATATATACATATAAACGTCAATATAAATTCACAAGCCATTAAGTTAAAATCATATATACAAAAATACATAAAACGTTTGTCTGTGGGGAGTTTTCGGAAACATAGTTTTCTTCATCTGGCACTGTTCAGTTGAAATCCTGCTCCTCACATGCAAAATAATACCTATTCACAATTTTTAAAAAATTGTCAAAATGAAATACATGTTACCTAGCAGCACGAGATTCCTTAATGGCAGCCCTTGAAGAAATTTTGGCATAAAGATATTTAATGTCTCATAATAGTAGTAACTTAGATAGAAATTCGAGTAGCTTTGTGCTTGCCTAGTAAAACGTCAACATTTCTCTTTAATATGATATACCGATAGTCGAACTTTTCAACAATTGAAGAATTCTTCTTTAGTTTTGTCATGCAGCAAAAGCTAAATGGTTGACAAAAAAGCGATTAAACATTATTTCTTAGTCTTTATCACAAATTCTAAATATACATCTCCTCAATTTGCGATGAATAATTGTCAGTTGTCGCAACTATTATCTTTGCAATAGCATTTAAAATTTTTTAGAAATGTTGTATGTAATTTAATTTGTTAAGATCCAATTCGGTATAAAGTGTGGTGAGCAGATGGACCATGAATTCTAGGTTCTCTCACGAGCCTCGCACTTTGGGTTTTCATTATGTTAGTGCAGCTCTGTCCGCAACCTGGGAGTCGGATGCCAATTTCTGCCGGTGGGGAGAGATTTCCAGAGGGTGTATATATTTGTAGCTTACAAATAGAGTGCTAAAGTGATGACGTCACAAAAATGTTTTCGAGGAGTAGCAATTATAACTATATCACAAGGTTAGCCGTGCCACCAAATGCCTGTGTAGAAAATATCGCCGTCAAATTTCACATCAGCTGCGAGAACGGCTGTTTTAATTTGAAAAAAGCCTCAAGAAAACTGTTAATTTTAACCAGTTAACAAAGTTAATTATGAACTGGGTTCATTTAACAATGTTTTAATAGGCATGAGTTAATGTTTGAAAGGGCTTGTCTCAACGATTGCTCAAAATATGGTTCTTAAATTTCAACAGGTTATCTGTATCAACAAGACAAAAGCAGTGGGTCCAAAATATTATCAAATTTCTGATATTAATTAAATCGTGATGTCCCACTTTAGTACTCTATAAGTATGACGTAAAAAAAGCCTCCCTTAAAATTAGTTACTAAAGTCCAGAGCTAAAGAGAGCGTTGGGAAGACAGTTTCTCCCCGCTTTCCAGCAAAACTTAATAATTTTCTTCAAAGGTAGTTTCATCCAGCGGTTTGCAGCGAGGTAACATATGAAAGTTTTTAAGGTTTTAGCCCGCCGCTCATTAGACGCTGGTTGTCTTTCATCTTGACGGGTAACACGCTTTCGTAGCCACTTCACACTTATAACATCTCGTTGCACGCTATCGCAAACTGTCTGCACCTAGAATTTTAGAAGGGCTGGGAGCAATATATTATCGGAGATTGAGACCTCTCCCCTACAACACAATCTCCCATTCTCCCTTTCACTTGTTACAATTTCAATGCAGAACTAGTGACATATGTAACATACCTTTGAATATCATAACCTTGACATACGGATGCTGCAAACATAAACTTTTTCTGTAGTTCTTGGTATTCTCCGAGAAACTTTACTAGCACGTTACCTCCCATCGAAAATCCAAGTCCTATGATACGTGGTGAATCAAATGTTTTAAGTATGTCTTTCACAATAAGTGCCACATCTTCTGTTCCTCCTAACGGATTTAAAAGCAAAGATCTAGTTAAAATAATATAGTGAGAACATTTAGATTCCGATAAGATCGGACGTACAAAAATCTGATTTAAGCACTACATGTGATTATGTATTATTCAGAACAGCCGACCCAAAGCATGGCAAGGGAGATGAATAACTCAAGAAACCATTATGTTACCCCCAAAGTTATGCGAACGTAACTAACATTGAGTTAAGTCCAGGTTAATAATTTAAGCTGATAAAATGTGAAGTAGTACAACACAGGAGGAAAGAGGACTCCGTAAGAGAAAGGAAAAAAGCACAGGAATACATGAAGCAGGCACCGGAATAGCCGAGAAACAAAAAACAAAGCGGGTGCAACAATAAGATAAGCTGGGAAGGCCACGGCTAGAGTTCTCATAAAGATAATAGGAGTTTGTAATTGGCAGTTTTAAATACAATTCAAATTAGCTAACTCTGTTGTCCCATTACTCTCATTCCTGCCGTCCATATAATAATGGAGCATGCAAGACCACTATGTTATGACGTTACAAAGACTCTCTCAGAGAAGGCAAATTCCCTTTAAAGTCCCAATAGTAAGAAACTATTAAACATTAATACTCAAAATAACACATTTAATACATATTCTCGCCTACAAATAGTGGTCATTCAAACCATATGCTATGGAAACGCTGTTACTTTGTTCGAATATTCATGACACCATTACTCATAATTAAGCGCCTTGCTGCACAATGAAGGTATACCCTTTTAGTAGGCTTTCATGGAGGGAAGCTTCAAAACTGCAACAAGATCATTGATCATTATATTGCTTAAGACAGGTCCCGTAGTGCTGAGGTAACCGTATATGCAGTAGAGCAGGATGAAGCTTGGCTGTCTCACTACACTCTGCTTAGAAAACTCACTTTGTCTGTGTCACTCCAGGGCCATACTATTTGCCGCGTTTACCATCGCTCTGTTGTCAACAGTTTCGCAAGTATGTGAATATAAACATTGCAGTATGCTGAGCTAAATGCTCCACTTGATATTTTTGCCCACAATATACAAAGTATCTACATGAAAAAACACATATAAAGAGACAAATCATTCGTTCGAATATGGTAAACAAAGTAGGCCAAAGCTGGTTCTCCTTTTCATCTTGCCCCATTTGAAGCAGTACTCATTTAATAAACACGAACTAGGTTCTCTAACGCCACAAAGAATTTAACTACATGGGTGACACAAAACACATCACGCGTTGTTGGTAACAGCATGACATATCTCTCTCCTACCGAAAAATCACAGCGAGAAAATTCGCTATTTACGTCAGATGGCTTTCGTAACCAGGGTCTGGCAAAGATGTTCAGTAAAGCAAAAATCAATAACTTGACGCAATATTTAACTGTGGGAGAATAAATATCATGCCACACTTAACACACCTGATTTGTATGCAGTTCTGCCATAGTTCCAGCTGCTATCACTAAATGCTGTAGAAGGCCTTGCCGTTGTGCGCATTAATTGCGTAATGCGACCTGTAATTATGAACAAAAGATGGGTGAAAGATGTCTGATGAGTACTATATAACACTAAAAGTACTTAGGTATTCTGCTCTCCGTGGAGCATTAGACAAGAAACCATTCGACTACTTTTAACTACTAGATATCGTCAGACCCGTCGCCGAGGTGGGCAAGAGGGTGGGGGGCATTTCGAAGCCATGCTCTCGATAAAATGTTGAAAATCAAGTTATTTGATTTTATAAAACTGTCGATGTTTCTGATTCGTAGAACTTTTCCACGACTCTAAAATTTTGTAATGTTTCCTGGTTTCAAGCTTCAAATTTTAGATATCGCTCTACACAGTGATAAAGTTAATCATTTACCCACTAGAAATTAATGGTTTATCCCGCAATCGTTTTGACTCCTACAGGTTTCTTGCGACTAAGTCTTCCACTTCAAATAGCTGCCTTATATATACCCTCTCACCATTAACTCTTTACTTTTCAGTATCACTTTAACCTTGTTATGGCAATCTTGTATTTGTAAATTTGTAATTTTTCCTCTCATATGCTGCATAAGGAAGTAGAGAATTTATGTAGTCGATCACAGACGCACTTGCAGCAGAGGAAGTATGCATTGCTGGCAGAAGAAGATCGCATTGAGAAACCTTTAACCCTGTTATGGGCAATCTTGTATTTGTAAATTTGTAATTTTTCCTCTCATATGCTGCATAAGGAAATAGAGAAGGTATGCAGTCGATCACAGACGCACTTGCAGCAGAGGAAGTATGCATTGCTGGCAGAAGAAGATCGCATTGAGACACAACTAGAACAGCAGACCAACATGCCTACGAAACCTCAACACTTTTCAGCGCGACTTAATGTCAACTTCATTGACTGTGCTGCGTGCTGTGGATCCCAAATCGTTGGGTGCTACGCCCCTACAGGAGACCACTGTGAACGGCCTTTGGAGATTGGTACGTCTCAAACCAATGTAATGCATATTTTTGATGTCAATTAATTACAGTGTTTTACACATGCCGTTTATGCGGGGATAATAATAATTAAATTTAAGTTGCATGATAAGTTTAGGCCTTATAGTAACGTTTTATAGGGGCAAATAAGAGCCATGTGTCCTTTTAGCAGACACCAGATTATTGTTCACGTATTAATTGTTCTAATTAACAAACGTCCTGGCTTACGTAACTAATTAGCTAAATTTAGTTACTAACTTAACTAAATAGCTCAAGTAATTAACTCTAGTAATTAACTAACTTGAGTAATTTTCTTAACTAACTTGACATGACATATTCCCGAGTGGCTGTAGTATCGTTGTAAACAGATACCGGAAAAATGAAAATCGTTCTGAAAAAGCTCATTTATTCCTTTCTGACGTTTATTAGGTTTGAATTGCAATTAATGTAATGTTAAAAAGGTCTTACTCGCAGTAACATGTCAAATCATTTCTTCATAAAATTTGACATTCGGCCTGTTTTGACCATAAATGGCATATATCTATAGAGAGAAAACCTGATGTTATAGAGGAAAATGGACTTGATTTTCAAAATGAGCGCGGAAAAATGGCCCAGAGACATGTGCCCATTACTTGGTAACATTTTGGTCGAAAAAAAAAGGTCAACCAGTGTAATCTGAACGTTGAGCATTTGACCTGAAGTTCAATTTAAAGGCCATACCCATGACAGTGGGGCTTTCTATGTTCCCTGTTCATAGCATTCTAGCGATTATCTAAGCTCCCCGTTTATCCCTTGCTGTCCTTTTTTGCCTCTCACGCCCAATTCCTAACATCCACATTTATTGCGGCCTCCTCTCCTATTCGAGGCTCAAAAATATAGAACCCTCCCTGGCCCAATTAAGACACTCTGTCCCCGTATCAAAATGAATCCACAAGCATTGTAACGACAGCTGTTACCGTAACACTGGAAAGTAGGATTATGATATCTGAAACCTTACGATAGATATTTTCTCAAATGGTTTATCTTATGGTTAATTATTGTAACCGCATGTACGGAATCCAAGTGACAACTTGGGATGGACCCAATTGTAGTTGACCACAATATAGTATATTCCTTATATCTAAAAATATCTCAGATGAAATGGTATCTTAAAGGAGTAACCTTGGGACCGTAGTCTGGCCAAGGACCAGGCTCAAAAGATCTCAGTACTGGTGCTTTCAGGGGAGGCGCGAGTACAGATTTTTATGTATATAACTGAAAAAGGAAGTACAGTATCTCCCAGTGCATTAATAATAATAATAATTTTTAAACTTCAACATTTATTTCATAATTTCACCTATTACAAAAAATACCAAGTCAGACACTCGGCTCCTCGATTTCTCCTATGCCGTATATTTTCTAGAAATTATAAGTCATACGTGGTACTAAATATTTTACCTTCGATTACAGTAGAGAAACATATCGATATCAATCGATAAGGTAATCTGTACTCTCTATGTCGCATTGTTCCCGAGAGACATGAAACAGATTACGATACAGAGAGCAAGGAACACGGCCGTTCTTACGGCCAAACTTGACTATTGTGGACACTAGAATATAAACATTCGAATCCGTTGAAACGATTTAAGTACATTTTATATCAAAATGTAAAATATAAACGTTAATTTCGAAGAGACATTTTGTTTTGGAGTTACAATTTTGGAGCTCTGTGACTACAGAACGTCACTGCCTCTTCCATGTTTACATTGGGAATGTCGATGACCTGAATGAAGGAGTAACTGCTCTGAAAGCTTTGAGGGACGTAAATGTTACTCTAGTTTTTATGGAATTCGTTGTAAAAGTTATGTGACATTTTTACCTTGTTTTCGAACTTACAGGCATTTCTATGAGACCTATTTTCTCGAATATAAGAACACTCGAGTGGAGTTTTTACCATAGGGTTTCTAGAAATATTGTTGACATTTTAATTTCAAGCAATTTGAAGGGGTATAAAAACCACAATATTAGAGTGATAGTTGAACAAATTATACCAATTCGTAGATCATTTCCTCCTCTACAATTTCTTTTTAGAACCTTTTTCTGTTAGAGCAATAGTTTTAACAATATTCAACGTTAAATGAGTAGTAGTACAAAATGTGAATTTTCGCGCGAAAAATGTGGTCCTTAAGTACTTTTCACATCTCGGTTATTCGGTCCTTAAAGGGTTAAGGGCAGCATTTTTCGTGTGAAAATTCACATTTTGTGCTACTGTTTCATGTCTCTCAGGAACGACGTAGAGAGTACAGATTACCTTATCGATTGATATCGATATGTTTCTCTACTGTAATTGAAGGTAAAATATTTAGTACCACGTATGACTTATAATTTCTAGAAAATATACGGCATAGGAGAAATCGAGGAGCCGATTAAATAAGTCGTTTTCGAGTGTTGATTAGAGTTAATTTGTAATATTTGCTTCAGCATCTAATGGATTTCCTGTTTCCTGACTATGCTTTGAAAGGCTGGAAAATCTCTAAGTAAGTTGTTTTCAACATTTAGATCATAATTTTGCCAATTACGTTCTTATTATTCATTTAACTCCAAAGATGGATAATTTGAAAATAAATAATAATAATCTATTGAAAGGGGTCTCAGCCCTCCCAAATTTTTTAGGAATAAAACTGGACATAAAACGTCAACCTGAGGAACACCAAAATTGATGAAATAACTAATTGGGGAGCGGCCACCCAGTATAACCTACATACTACAACCACATATGAAAATAGAACAAAGAGAAGATTTTGCTCCACAAACCATATACCTTGAGCTTAACGAGAGCCTTTAAAATGTAAAGAGCAAATAGCCCTCACTTTGCTGAAAATGTTGAAGACGTGGCAAATGATAAGCATACATTCAATATCCATAGGGGATACGTAATGTAACCCGACTTATTGCACTTGACAACGTGTCCATTTGCGGAGAACCTATTGACGAGGACTGATCACTTGCATCGGTTAGATAATTATAATGTGCTGCAAAACATGTTTTGGTTGCTTGCATTATTAGTTGTTTACGAGAACTTTGAGTTTCTGCCAATCGAAGACAATCTTTAAGCCCTCTAAAATGTTCATTAAGAGCCTTTGTTACTCAAATAATTGTCTTCACCCTAAACTGAAGTTTTTAGTAAAATGAGGATGAAAATTGTTGTACGTGGCATAAAATTGCTGACGCACTAGAGATTCATTCGATAAGAGTTTACGTACGTTACTTTGATCATATAGTTCTAACGTCGAAGAACCTTATCGAAATGCTCAGTATACTTAGAAACCTTGGTTACGTGGTCACAACGACATTTTTAGGACAGTATTTTCTGAATACCGCGCCAAAATGCCTGTGCTATTCGACGTGTCACATAAGATGTGTTGAAGATATTTGAAGATTATATTAACTCACAAGTATATGTTGTCATCCACCGGTGGACATCGACATCCAGCTCAACGCAATTGGAGACCAGCCTCTCTGCGCCATGTCACTTGACCAAGGAAGGACTGCCCTGCACCCCGTCTATCTATCCAAAACCCATTGAAAGTTAGAAAGCATCATCCAGAAGAGAGGATTTGAAATGTTAGTTGTGAAACGAATGCTAAAGAAATAGAAAAAATGCCACTACCGGGGATCGAACCCGTGACCAGCGCTTTCGCTGAGTGCGCCTACTAACTCCGCTAGGTGACTTCCGATGTTAGCATACTTTATTTCTCTAGTCGCCAAATTAGCTCCCAATCATCCATCGGTGGATATCGACATCCAGCTCAACGCAATTGGAGACCAGCCTCTCTGCGCCATGTCACTTGACCAAGGAATTCCTACAAACTCGAAAATATAAAGTAAATATTAAGGTAAGTAAGAGCCAAGAAGAAAGGATTAAAAGAATAAGTCAAATTCCTTGCGAACCGTCTTTTGGAAGGAATTTAAAAAGTTCAAACATTTAGCCACACTCTGTGCTGGAACTGACCAAGTATGCATAGCAAATGTGCAGTACTTTGCAGCTCTAGCCTTTTCTTTAGCTCATGTAGCTCTTCTCGTTTGTTATTACATCGTTCTGTTTGTTGCAATTGCAAAAGGGAGGATAGCTGCTCCGTACGTGACGAAATTGTGGTTCGTGCTGCTGTGTCCAAAGAAAACATCGAAATTCGTTTACGAAGATGCTGGAGCAGAACTGGTTTTCTAGAGGACTTGATTTGCTTCTTCTTTCAACAAATGCCTGCCATTAATAAATCAAAACCTAGTCCCTTGCCTCTTGATTAGCACCCAGAAGAAATATGTTTACGGTCGATATCTTAAAGTAGTTCCACGCACAGTATTTGTTGTCCATCTACTGATGGTTAGCCTTCCCAGATACACGGGGTAGGTTGATAAGCAACTCAGTTGCTTAGGTGTGAGGCCTCGATTTGGTTCAAAATCTAAGCAACAAGCTAAGCAACTCGAGGTCTCAAATTCAGGAGGGACAACTTAGGTTCCGATCTCTAGCTATTTAATGTTGACTCTGAAGACAATACTGAAGTTGCTTAACAGGTTGCTTCTATTTTACGTTGAATTGGTGGACAGGAAAAACAATAGATAAACCAAAGTCATAGATGACACTTTTTCAGTACACCTGTATAATTGGAATATAGTTGAAATGACGTAGTACTCGTGAAAATGATGGAAAGCACATTTTCATGGGAACGACCAGATCATTATCTTGAAGTGCAATTGCCACTTCTAGGCCTGGCGAAAGAAACATGGTCAATTTCGTTGCAGTGATTCGCAAGAGGGGGCAGAACTCTGTATATAGGCCTGTTTTTCGGTTGGACCATATCGACCGTTGTACGATCAGCTTTGATAATTATCAAGTTGCTGACTTATAATATCTCTGTTCAAGAGTTTCTTAAAAATTCCCTAGTTACTAGTTTTGTTTCGTATTTTAAACGTAACAACTGCGCTTCTTTTACGCATGTTAGAGAACGATCAATTTATGTGAAATGTCTGAACTATCATTTACGTAGGGCACGTCACTACATATGTAAAACTCATCTTAAGTCCAATCAAACTTGTTTTAAGACTCAAGAATGTAACTGTGATGAAATACCCCCTCTCATATAAATGCAAAGCTGACTTTGTCAGCGCTGTGAATATTTCCTTGATGCTGCAATATGCGTATTTCTGTATTAGTGAAATGTCAAGAACCCCAGTATTGTTTCGATTCGACCTTTTGGCGATTGTATACTGTAGACGACAGTAAACTGTAGGTCTTTATGATGAGCTGCGAGTCGGCATTCAAATAGTTTGGGGTTAGGATGTGTCTGGCAAAGTATATTCAGGTTTAGTGAGAGTGTTTTATGTAGAAGAATCATGAAAAAGAGAAATGACTTTGTGCCCTTCTGTGCTACACGCATCGCTGCTTTCCCTCTCGCTTTGTATACATTTGAACGCGTCAATGAACCGTGCTTGCCCTTGCTCACTGGCCATGATTTTAAATTTTAACCAATTACTTGCATTGACATCCTAAATAGTAACTGTTGCGCGGTGTAACTGTGAGATATCAAAACCAGTTTACTTAAAAAAAAGATATTCGAACATTTCAGCGATCAGACCAATTGGGTTGCGCTCAGTTTTTCGTATGATCTATTGATTTAAGAAATCTCGTAGCAAACATGCTACAGGGATACACTCTCTGAAAGTTAGAAAAGGCAGAATTGTATTGGAAGAAATATTTGTTTGTTTGACAATGATAAGTTGCAGCCAAGTAAACTGTCCCAGAATAGGGAAATGAATCAAGTCCTGTCTGCCTGTTCACACTCGCCCGCCAAGTTTGTGTTTTTAATGCGGTAGCACAAAACAGCTGTTGTGTCTCTTAGCACAAGGATTGATGTACTGTTAATCAGCGAAAAGGGAAATCCCCTCGAAACTGTCGTGATTTACTATGGGTAATTACCTTGTCTTTGCAGGTCATATTTGTTCCATCTAAATAGACTATGTAGCAACTATTAACTTGACGTAAAGGTATCACTGGAAGGTTTCTCCGTTGACTAGTGACAAAGTCTTGCCACGTAAACAGACCTTTTAAATTGCCATTCTTGATGTGTTCATGTCCTTGAGCACAACAAGAACATAGATTTTCATTCGAAGTGGAAATCCGCAATGTTTTCAAATACGATATCCCTCTTGTTCTAAGGGAAAGCCCCTTTTGAAAAATTAAATGCTTGCAGGGACAGGTCATTGTTTTTTGCCGAGACATGCTTATGGGGAATCTATTTTTAATAATAACTCGCTTTTCAGAGCTTTGAACAGTATCCTAGTGGTCATTCTCAACCTAAAATGGTACCCATCGTTAATTTATAACGAACTTGACTGCAGCGCGGACTAGATTCTTGTCTACATTTTACGATTTTAGTCGTGCTGGTGTATTCGAGATTTCATTATTCTTTTCAATCTTAAAAGTAACCTCGTATGGTTATGAAAACGTTTGCTTACTACAAAAGTGGCAGTACGTAATTCTATGGCGATATAATTTTTAGGTTATGTCAGGATTTCTCGCTGAATGGAGACTTTATCTATCTATCTATCTATCTATCTATCTATCTATCTATCTATCTATCTATCTATCTGTCTATCTATCTATCTGTCTGTCTATACGTATTTAGATATTTACATATAATGCTTACTTAGCATTTTTGCAAACAGGTTAGAGTTAGTTAGGATAGCAGTTAATTGAAAGTATTGAAGATAGCATGACCTGATCATAGTAATAATTATTGCTAATGTACCTTTATGGAAGTTAACTTTATTTATTTTTACAGTGACTCACTACTTTTTACATCCTGCGAAGCTGAACTCCAAGAGGTATGAATTTTTGTGGCCTTGTAGATGAATATAGTTATAAACTTTAACCTTCTTAGCAAAAATATTTTATTACTCACACTCACATTTTATGTTCCCCATTACAGAGTCACATGAGTCTATACTGTCTACAGTGGATATATTTTTCTTCTGCAGACTATAAACATAATATATTTCACTGTATGCGATGATGCAAGGCTGACTCTCTTAAATTGTCATGAGTGTCTAGGTAATATTTAGAAATATAGCACAGATGTGTGAGGCTTTAAAATTCATTACTGCTTCACAAGGTAATTGATCAATCTCAAATGTTTGTCATAATACTAATACTCAATAAAGTTAATACATTCAAAAAATAGGATATTTGAAAGTCCAGATGGCAAATTGGTACAGTAATGGCATGGTGGTACATTGGTCAACTTTCAATAATAGAGTACATCAGAGGTCACCTAGCTCAGTTGGTAGAGCATACTGCAAAATTGTGGTGCATGGGTTTGATCCCTGGTGGTGATGTATTTTGTATTTATCTAGTGTTCTTTTTAAAACTAAATTTTTCCTAAAGAGAAAATGTCTTATTGGCAACAAGAGTCAATATCCTCTGTTTTGCCATCAGATAATTTGTGATTAGAAGGGACAGCTTGTCAGAGAACCAAAGGGATGCACATATTTGGGAATATCCTGAAGCTTTTGGGTTGTTATTGTAGGGGGAACTTGATTGTGACAGCCCACCAGAAACTGGGAACGGTAGAGTTATAGCATAATAGTGCTATCGCTACGGAAATAACAAACCTGCGATAAAATTAATTTTATTGAATTTCGGCCAGACACTGATACACTATAATCTATCAGACAATGGAAGAAAATTGATTTCGATATCATGTTATTGCTTGATGTTGATACACCGCTATTACGTACATATGCGAACATGCATTGGTTCCCGATCTATCACCTATCTAGTGCAGACAAGGCTAGGAGATTTATGGGCCTTCTAAAATGATCACTGATTATTAAAATGAACTACATAACGCTTTTTACAAGAATTTTGGGAAAGATCAAAGGCTCAGAATTTCTCGAAATATTTGCACAAAAACCGTTAAATTTATTATGTTTCAAAGCGTTATATAAAACATTTATATGCTTAGTATGATATAAAGAAATTATAAAAGTGAAACCATAGAAAGAGGGGAAAAGCACAAACTTCCAGAATTTCACATGAACATCATTTTCATCCACCCCTTGAAGTATTTACAGTACTACAAGTCAGTGAGTGTTCTTAGTGCTTCTTCTTCTTCGACTTCCTGTTCTTAAAGTGGTCTTAAGATTTACTAATTTTAGGGTTTCTGTTCTCATAAGCAATGTTCCTTAAAAATTGCGGAGTTTCAGAGCAAATCACGAGTTGGCCTTTCATAGGACCTGTCACACAAGTTCAAGAACAACTTGTTAAGGATTTCCTAGTAGCTACTTTAGCATTCTTGACAACTTCCTATAGACATCATCTTGTGCCTTTCCGGCCTTTGTTGGGCCGGTACGAGCATTATAAATTTCGTCCATTGCATATCTTTCCTTCCTCTCGATTTCAACAAGACTGCTCTTTAATCTCAAAACAATTTGTATTTATGATTGGATCTTAATGATTTCAACGTACATTTCAACCCATTACAGGCTGAAGGGATTCTTTCTTTGCCAAGTTTATCTCTTTCTGATAGCAGAGAGTCGGCTCTCTCATCAATCTTTGTCATCGGAGTCGACAATGCCAGTTACATGCCTGACTCCCTTTAGTGTGTGAATAGCAATGGCTCGATTTGGCTCGACTTATCTCGACTATTTTGTGCAAAGCCGAGTAAAGTCTAGTGGAAAGTCGAGCCCGTTTGTACAGGGCTTTGTGACATCTGTTTGACGTTGACCCAGCGTCTGTAAAGCAACCAACCCTTTGATTAATATAATTACATGGGATAAACATTGATCCGAGGTCAGTTCTCAATATAACTTAAAATCGAACCAAACATTGAGATCACAGTTTTGTCACACGATAGCTTGGTTATGTGGACAGTGAAAAGTGTAAACACTAAACAGCCTTTTCAACGTGCATATCACGTACTATGAATGGTTTAATACTTAGCGCATCCGATCATGGTACTGACGTGATTATCAGAGGAAAGCTAATACAACGTATAGCAACACTTATGACAACCATTGTAAATACTATGAAGGTTCACACAGCTCACCTTTTTGATATTGCTTTGAGCAACGGATTTATTATGCTAAACGTTTTCGCTATACACTGATCACAACAGATTTAAGGGAAAACGAGAAGATCAAAATACCTCGTAGAAAATAGCAGTTGCAAGAGCGACACCTTCTCTGACACTCGTGTTTTGAAGAACGAAAGAATTGTAAGGAAATTCTTTTGGTCGACAGAGCACCGGGTTCTTTATTTTCATCTCATCTTTTCACTAAAACGTTTCTGAAACCGTTCCTAAAGTCGTGTAAATTTTCTGTTACCATAAAAAGGCAGAGCATCAACCTAGCACAACTGCCAACCGTCATCATGAACAGAAATTACGATGCATGATGTATGTGAACAGATCTCAAAAACTGTTGTTGACAACCGACGACGACAAACTACAACCGACGACAACCAACGACAACCGACGACAACCGAACAGTATTGACAACCGATGTCGGTTTGAACGAGGCATATCTCTTCCTCTTTATATACTCCAATAATGTTTTCTCTTTAATATCCCAGAATGCGCCAAATATCTGGTCCAAAACTTTTTGTAGAAAGTTCAAAAGGAATCTTGAGATAAAAAAACACTATTCAATGAGTAGATTTTCCTTAACCTTGTTAATTTCCCCTTGCTTCGCTAGGACAATCTTATTTTATGCTGGGATCTTCGTAATACAACAGCCATATTGCACTCCTACAAGAGGGAAGTGTCTACGAATCAGAGAATTCAGTTTGATATCGACAGGTATGAGCCCTTATGAATACAAGGATATGAAAATATTCAAATGGAAATATGGGTGAAGCATTCGATCAATTACTCAAGATGAATGTTTCCGGTTATTTAAATTGCACTACCCAATGGTGTGAACGCCCAGAGCTTCATCAAATTAAATTTATGTCAAAATATGCTTTGTGGCCTACTGGAAGCCCCACCCTGCCCCTCAATATACCCCTCTCAAAGTTACTTACGAAAATAAGTTCCTCCTCCCCTAATTCCAGTAAAATTCCCTTTTGCCTGTGTTCAATGTGTTACACAAGTACAGTAACGGTCAAGCTAAACGTGGTCTCTTAAATTAGTACTGTGTGTTAGAGTGTTTAAGACGTCCATGTGATTTTCTTAATTATGTGAACATATTACTTCGAGATAAACAGTAATAGTATCCTTAGCAGACCCCCGTTTTCTTAGAAGAAGTCCATCAATGTGTTATTACCCCTGACTTCCAAATTAATGAATTTTCTCTGCTTTGCGGTTAAATGAATTTTCTGTGGTGAATTTCATTAGTGATGTTTCCCCAATCTAATAAATTTGACATCATATTGAAAAACACAGTGTTAGTCCTTCTCGGTTTACCACAGCCATGTCAAAGATACATCTCCTCGTCCTCATTATAAAACATAGTCAAGTATTGAAGATTTTGAAACACCTATTAAAAGCAGGGCCTAGTTAAAAGCTTTTAGTTCTTAAGCCATGTGTAGTTTTGCGGCCGTTTATGGTCTGAGAAGAGGAGGTAGTTAGTCGCTTCATCTCAACCGCACAAATCTAAAATATTTATGATGTGGTACAATACCTTTGATTACGTTTATACTTAAATTGTTTTCTTAGGATATACCGTATTCCCTCTAGTTATAGACCCGTCTATAATTAGCCGTGATGTTGCATGTATCTGCTATCCCCTGAAATATGATCTTTGGTCCATATTTGATCAGTTCACTGTTGAGTTCGTCAATTCCGGCACTCTTTTAGCCTGCGTGCAGACTATCCTAGTTGAAGTGGATATATATATATCCACTTCAGCTGAGATAGTCTGCACGCAGGCTAGCACTCTTTCCAGTCTTAAGTCTTTTAACTGCCTTTTCTATATCTGTGCTGATAAAGGCTTTCGGCATTTTTATTGGCTTGATTTCTGCCATCATTTCCTCTTTATTGTTGTAGAAAGTCTCGTGGAAGAACTTTCTCACTGATCTGTCCTTTACTTTGCCGACAAAAGGAGTTTGTGTTTTCTCTAAAAATGGTTCCAACAATTTTAGTGCCTCCAAATTGTTGGTAAGTTTTTACGAATGTCCAATCAGCGGTCGACAAATTTTTGCTGAAGTTGTAACTTTCAGAGGAGACCATCGCTACCTGTGGACTTACTTGATTTCATCACTTTGAAGATCCTTAAGCAACTTTTAATCGTCAAGGATGCCCCTTAAGACGATGAGCTTTTATCGTAGAAGACTCGTTAACGCTACCAAAAAGGAAGTTTTGAGAATTAGCGTGAGTTGGGACACATGCATAGAGGACGTTTATGGCTATTACTAGTATTTAGGCGCGTTTGTTCAAAGATTAAAAATGTAGGTGAAGGCCTTAGAAATTCTGAGTAAAACTGTCAACTGGAGCGAAATTAAAATCTTATATTTTCTTGCTGCCAGTATAACATAGGTATTTCTTCGATTGGACTATTCTTTTGAGAATGGCAGGAGTTTTAGCTTAGGAGCTCAGGGTATGGATTTCCTCTTCACTGGTCTTGCGTCTTTGGCATTCCAGTTTGGAAATCCGTCAATCGAAGACCACTGATGAGCAGTAGGCTGTGTTTTGAAACTACCCAAACAAGACAGTAAAACCACCAAACAGGCTATCTTATAATGAAGGGGGGCTGGAATGTGCAAAGGCAACGCTCCTTGATTTAAGGTGCCAGTCAGAGAGAGAAACAAGTATGTTTGATAGTGAAATAAGCCATATAACACAAATAACACATATTTCTGAGGAGGCTGAAAAAGGATTTAACTCTTTTATTCATCTTTTCAAAAACTTGATCAGACAAATCAAAACACAGTTTGCAGACAAACTATAAGCAAGCAACTATTAAAAAAACGACACTGAATACAGGTTTTTACTTATACATGCGAATTACTAAGTTACAGTCAATAAAAATATTTCAAGCTGGGGAAACTTTGAGAGTTCCTAATTGCCTGGAGCATACCGTACTTATCACAAAGTTTCCAAGAACTATTCTGGTTTTCATGTTTCTGATTGTGCAGTCGTGTTAAAAATACGAAATGCAATTAACTTTACCCTTTAAAACAATTAGAGGCACTGTCAGTGATTAGTGTTTGAACCCACAAAAGTGTCACAAAGATTTCTTGATTGATTATGATGTGACAAGGTTTCAAGGGAAATTCACATACGCATGCCACTAAATCCTGCCATGCAGAGAAACAAGATATTAAATCCTGAAAGAGTGCTGGTGCTAGAGATTGCTATCCAAAAGGTTTTTGATTCATACTATAATGTTCTGAAGTGTTAATTAATTAAATTAAATGATTATCAGAAGTTTGATACTTTTTTGCACTTGCTGCATTCCTCTTGTCCATTTAGAAAACTTGTTCAAATCTGACAAAAACATCTTTAGCAGCTGTTGAGATACACCCTTTTTGAGCTATGACTTGTACCTATCAGAACCTTGTTATTTGAACCCAATTCATTATTTTATGAACTGGGAAATATTAACAGTGTTTCTTAAATGAGATTTCCAGATGCAAACAGCCGTTTCTCACAGTTGATATGAGATTTGAGTGCAGTACTTTGTTTTGGGGCATTTGGTGATTGGGTTAACACTGTGATGTTGTCATAATTAGGATTCCACTAAAAACGTTTTGTGATGTCATCACTTTAGTACTCTATTATGGAAAGGAAATAAGATGCATGATGTGAAAAATGTTTTTGTCACTGAACTTATTCCTTAAAATCGCAAATGTTATCTTACAAGATGGTTCTCTTTACTGTTTTAAACACGTACTTCTTAAATATCGTACTTACGAAGTCCGAGTTTACACACACTCTCCTCTAAACGGACAAAGTTAAAAAAACTTTACGTATTACAACCAAGCTTTCAAAAGTTAAATGTGATTAAAATTTCAATATCTTTTGCAAAAGAAATTGATTGCTTCCCAATGACACGAGGGTGTGTACTATGTCCTCAGTTTTTTTATTACTCAAGATGCCACTGAAATGTGATCATTGCAATACGAAAATATAACCTTCATTTAAATGTAATGGCTGCCAGATGTTACGTCAACATAGGTTTTACCAAATTATGTAAATTTTTACGTCAGCATAGATTTTAACAAATTATGTAGATTTTACGTCAATATAGCTTTGGCCAAATTATGTAGATTTTTAGGTCAAAATAGGTTTTACCAAACTATGCAGATTTTTCCGTCAACATAGGTTTAACCAAATTGTGTAGATTTTTACGTCAACATAGTTTTTACCAAATATGTAGATTTTTACGTCAACATAGCTTTTACAACATATGTAGATTTTTACGTCACCAGGGGTTTACCAAATTATGTAGCTTTTAGGTTAACATAGGTTTTACCAAATTAAGTAGATTTTTACGTCAACATAGGCTTTACCAAATTATGTAGATTTTTGCGTCAGCATAGATTTTACCAAATAATGCAGATTTTACGTCGATATAGGTTTTACCAAATTATGTAGATTTTTACGTCAACTTAGGTTTTACCAAATTATGTAAATTTTTACGTCACCATGGGTTTACCAAATTATGTAGATTTTTACGTCAACACAGGTTTTACCACATATGTCGATTTTTACGTCAACATAGGTTTTACCAAATATGTAGATTTTTACGTCAACATAGGTTTTACAACATATGTAGATTTTTACGTCAACATAGGTTTGACCAAATTATGTAGATTTTTACGTCAACTTAGGTTTTACCAAATTATGTTAATTTTTACGTCACCATGGGTTTACCAAATTCTCAGGACCTAATAGGTCTGATTCGAGGCTATGACTGGAAGATAACAAAAAAGTATCAATATCAACAGTACTTACACCAAACGTTAACCTTAGTAGACTTAGTTTCGGTCTTAATCAGATTCTTAGCAATGCATGAATAGTCCCCGTAGTCACTTCTTTTAATTCCACTAAAGAAATTGACTCTGGTCTTTAGTCTTGTTCTGTGGCTGAATTTTTCCAGTTCCATTGTTGTCACGTTTTTAGTATAAGCCGCACCGTTTTTGGTCCACGTTACATCAGGATATGGGCTGGCTTCGATTTCACATTCCAGGAAGTATAAAGTATCTGTTTCGGATACATTGGTCACACTCTGAAAGTTGGATTTAATTTCTGGGGCATCTGGAAGAATGAAAGACCATTATATGAAATTGTAAACGAACACAAGCTAAGACTTATCAAATGAGGAAAATGTAGTATCACCTTTTCGTTAAATTGTACAATCAATAACACTTCATTATTATATGTTTACAAATTAATATCATATCATGTATTAATTCTGAGTCCAAAAAAGCATTGCTCACTACCATGCAAGAACGCCAGGTCATTGGGAAAATTGTGAGCTATTTGTCGTACGAGATTCTATTTCCAATGCATGGCCAAGTGATCTTGTTAAGAAGCTGTTTGTGCTCTGGTAGCCACCGATGCGCTGCCAACATCATACGCGTTTTTAATGTCGATGTCTGCTTATGCTGGAACGTGACGTCGGATTGACGTCTGCAACCATTAATTATTTCAGCCAAAGGGTTGGTTGTTATACAAATCTTGGATCCACCTGGAGCGTACGTAGTTACTATTATGTAACTCTTACCGACATCGGATCAATCTCACTACAATGTCGATTCAGTATTCCAAAATACTAGGTGTGGTCAACTTTCTTACACAACGAATCCGCGAAGTCGATACAGTGTAAAGGTGACGTCAATTTGACGTTAATCCTCCACTGAATTTCCAGCATAGTAATCAAAGTACATTAATGGTCGTTTATCTCTTTATAGGCTTTTATTGTTTTAGCAGGTAATTACTGGTAAAGTAATTCAAATTCATTAGCATTATTAATATTCTTGCATCGACATCGAGACGAAATTAATGGTAAATGTGTTTGCTTTTATCTGATTGTATGTATTGAACGAAATAATACAATCAAACGAATGGCAGCAAATACATGCCGAAAAGTTGTGCTCCAATCAAATGAGTTTTACAACCGGCCCTTTTAAACAATTGCAGTGAGTTGCTATTAAGCTGACTAAGATGTAGCGAGAAATCGTTTCTGACGAAATTTACCAAGAGAATGAATTGCTGCCCAAACACACGAAATCAACTGAATGCAATGACGTTTTGGCATGCAATGAAACATATGGTACAGATAGATAGTTTTGCAATGGGGTAGAATTATTGATGACGACCGTTTCTCAAGTTTTATTTTCTTCATGTATTAAATTTATTTTACGTTTTCATTTTACAGTCATCGTCTTATGGAAAAGTTAGAGAGGATATTGCGGTTTTTAAATCCATTTGAGTGAAGGTCAACAAATATCTTGACTCTGGTTTCCAACTATTTTAGATAGCATGTACTTACTAAAATTAGAGTAATGAATGTAATTTTCTCTGTTTATACACCGAATAGATATCATGGCACCAGTTTGCTATAGAAATTTGGAATTTATTTTCCTAGCAACTAATGATTAATACACTCAAACCGTTCCTAGGTAGAATCATTGGCCTTGGGATATTAAATGAGAGTACATTTCGGATCTTCCTTTGTCAATAATGCCTTTCCTATTTAACATCAGCCTAGCCCTTTTAATAGTGATTAGAGTATGCCTTGTACAGTCTCAAGGTGTTCCCTTGTTGTTTAAGGAAAGCATTTGGGTTATTAGCCAAAGTAAACATAATGAAGAGGATGCGTTGAAGACATATGAAACCAATACCATATCAAGCTGCGTCATTCTATGTGGAGAACGTAATGATTGTCAATCGATTGCATACAAGACTGATGATGCTGGTACTCAGTTGAATTGTGTGTTACATTCATCTACAAGTCAAGCAGTGATAACTGAATGGACATGGACAGAGTATATAGAGAGCCTCTGTATTTAATTTTGTTCTTTTGTGAGATTTGACTCATTAAATGTTGTTATTAGTCTCTCTGATTGAACACAGAATGGCGAATTTTTGGAATACACAAGTCACCTATTGACCCAAAAAACCTCCGAATAAAAGCCCCCCCCCCCTCCTATACGCCCACTAAAAAATGCTTACGTACCTCTATAAGCCCAGGGCATATACTTGGGATTTTACGGTATTTCCCTTCGTCCCTAGCCCAAAATATTGAACCCTTCGCCACAGCATATATTCAGGTCATGTTTGAAACATCAATTTAAAGCATGGATAGAGGTGACTATTAACCTTGCACAAAATACGATCAAAGACGTTATCGAGAATGTAAGTATCAGAAAAATGGCAACAGTTTGTGAAAAACTTACCATTATTGAATGCAACGTCGAGGACAGCAAAGATGAAGTGAAGCGATGAACCTAGAATCACAGACATGACATCGTGGGCAGGAAAAAGATGGCTTATGGCAAGCAAATACCTCATTCCATTTTTTAACAGAAACTATTCTGTAACGAGAGTGATCACAGATTAACTATACTTTGTTAATTTGGTCTCAGGTATCGCCTGATTTTATGTCTAAGTCGCGGACAAGCTGTGTCAGAATGAGTAAATACCCTCACCTTTATCTTTGCTGTGAGTTTGTGCAAGAGAAGCGACGCTCTCAATTTCAGTTGACAGAAGCAACTAAATCTGCTAATACTTAGCTTTTTAGAGGAAGCAGCCGGTCCATGAGCAATTAAATTATAGAACAAATTTCATAGGCAAGTACAAGTTGTATGATTTACCAGACCCGTCTATAATTAATTGAGGGCACCAAAAGGGAGGGTCTATAATTAGAGGGGGTCTATAATTAAAGGGGGTCTTTAATTTCCAGAACAAAGTTTTTTAAAAAAAGAGCATATAGAGTTTTAAAGAAAACTACGAATGTACATATATACTTTTCATCATTACATTTATAGTTTACACCAACCACCATTACTACTATCATTATCACGATCATGATTATCAACATATCATGCGCAAATGTCGCTTATCATGGCTACCCATAGTATTCTGTTCTAGTGTCATACACCACGTACGAAACACCATTTGCCTGATCCAACACAAAAAGCTATCTCTTGTCTATTTAAATCTGAATTTTCTCTAATTTAAAAACTATTCGGACCTTATTCTCTGTTTGTCAGTCGAATATGATCAGCATAACCCAAAGTTACATCATAAAGAAGCAAAGCCAATTTAGAAATATGGCGGCAATTGTAATCACACAAATCTTAGTGTTAATTGTCCAACTTATTTCTATTCAAAGCCGAAGTGAAAATAAAGTCAGCTGCAGCTCAACACACTTGCCACCTGTTCGTCTCTTACTATGGTCGTTATTTCTCTAATCGCTTTTTACATAAAAAAACATCACTTTTTCTCTGTGTCTCAGTTGAGATCTGAAGATAAACCCCACTCAGCCACAGTAATATCACCTCGTCATGGAGAGAAAAACCTAAACATATCATGTCTTATCTGTACATTAAATATCAAATATACATTTGCATATTTTTACCGTCAATTTTAAATTGCATCAAGAAAATGACTTTTTCTTTGGATGCGAAATATAATACTCTTTTCATTTTATTCTCACATATAAGAAAGATCCCCTTACATTTTCAATACATCCATGCAAGTCGATTACAGTTGTGACTTTACGACACGCAAGAGAGGTCAAAGCGACGTAGTACTCTTCCGATTCAAATACTTTCTCAAACTATTTAGAAATTGCCAAGAGTATTTAGATACTAAACCTCGTTCTCGAGCCAGTAAATGGAAATCAGATTCGAGTATTTAGGATGGGCCATTGTGTGTCTGCAACAGCATGCATTTTTTTGCTATTGATACTGTTCCTTTTACTAATAAAACGTAATAAAATTTAGCTCAGAATTTTAACTTGTCTATTCAAGTTCGAAATTCTGTAAGCGTGCATTTTGTTAAAAGTAAATGGTTACTATTTGACCTTCGTCTTCGTTAAACATCGCATAACAACTGTACTGTTCAAAACTCCATTTGCAGTACGATGCTCAGCGGGGTTTTCCTTATTTTTTTGTGATTTTTGAAGTCCATTGAGTGGGTGTCTTGGGCTTCTTAGCTATTGGCTAAAGCCTTTGATTAATGATATTGCTTAGAGTAAGGGCATAACAAAGTCATAATTAAGGTGTATAGCAAAATCTTGGAACGCGACTTCAATATCTCCCCTACTTAACTAAGGCGGCCCTCTATTAGAATGTTTAGGGTATTGAATCAAATCAAAATATATTTTAATCAAACTTTATAAAATCATAGTAGGCTACGCAATACTGGCAGGTCGATAAGTAAAGCCGTCTTAAAAATCCGAATAAATACCTAGCCAGATCCTTTTCCATTGCTTATTTACAATGCGCCTCCTGCAAGAAAATCGGAAAACTACCCCCCCTCTCCTCCTAGTCTAGGCTTAGTTAATCTTGTACCAGTAAAAGACACTGAGAGGCACCAAAGAATACTGAGGAATACGCACACAATTAGAGAAATGAAACGAGTGTACTTTGCTTTCTATAATCTGTCGAACTATCGATGTATTGGTTCGAAATTCTATCACGAAGACCAAAGATGAAAAACCATATATAATAGATTGTAATATATTTGACTTATTAAGATTTTTCATATTTTGTATGAAGAAAAATTCCCAAGGGAACACTTAATTCCTCTCTGATATCTCTAAAGGTATTTGTCTTGCAGCGTTTCTACCAAGATGTTGACTCTTTGAAGATGGAGTAATTTAATCGCTCGTAAAAAGTGCTTTTCGAATATTCAAAAAAAAGTCAAATCTTATCGTAACCACGTTAGAACAGAAGTGGTTTCACCACATTCTGTCAAAGAACGGGTCAAGAAACTTCACACCTAGTGGAACGAAGGAATCCAAATAAAACCGGTCAGGATCAAGAAAATAGAGAATTACGATACGAATATGTCACTCGATCTTTATCCTATTATCCGATGCTTGAAACTACGACAATTCCACGACGATATTGTGGGGGGTTGGCTAAAGTTTTTTTTATGGGGGGGGGTTGATATTGGCAGGTGGGGGTTGTAAACCAGTCTAAATTAAATTTTGTACACGGTAGTATCCACATCAAATTAAAAGTTGTATTAGCAATTCCGGTTCACGTAACTTAAGTTTTTCTCTCAAGAAGGTGGGCGTTTGGGTGTTTTTCTTCAAGAAAGTGGCATTGTGAAACCTTTCAAGTGATGAAATGAAGGGTCATTGTGTTACCTTTCAAGTGATGAAATGTTTCAATGGAAGAACTCTAGATTAGTGTTGCGTTTCTATTTACATTATGGGTGGGAAGTATCGATTTGAGCTTTTGAAAATTTCAGCCCAAGAATTTCTTCCAGGTGGAGGTTGGCCTTTAGAGTTCTAGATGGGGGTTGTCTTTGTAGGTGGGGGTTGATTTTTCTAGGTGAGGGTCCAGATCCCCTTGCAAACTATGGACTAACGTTGCACTTACTGCATTTGATTCTCGTATTCACCCCGCATATTTTGCAGCGACCCTGAGTAACAGGTACTTTGTCGTGATGTTTCCCATCATAGATGGCAACCACAATAGATACGTGCAGGGTATTGATAACAAGCGGCCAATACCATTTCTTCCTTCGAATTGATGGTCGGTAGTAACAATGAAGTCTGTCCATAATGTCAACTCCGCCCATTCTGCTATTTTACATTTTTACAAGATTTGGTTAAGCAACTTGAACATTTTTTTGTTTCACTCTTCGTTTTACCTGCTGAAGTGGTAGATGGGTCTAGAAATTACTCCCAATGCTCACTATAGCATTGTCGTTCCACTTGCAAAAGAAAACGGATCCATCAGATCGATAGTCACACGACCCTCTCTTGCTTTTTTCCATTTCTTTTCTGGATTTCATACTCACTGCTCCTTCAGCTGTTCTGTTTTTACAAATGGTCCCTACAGCTTTCATTTTCATGGACCCTAGTTGTTTGAAGAGTTCGTAACTGCTGAAAAAGTTATCAAAATATATGGAGTGGTGTGACACTTTGGAGTTTATGCCAATGACAATAGTAGACTAGGGCCTGACCCGTCTTCGTAGTATCAGAGGCAGGGATTTTAGAGTAGCCATGCACATTTGTTGTTTTTCCACTTGCAAAACATGGAATGCTTTTAGTTTAAATTACATAGTTTATTCCAACAGGCCTATGTTACACGCAGATCCCTAGCTAAGGGAGCATAGGTGCATTATCCTCCACAAGCCGCGATTGGAGAAATAGTGTATGTTAACATCAGGGATCAGCTAGCTCAATTGGTAGCCCTAGAAAAATTGTTGAGATCTCAAAAGAGAAAATACAAGTATTTTATATATTTGGGTAATTCGAGTACCATAAATGCCTCCCTTTAATGGATTCAGGTGTTCACGGGCCTATCACGGCTGTTAGAAGGTTTTCCTCGGCGATGACGGTGTCACTGCATATGACATTTAGTAAGAAAAGACCGCTTGAGTGATTATGAGTACCTCCATAAGGGGAACGACGACACAAGTTCATCCAAGGCTCGCTCAGAGTGTCCATCAACATGGACGCGTCTTCTTTTCACTAAGGTTAGTATCATAGGTAAGTCACCGTATATCAGTTGGCTATTTTTTCCATGAACACTCTTTTGCAAAGACAGGTATAGCATCGATCTCGGCGGCGGAGTCGTTTAGTGGCAAGAGTCCAAGTTTCGGATCCGTAGAGTCTCATGGGTTAGATTACTACCCTAAAAATCCTGGTTTTAATCTTACGGTCAAGCTGGGATTTTCAGATTTTGTCCATCTTGTTAAATGCAGTCCATGCCATGCCCTTCCTGATATTCAAATCTTTTTGAGAGTTTATTATGTGTGATCTTAGGTACTTGTAGTCATCAACACATTTGAGAACGTTATTTTAAAGAGTTTTAATTTCGATGCTATTGCGAATGTTAATTGGCATAGACTCTGATTTGGTTACATTCAGATTAAGCCCTGCAAAGTTTGCTGCCGATTTAAGGACAGATAGCAGTGCCTGGGCGTTAATAAAGTTGTCTGACAATAGTGTGGTGTCATTAGCAAAATCAGCATCGACTTTTCCTTTCAGGTTGTCCCTTGCGGGTATTAGTATTGGAGTTTTAGTTTTGTAGTCTAGCGCGTATATTTTTGTAACTTGTCCTTTCCACCCGTCCTTTCCTCCATTTGAGTCGCTAGTTTGTAGTTGTATCATAATAACAACAATCTTTTCCTTTCAGGTTATCCCTTTCGCGTATTAGTATAGGAGTTGTCAATGTGTAGTCTTGCTTGTATATTATTGCAACTTGTCCTTTCCACTCCTCCCTCCCTCCTTTTTAATCGTTAGTTTGTAGGTGTATCCTAATAATAACCTTTTCATTGCAGGTCGTCCCTTGCGCAGATTAGTATAGGAGTTGTTATTGTGTAATCTTGCGCGTACATTTTTGTAACTTGTCCCTTTCACTCCTCCCTTCCTCCTCTTTAATCGTTAGTTTGTAGTTGTATCATAATAATAATCTTTTCTTTTCAGGTTGTCGCTTGCGCTTATTAGTGTATTAATTGATGTTTTTGTAGTTTTGTGTTTATTTTTAAGTTAGTTGCCTTTCTGCCCCGTTTGTCTCTTTTTCACCTAGGTTTGTAGTTGGATGATACTGTTTTGTTTTTGGTTGTTAAGTTTTCCCCACCACGTGTTCGTAAAAGTAGTTGTCGTTGCTCCTAAGGCTGGATTGCTGCTAAATTTAGAATCCTCTCATTCTTTTCTGTTTTAGTTAGTACATGTAATATATATTTAAGCTTTGTCATAAATACATTTATAATTATATTTATATAATTATTCCACGAAGAAGGTGGGATGAAGCCAGAATTTCAGTTAATTTTTTCAATACTGTATGTGGTAGTTTATACGTCAGTAACATTTGATGCTAATTGAACTGATGAATATTCACAAATTTCTATTTAGTTGGTATATGAGGATAAGCAGGACTATGGAGGTGAGAAACCTTTTGTTTTTTGTTTTATGTAGGTAATGAGTTAGTTTCATAGGTATTTAGGTTTGCTCGTAAATGTATTTGTAGTTATTGCGTCAGTAACATTTGATGCTAGTTGAACTAATGAATTTTCTTCTTCTTTTTCTTCTTCTTCTTCTTCTTCTTCTTCTTCTTCTTTTTCTTCTTCTTCTTCTTCTTCTTCTTCTTCTTCGTCTTCTTCTTCTTCACCCATTCGCGCCGTGTGCTCTACCAACTGAGCTAGGGTAACCCCGATTTTAAAATACTTAATTTTTCTAGCCGGCCTGTTAACATTCCTATCCTTCACCGAAGGACATGGACTTTCAGCTCTACCCAATTCGGAGACCATCATCTGTTCGCCATATGACTTGACCAAGGAGGGGTTGCCGTCTGGCTTGTGCATCTGTCCATTGAAAATTGCAAAATAATGTAGAGAAGAGAGGGCTCGAATAGATTTCGTAACATTTTCCATCGACCTGGTGTCTTTTCGAAACTGGTCAGTTCAAATCGTCTCTTGCCTATGGTACATCAGTCTTTGTACGCCAAACGTATACGCCCAAAATTTTTATGACATATCTTTATCCTGAAATTCTGTCTTTATAGCTGAAAATGAGGTCGAAGATAAAGACATCGCAGCATCAGAGGTAGATGCAGCTGCGGATACCACTGCTGCTGTCGAAGAAGATGACCTAGATTTTCTGGATGAAGACATGGTCGACTTGCGCTCCTTTCTACCACTTGGTCCCTTGGTGTACATAGAGCTTGTGGAGTTGCCACCACAGCCAAAACAATCCAAAGGATGGGTTATCCAACAAGGTGAGTTTCTTGTAAATGATGCTCAGGTGCTGTCAAACGCCGAAATATGCCCCACCCTATGTAACCCCACCTGTTTTCTTTTTTTGGTGTGTATACTTAGAAATAGACATTGATGCTTAATGTAAGGGATCGCTTGTGGCACAGGCGCTCTACACTGACTTGAATCGATGGAACACACACTGTTCCACTTAGCGTCTTGAGCACGAATGTACTCCGGCAATGGGAACAAAGAAAAACGGGGAATCGTATACGAGGCGAAGCAGCGTATCTGATGATTATGGGCATATTCAACTGACAGGATCTTGTCAAAGCGTACTTATATGTACCAAGTCACAATAGTGGTGCTAACTGGGAGAATAGAGGGGAAAAGAGCAAGGGGAAGGCAGAGAACTACTTTCCTGTCAAACATATGTGATCAGTTGAATAATGGCATAGAGCCAGTGGGCCTTCTACATCTGGCCAAGGATAGAAAGGGTTGTGCAGTCATGGCAGCCAATGTCTTAAGACAAAGCAACTAATGAATGAATGAATGAATCTATTCTTAGCAACTACCTTATTCCGTTCAAATTTCGCCTCCCTTTAACTTTCGTCCCCAGGGGGGTCAGCAGAAGGGGGATGAAAATTAAAGGGAGTAAAAATCAATTTTTAGAGTTCGGGGGGGGGGGGCAAAAAGTGATTTTCTCTTCCTCCTATTACTAACCTTAGTCCTCTTATGTTCTCTTACTAACGACCAATGAACGACTAACATGCTAAGTCTAGCCACTCCATGGTTCTCCTAAGCCACTGATATTCTAATATGTTGCCATTAGCTCTAATTGGCCAATTTTATATATATGTATGAAAGTAACTTTGTAAATGAGGAGAGTGACTGAGGGGCTGTGAAAGATGCTACATTTCCTCCCAATAGATTGAAAAAACTAAAGATACTGTTACCTGGAGGAAGAGTTGCTCTACCTAACGCCTGCAGCGACGTCTCTCGTTACACGTTTACCAGTTGCATGACTTAATTGAGTTAGCTGAGTAACCCCTTCGAGATCGTTGCACAATTTAGCATTACAAAACACCTCGATCGCTTTCCGGCTTGGGCTAGTCTCGTCAGCCTTGAGATTGGAATGTTCCTATCTTCTTGAATTAAGTCCATCGTTTTCGGTGGTGGTTCACGCGTTCGCTTACCAGGATATTCATCTTTAAATGATCTGTAGATACTACTTTGCAGTCAGCGCCCTTAAATTTCTAGCTATTGTGGTAATGCTCCACTCTTTGAAAATTATATATATAATATATATATATAATATATATATATAATATAGAGCCTCGATGGCTCATTGGTTAAGGCGTTGGTTTAGTAATCATGAGGACGCGGTTCGAATCCGGTCAGCGCGATCTCTTCCACTGCAGGTTATCCCCCGAAGAAAACAAGACACCGAAAGGTACTTATGTTACGCTATTTTTAAAATCATCAAGATCATGAAACGAATCACCAAATTTTTATCAGTTTGAGATGATGTGCCGCACAGTTCACTTAAATGTTGGTTCTGACAGAAGGTTGTAGAAACTGGTTTTGTCCTAGCTATTGTTGTCACATCTATGCAACACATCTACCGGTCATACTTTAACAATAAGTTTCTCCAGAACTTTCCCTATTGGGATCATTGGGTAGCGTTATCGCCGGCTACAATTGGCACATGTATCGACTGTAGATTGTTGTAAGAATGATTTCGATCGGCTAATCTGTCTATCAGCCGATTCTTACTAACAAAGCTGCCCGCATGCTATATTCATTGTTGAGTATGTGCCTTCTATGCATGTATGCATTTATTGCCATCATCATCGTCATCTGCATTCTTATCTTTATCGCCAATGTCTTCAGTTGTGTTGAAACGTTCTCTCCTCAAGATCTCATTTAAGAGAACTGAAATTGTTTTTTTATTATTTCGATTGTTGATCAAATTCTACCTCGGTGTAGTTTTCTATTTCGTATTTTTTCATCATTTGTAGATAGAGAGTTGAAGTCGCTTGATGACATCAAAGAGGGTGACGTTGTTAGAGGTTATGTAAAATCAGCAGCAAATGTTGGAGTCTTCGCCAGGTAAGCTACTTTTATTACA
Organism: Alatinidae sp. Z8VKAUB7J3; assembly: GCA_010016025.2. Classification (NCBI taxonomy): domain Eukaryota; kingdom Metazoa; phylum Cnidaria; class Cubozoa; order Carybdeida; family Alatinidae; species Alatinidae sp. Z8VKAUB7J3. The sequence goes on from JAAAKM020073195.1 coordinate 143,526,097, forward strand.
TCCTATTTTCATTTTCTGAAATCGACATAACCTCTATTTTGCTGGCTCGCCTGCAATCTTATAGAGAAAGCTGATAATTCGTACACACAATAAATCAAAGTAAGCGATGGCATTTTATTATGAGTTGTGTGTATTGATTATAGGTTAGGTGTTTCCTTGTGCATTCTGTAACTGGCATATTACTGTATCACTGCCAAAAGCCCGTGGTAATCTTGGTAGACATTATTATTTATTTTTTATGTGTACTTTGTTTAAGCGTACTGGAGCAGATATTTACAAGGATTTATTGTTTGGGTTTGTTGGCGTCGTTCACGCGATAATTTTACAATTCCTTGTAGACAATGATGCAAAGCTTTATATGAATGGCAGAAAAGTTGGCTCACCAAGATTCACTACTGATGCAAACAGAGCTACCCAGAGTTCAATATATGATATCTATCTTGGATACTTCCCCCCAGGCACAGGCAGCAGGGACTCAGTACAAATCGATGATTTTGTAGCATGGAAGAAGGTATTGTCAGCTGAAGAAGTACTTTATCTTTACGGAATTGGATAACCACGCAATGTTGTACCTGAACCTAGAGCACAGAGGTCATGAGACTAGAATCTTAGTTTTATGACATTTATCTTGGACACTTCCCCCCTAGCACAAACAGCATGAACTCAGTACAAATCGATGATTTTGTAGCATGGAAGAATGTATTGTCAGCTGAAGAAGTACTTTATCTTTACGGAATTGGATAACCACGCAATGTTGTACCTGAACCTAGATCACAGAGGTCATGAGACTAGAATCTTAGTTTTATGACATTTATCTTGGACACTTCCCCCCTAGCACAAACAGCATGAACTCAGTACAAATTGATGATTTTGTAGCATGGAAGAAGGTATTGTCAGCTGAAGAAGTACTTTATCTTTACGGAATTGGATAATCAAGCGATATTGCACCTGAGCCGGGATCACAGAGGTCATGAGACTAGAATCTTAGTTATATGACATTTATCTTGGACACTTCCCCCCATGGCACAAGCACCAGGGACTCAGTACAAATCCATGATTTTGTAGCTTGGAAGAAGATTTTGTCAGCCTAAAGTATTTTACATTTACAAAGCATTAGTGTGACAATGTTATACCTGGGCGAGTTCGTGAAAAGGATGATGCCCTTCCTTTTAAATGATGCCCTTGCCTTTAAATGATGCCCTTCCTTTTAAATGATGCCCTTCCTTTTAAATGATGCCCTTCCTTTTAAATGACGCCCTTCCTTTTAATTGATGCCCTTCCTTTTAAATGATGCCCTTCCTTTTAAATGATGCCCTTCCTTTTAAATGATGCCCATCCTTTTAAATGATGCCCTTTGTTGGGGCAGGTCTCTCTCCCTATTAGCCAATCCCATAAGTGTATGGTCCTTAATATAAAATTGAATAAGTTGTGTATTATATCCTTGATTAACCCTAATACAGAGCCCAATGAAGTCCAGTTATGAATATCAACAACACAGCACTTGCTCTCATTTATCTATTTTGTAACTAAAGAATCAAGTTTCAATATTATTTACAACTTACTAATAAAGCAGATTACATCATTACGGTAATGCTGGCATAGTGAAACTAGCAATGGATTGGTGGCATCTGAAACTTTCCAGAATGCTGACTCTCTACATTACATTGTTTGCATGTCATCTTTGTCTCTCATACATATTCTGTACAGATATGGTTTTATTGTTTGCCCATCAGGTTTCTGGACCTTACTGCTTGACCATGACATCTCTCATAAAACACTCATTGCATTGCTTGCCTCATTTATTGGACTTTCTGAAAAGGTAAGTTGAAAGTTCGTACCAGGTCTACAGCCAGCCACTCTGATCAGGGGTGGGTGGGTAAGGGAGGGCAAAGTAGTATCAGGGGGCAATCCAACAGTTAATGAAACTTTATGTCTTGAATCTACTAGTATTTATTGTTGTTGGTCACATATGTAAAAGAAATTGATATTAAGAGATTCATTTACTGTAACTGACAGCAGAAAGGCACTCACTGATAATGATTAAATAAAAAGGTACTTAAAGCAGAATGATTTTTAAAGGAGGATGCAGCAAAACTATTTGCCTACATTTCATAAAGAAAATTTCCCAGTGCCTAAGCTGGTTGGACATGGGATAGGAGTCCATGCTTGAGATATTCTTTCATTGTCATATACAATATTGATTTTTTGGGTAGGGGTGCGGGTTGGATAATAGACTTAAATATTTTTGCAATGGAGTGTTCTCCTGTTTCCAAGACTGCTCCACAATGCACATAGACCTGTTGTATATAATGCTATCAACAGACATGCTTTTATTGTAAAATGTGAGAACAAAGAAGGGTAGATATTGTTTATTTCATTATGTAGCCATTTCGTTACCTTGGTTAAGATGTGAAAGGCAGCCAGATACAACATGTTGAAGGGTTTAATAATAATAATAATAATAATAATAATAATAATAGTAATAGTTATTAAACAATAGTGATAAGGCAAGCATCACCATACAATGTTGGACATGACGCTCAAGGAGGCCAGAAAGGCTCAACACTAACCTCTCAACTTTAAAGTTGTAGACTGTGGTTTGTAACTTTCCTTTCTACAACTGCCACAAATCCTAGAACGACCACGTCCCTCCCAGAGAAGACGATTTATTAAAGTTTTCTTTTGTCAACCGCGTACTTGGAAATGTCCGCAGTCTACAAGTCTGCAGATAGTTTTTCTGCGGTATGGTAAGGCTCTGAGGAATTTTCTATGATGAATCTTCTTTCAAAGAACAGATAGCTTGAGAAATTATCTTTTTGATTGCATTTTCTTTTAATTTACAATCCTGAGCATTGCAATTATAATATCAGTTGAAACATTCTATTTCCTTTTTATAATTACTTGATATTGTTACCTTCCACTTTTCTTGTCCAACTGATGCCCTCACGATTTAAATAGGTAATTTTGCATTGCGTAGAGCGAAGCCAATTGAAAACGGACGTTGGTTTCTTCTTTACATATCATACCAGTGCCACATGTAGATGGATGTATGAGTACGAGATATACCGTCGAGTCTCAACATTACTTGGTAGATATCTTTTACCAGAAAAGTTGGAAACAAGCATTGTTAAAGTTACCATATGATCCAAAGAATATTTTGATCATTGATCGTTATGACTTCTGTATCTATAATTCTTATAGTTCTGGTTTAAACTCTGAATAGAACATTCCATATATACAACATGGTCATAAAATGGAATTACCAAGAACAAGTAATAGAGAAATAAAAAGTTACCGCAAACAAATTTGCTGTCGTTTTCATGGAAAATTGTTTATGCATGAAACGAAATGTGATGATGTATGCATGAAAGTTGTAGATATACTAAAGGCTTTGTTCAGGGTATGATTTAAACTTTTGTGAATAATTTACCTAAATGTACACGGGTACGGATCCAAATGGATGGGCCTTAAGGTTTCTCGGGACATGGACTTGTTTGGGTCTCCTATCCGTACCGGTTTGGATCCAATCCCGTGGAGGTCTCTTGTAACCACATTGGACTAGAAACGAACTGGTACTGATAAAAAATGAGGCGATAAAAAAGGGTGGCAAGAACTAGCATTGCTGGGTACATTTGACGGCATTTCCGATCTTATTGTTTTGGCCCCAATATTAATACATTAGCCATAATCCCTTATTGTTGCTATTTCAGAGGTGATTACTAGCCCAGAAACTAAAAACGTTATCTTTAACTCTCTAGAGCCAGAATTGATGAGGAAAGGTTTAAAATGTTATAAAAGTTATTAGAGAGAATAACAATGAAGATATGTGGATTCAACCCTGCGTCAGCTACGGCGACACTGAAGATAACATTGCTACATTAACTCTGAATACTCTACCAAAAAATATCGACATCCAAACTTAGTTTTTGGAGACCGTCCTCTCTGCGCCAAGTGATGTGATCCGGAAGGACTGGCATCCTGTACATCAAATTTATCCAAAGCCCATTGGATTAAAATGGATCTTAAAAGCTTCAGAAGAAAAGATTTAGAAGAATTTAACTTTGAAAAGTTACCATAGAAAAATATGTCATGACTGGTATGAAACTTAGATCCCTCGGCGCTACCGATGGTGATGCATTATAACTGAACTAAAGCCACCGCAATGAAAGCATTAGCTCTCAATCCTTCACAGTAAGCAGTTGACTTCCAGCTCAAAGTGACTACGGTACAAAAGTTTCGTGTTAACATATATTCTTTGGTAACTTTATGAAGGTATATTTCTAACAATTACAGTAAGGATTGTAGCAGCAAAGCTTTCTTGCAAAAACCTAGTTCATATTAATGTGTTTATCATGTCGAAAATTATATGTATATATAATACAGTACTAATACAGATATATTGTACTTATATATCTCTGGCACTGATGAAGGCTCAAAGCCGAAACACAATTAATAATTATAATTAATGAATTTCCCCTGCCTCTCGCGGATTATGGAAAGCATCTGTCATCAATGAGAACAGATACCACATCCATTCCTTGCCAAAAGGCCGAAAAGCCCCCCTCTAAAAACATGTCATCAAAAACGCAACGACAATCCTTGTTTATTCCTGATTCAAATTTTATCGACTGTACCTTCGATGAACGATATTTATACCTATTCCTAACAATCGGAACCTTTTTACACCCTCGTACTACAATGCTGATCCGAAAAGACATCAAATGATCAGTTGACGAATCAAAAGATTGGCTGAATTGGTCTTAAAACTATAACGCCCATGTTATTGGTTGTTCTGCGTCACATGACCTACAGCCCATTGTTTTCGCGTTGTTGTTCAAGTACAACAACGCGTAAGAAAGGGTTAATAGAATGAAAAACTAGCAAATGTATCAGTATCATTAATCAATACAGTTTCCTTTTGCGGGAAAATTTTTTTTTTTGTTAACAATGATATGTTCTAAACAGGAAGCGACGGCCAAGGGTCACTCATTCCTTTTAAATGTCTCTTGTCACAACTCTGAGCGACGACTGTTGTATGAAATTACGCTAATTGAAAATTACATTTCTCAATGAAGAGCCTAAGCTTCATGACGCCAGCCTTCTGAAATTTTATCTGATGGGCGTGTATACATATGAAGTGACGGCAGTGGCTGAAACAAAATCAGAGACGGAAGTCAAACTGGCGCCAGATTCCCAAAACTTTAGTCACACGAACGAAACTAGTACAGGTCATAACTATTTAGATCTGACGTGTTTCTTTCGTGAAAACACCAGAAACCAAATGCAACAGTTATTCCATTACCCGGCTTCTCGTTTATCTGGACTTCGATTACCCAGCCATTGCTACAGCAGAAAAACACATGTTTACTGCTGTCAACGAGAAAAATCGTGGCAGGAAAGAGTAAGTCTGCTACGACTATCAATTTCCGACCCCGCGACCCGCCTCTCTCTGGTAGTCCAATCCTTGTATCAATTATTAAACACTATGGAAAGTTTGAGGTGTACGATAAATTGAAATTAACATAAACATATAATATATATATATACATTTTGAAAAACAATGTATATATATATTAATATATATATATATATATATATATATATATATATAAAGAAGGGAATTATAAATCCTATCTTGACAAAGCAAAGAAGAAAATAATGACTTAGTCATAAAAGCTAATCTTATGGACACATGCTCAATCAGGTCGCCAAGTAGGAACCCAAAGTACGACAAACTGAATTTTTAGTAAAAAAGGGGCTGTTCTTTACTTACCTATAGTTACTCAAGTTATCCTAACTATACAGTTGTCTGGTGTTTTCCTTTCTACCTAAGTCATCTTGTGAAAGATTTGTAATTCAAGATCATATTACGAATCTAAGACGGTCCTTTTTTAGTTACTCTTAAACAACTCTTTTCTCAAATATATACACTACTACTTATTGTGTAATGTAATGGTTCTCAAACTTTAGATGCCACCGTCGCCAAGCCAGCCGAACGCATTCATAGTACCACCAGACATTTGGATAATAAAGTCATACAGCTTAAGCTTGATATATGTGAGGTGAAAATGGAAGGCAGTATAAAATGTAACAGCCTAAGAGAAGAGTGTAGCCCAAAACTAAAATCAAACTTTAATAATTTTTTTGTCTTTACTCCTCGTCTGTAATCTGTCCTATCACCTTGTTTCTTTCCAATGCTCCCTCGAGTGTTTACAATGCCCTCTAGGGGACGCTACCGCCCACGTTGGGAACCGCTGGTACTTGTACTCTCATACGTATTCTGGACAATTAATGTAATCTCGATAATATCAATTCTTTAGATGAGTTAGGAATAGCTTTATTCCCCAAAGTGGACACATCATTTTGTTTGCGTTTTCTTACATTGCGCTAAAATTCGACAAGAAATCAATGAGAAGTTAACTTATTACTTAGCCAATCACGATAAAGTAAAACCACATATAGACCCTATTTGCCTACCACTTCTTACAATTTGACCGGTTTCCAAGTTGTTGAATTCAATAAACTATTTTACAATCTCCATTAATGGCGATGTTTATCCGATCCTTTCATAAAATGTGAATGAACAACTTCTTTCATTAGTCACAGTGTATAATGCAGAAGTAACTGGGAGTTATAACCTGCCTCTATTTACATGAAATCATAGACAGAACTTGACGTTGCTCCCGCCGCTGCCAGCCAAATCCCTTTGTGATCAGTTAGTTTTGGTTGATTCATGCGAGCTCAACCTCGTTTGAGACAGAATTGCGCAATTGTGATAAAGGTCCATTGTCAGAAAACATGGTTAATAGCGTCCTGCACTTCAGTTTACATACGACAAGTAGCAACAGCAACACTCGCGTTTCCTTGACGTTTAAGTCAAAAACGCAACTCCGGTTTTTTAAATAGTATTAATGGAAATTCCTCGTTTATGGGATCATACAGGCGCTCCCACTAATGCTGCCTTAAATCACGTAAAACTAATGTTATTGCAACCCTAGTTTACGACGCTCTTGTCATTTGCGTGAAAAGTAAACTCGGTAAGGAATACGCAGCCATTGCAGCATTTCCTCTTAAAAATTAGTCCCCAGAAAAAGACATTATTGCACTAAAGGTGTTCCCTGCATCCCAGATGACGTTCTACCTGTCTCACATAAAAGTGTATTTGTTAAAAAACGTTGATTCTATGTTTATTTTAGCAAGCATAGTATTTTTATGAATATATTCTCGATCAGGAGGGCGTTATACGAAAAAGGTTTTGCACTTAAAATACTACAGACAGTAATTTCATCTACTTTCCGCTCACGAAGCTGGGCCTCTAAGAGAGGTGGGGCGGTTAGGATTTCCAAAATATCAAAGGGGATAGGGGCGTGTCACACGTTTCATCATTCTTTGGAAATAATCCTAAAAATGGCATCCCTTCATTGCCACCAAGAAGTTTGCTCATTAAGTCCAAAAGGCACTATTTTTGCCCAGTTCTTAGGTTATATCTCACGGAAGGCATTTTTCAGGAATACATCAACGAATATACATACGGACATACGGGCAGCAGTCATCCCATGCTCGTCCCATGGGCCCTACGCTTTTGGTTTTCGATGCATTATTCAGTTTATCAGATATATATAATATTCATAGAGAAAAACTACATTTATATCTCGAGATAATTCTTCCTCAGTAATAAACTTTACATTTCAACTGGATCAATTAAATAAAACTTTTACACAAAAAAGTTACACAAAAGAATAATGATCCTCTATAATAGAACTCAAGGGAGACTAATGTACACTAAGAAGGTTTTCAATAATTTTTATCTCAATATTTCGTATCTTCACTACTGAGATAAAAGTAATTGAAAAACTTCTTGTAACTCTCCTTAGTATTAAACTTGTTGCCGAATCTAATGTGTTCAAAAAAGGTTTTCTTATTACACAAATACTTATTTATTCATACTACCTGCTTACACAACAGACAACGCCAGCACAACAAAAACTCACTCACAAACATTAGCACATTTTTGAAACTTAGCACAACTACCCACAGGCAACACGTAACACTTTAAATAAACATTACTCTAACACTCCTCTCGAACTAAACCCCTTGGGCTTGAAACAATCTAACCTCCACTGCCAAAAACTCTCTCTACGCCTTTCCAAATCTACCGAATCTATGATCTTAACTGAAATATCCTGTTTAAATCCACTATGCCCCTGCTGGTTGAAGTGACTAAATAATTCTGCCTGTGGAACACTACCTCCCCTATTAAACTTCCTATTGGCTGCTTTGTAATTATTAATTCTAAGTCTAAAAGCTGTCATAGTGCTACCTACATATTGTTTGCTACAAACCTTACAGCTAAGCAAATATACTACATTACTAGAATCATAGTCCAATCACTTACTATTAATGAAATACCATCTCTCTCCCCCGTCTCCTGAAAATTTTCTCCTTCCTCGAGTAATTTGCACACCTGACACCTACTTTTACCGCACACAAAACAACCCCTATCAACTCTATCCTCTACAGATTTCATTCAATCACTACATAACTAGTTTATCTTTAATTGATCTGGCTCTACGAAATGCTACAACTGGTTCTGTCCGGAACTGTCTAATATTGGCTGGTACTTAGTAAGAATGCTTCTAATGGATACCAGTGTCTTTTGTTTGTATGTGTACAACACGAATTTTAAAATTGAACTGCTTTGTTGCACCGCACGCTAGGATCTGAGTTGCGTGTAGCCTTGGGAAATGCACACCCGTAGAATTAGTGGTACGCCAGAAGAGATGGTCAGCGGGGCTAAAAATTGTGCTTCGGAAGACGTACAATGTCGTACATGGAATAAAATAACTATTGTAAGTCCGGGCAGCTACCAAGTGCAAGTTTTTTAGTTTTGAAGAAAACCAGTACTGTGCCATAATTTTGGAACTCCTATTCGGTTGGTCCTATTGCGTACTGCAGATCCTTTTCTCAGTGGTATGGTCGTACGTGATTCACACGTACGATAACCGGATTTTAGCTTGTATGCCCGTGCGACCATTATTTGAGCCCCTGTTGAAAAATTTCAGGGAGTAACGAGGGACTAATTACTTTTATTGTATTGTGAAGATTACCAATAAATGCATTGAGTTTTTAAAAAGGTATTATTATTGTTTTTGTAAAGATTACCAATAAAGGCACTGAGTTAAAAAGATTATTATTATTATCATCGTCATCGTCATCGTCATCATCATGATCATTATCATTAGCATTATCATCATCGTCATTATCGTCGTCGTTATCGTGAACACCTACACTTTTCGATACCTTGCATATATAGAAACTTTTAAGTTCAGTTAGCACCGATGCAGTTTTTATGTTAGGTTCTCATGTGTTAGAGAACCATTAGCAGCATTGATTTAGGTCTTATTGATTTTCTGGATGATGCTATAACATAGGCCGTGGACCCTAGGGCACAGGTCTTTTTGTGTAACACATGTTTTTCGAATACCGTATGAATAATTAACCACTCCTTTGCACCCCAGAAAGCGACCATTGAATACCATGGCCACACAGTCTTGTTGCACAATAGATTGAGTTTCTTTGAAGAATAAGGGAAGTGAAGTTTTCGAGTTAGAGGTGTTTAAAATGGTTCAAGAGGCATAGTATTACTTGTGGTTCAATTGTTTGCAGCGGTGTCGATTGGCGACTTGGTCACCCGACATGCATTGTGTAATTATGGGCTCCTTGCACCTTTGAAGCTGCTTAGACAGAAAGTGGCGAGGAACACACATTGACAGAAAACAGCTGAGGCCATTATTTGGTGATTAAATTTGACTTTGATTAAATATGTGGACCTTGAATTTTCATTAAATTCAGACGAACTAATGTTTGCCCTTGGTGATACTCCTGTCGAAAATGCTCATCACAGACACTACTGATGTTTACAGAAACAACAATGCTAGTAATGTAATACTTGCGTTCTGTATTGAAGTATTATTAAACGTAGATAAAACTATAGCAAAACAACAGCATCTAAAGACACCTACAGCTTTGGAAAACATGTCTAAAATGTGCACCATGAAGATAACCATTATTCAGAAAACTTGACAGTTGGCAACTATTTAGCCTGCCAACTGATTAGAGCCTTTGGTTATTACGATCAGCAGGTTGAATTCTATCACTCAGGAATCTGAGTAGTGGTTATACTTGTTATTAAATGTTGTTACTTAACAGAGAACGAAGTAGCCATGATCAGTATGTATCCTTTATGGACGCACTTACGCCGGTTAATAATCTCAGTCCAGTTTTTCCTGTCAGAACACAATTTTTCGAGTTCATGTAATGTGGTATCGAGGTTGTGATGAATTCGAAGATTTGAATGATCACTGAGGTCATTTAGGATAGTTGATAGCCAAGTGGTTTTGGGGCATCCCACTGGTCTTTTGGTAGGTTTTATGAAGTGTTGGAGTGATTGTCTTGCAAGGGTGCTGGGGGAGAGCCTCGTTAAGTGTCCAAACCATGACAGCCAACAACACCACAACACTTCAGGGTTTCATATTTGTGCGATTGTACAAGGATTCGTTTGTTATTGTTCGTGGCCAGTACACTATAACTATTTTACGCAACAGTTTTCTTTGAAAAGAGTTTATTTTGTCTTCATGTCATTTCATGGGGGTCCATAATTCTGAGTTGTAAAGAAAGATGCGAAAACTAAATCTATCAAGTTCTAATCTGCCTAATCTATTCAACATTGTACAATGCAACGTCTCGGTTTATATCACCTTGGCAGCCTACGTCCTTCTTTTTTAGATTATATTTACGCCTCGGAGGGATTGATGTTGGTGTTCTAAATTTTACATTGCATCACTGGTGGTAACACGCATCAGCAGCAGGTAAAACGATAACACTGTTAACGCGATTGAAAACTGCATCACCCTAGTCATTTCTTTATCTTACTGCTGTAGTATCGACGCGATGCTGAAAGGTCAGAGTCCTCACTTTAAAACCAAGACCTATGTCTGAAGTACTGCTCACAAGTACCCTAAAATTACAAAACGAAAATATTTGATATTCATATTATATGAAATTCCTTCTTCAGTCTGAATCCGTACAGACAGTTCCTTCCCTAATATAAAATAATTAAAACAAGCCTTGTTGCTTCTATTGTTTTCAAACGTAGTTTTTGAGATGTTGAATTTGTAAATCAATATATTGAGGTTGGCCTCATCTTGAGAATCCCATCGAAAGACTGGGAAGTGTCGGGCTGCTTGCAAAGTATGGAGGGGCGCCGTCATGAGGTCCCCGTCCCTGTGGGGAGGGTGATATCAAGGTACTGTCTATACTTGCTATATTTGTGTGAACGTGAAAAAACTTTGACGAAGATACATTTCACCAGAAAACTTCAAGACCGATGACAGTTCTTCCTATCTCCTACCCTGGATACGGCTAACAGATTTCACGCAGTGCAGATGGTTTTGTCGCCCTCCATTATCAAACAGCATAGGGCAAGCAAAGCGGATTTGAAGTCCACTGCCACCACTGAGCTATAAATAAAAAGACTTTTTATAGGTCAATGACCATAGAATTAATATAATGCACTGTATTATATTAATTCTATGTCAATGACTGCCACAAAGATCTAGCAACCTCGCACCCAAGTACTCTGATAACCTGACTTCCTTGTTACCAAGGCGATATCGTATGCGACAAAGAGTGTCCGTGACGCTTACACGGAAGACTCTGGAACATTTGTCTTTGAATGTTTTTACGAAACCTTCGAATGCTAGCAATGTATTGTTACTGTATATCACCACTATAAACAATCCTTTCAATATTAATGAGAGTTAATTGTTAATGAACATGTTGGGGCATATCTTTGATAAACTTTCCTACACTTGTACTACAAGGGTATTTGGAGGTAGATGCTAATGTAAAAATTGATCTTATCTTGTAGTTATCAATATCAGGTATTGCTTAGTGTTTCAAAAGTATAAACTGTAACCCACTTTCAATTATTTTAAGCCTATGGCCAATATGCTTAAAACCTTCTGAAGTGTACAATTTTGTACCTTCCTAGAATTTCCTTGAAATTTGCTTAAGACTATATCCTTAACTTATGTGCCACAAAGAGATGTAAGACAAAAAAAAATCTAGAATATTCCTTAAATTTAACTTAAACACCTATTTCACTTCCTTAAGCGAAGTGTTTGCCCTTAAATCAGTAAATACAAGAGCTGCAAGAGAAATCAATAACAAGTAAACGTACAGGACAGATTGGTTATTCGTCTATATTAAGTTGTATGATCAAAGCCAATGAAATGCAGTATGATTTGACAAGTTCTGAAAATCAAATGGATATCTCTAATGGTCAAGAAATTTTGGCAGAGATTTTGCCGTGACGATTGCACCAGTGAGTATTACATTACACCAGTAGGCCCTAACACACTGATGCTCTTACTTCCATAATAAAAGCTTAGTGGCACAAAAATTACAGAAATCAATTTCTCTTTTGGTAGATTAGGGTAGGAGCAGGGTAAAAGGAAGGTGTATAAGGCACGTAGTGCTATAAGGTTAATGTTTAATATTACTGGGGTGGCATACTGTTCATCACAAATCTTCTAGTTGGCAAAATTGATGTCATAGATAAAGAAACAGCACTATTGCTAAAGTTTTGGTGTCTTTGCTTTGAAATGAAAGATGTGATATCATCCAACAGCTTCATGCACACACTGCAAAAACACACAAAAGCATATTGTGTCAGTTTACATTACTTGTAACTCTCTAGTAGTATGGATGAATGAGAATAAGATTTCCTGTCCATCAAAATGTGCGAACAGGGTGATAGGTCTTAGATTACAGTCAGGGAGTAAAGTTGTGAATTGATGGTTTAATTTGTTTGCGAGGTACCCATTCGTACGGGTATGTCTCGAGAAGCGAAGAGGGAGGAGGCGTTCAAAGTTTAAGAACCACTGGTGTACAAATAGCATAAGAGTGATCGAGTTTACACCAACGTAAACATGAATTGCTTAATTACACTTAATTGGTTGACCTCTGCGTAGTTACAGGTTTGTTGTTCTATGTATCTCCGGCGCATAATCGTGTAAGTAAGGAGAAACGCGTAGGAAATATGTTTTAACGTAGAATTGTCAAATTCGGATTTATTGATGTTTACTCTGCCGCAATATAATATCGCATCTTAGTAATGTCACTTAAATCAGAATCAAGTTCTTTAGTTTCTGCCAGATAAGAAGCTGTGCCAACTTATTCTATTTAAAAATTTGCCGACCACGAGGTAAGAATTTTCAGTGGTCTTGACCTCTCGCTCTCATTAATTGCCAGCTGGGGGTTTGGTACAAAGACAGTATACTTTTTACATCCAATCTCTCTGCCAAACCATTTCTCAGCTTGCCTTCGCTGTGACCTTTCAGAACTTTTTTCACATGGCAGCTGTCGCACTAACTGTTAGAATCTGGACTCCTGTTTCATCTCTTTGTCCTAACGACAGCCGAGATCCCGAATAAATATCAAGTAAACTTCAAGAGATGAGATGGAAAAATCAAGTCATGAGATCCTTTGAGCCAATTCCATATGGAGTACAGTTTGAAAGGCTAGAAAGATCGACTAACAGCTATTTACCTTTGCAACCGTACGGCCCCTGTTACAGGGGTCGAAATAACCGTCCGGCTCCGGCTAAAACCGTCTCAAATTGTCGTTTAGCCGGTTCGACCAGGTATTAAATTTCAGAAAAAAGCCGGCTCAAAATTACATTGGGTATATATATGGCTAGACATTTTCATGAGCTGGGCATCATGGATAAAAGTTAATCACATTTCTCTCCATAATACATTGATTAAGAGGCAATGAAATTGCTGATATTGACATGATGTAACTTGTTCATCTCTTTCTTTTAATTCAATATTTAATGATCTTCTTATCTGTTCAGCTTCCTATTATTATTATTATTATTATTATTATAAAACAGCGAGAATTTTTATATCTTGTAAACATTATTACTGTTACTGTAAATTTACAGAAAGAGTAAATGGCATTATTACTTTTTTTCTTCTTTTTGATAAGGTGAGGGTGCTGTTTACCTTTTTTCGAACTAGAAGTTTTGAATTCTAATCAATCGTACATGCCTAATAGTTGTGAGTGTTTGACTGTATTTCGTTGACATGTGTTGGAAAAGTAAATTGTAAGTTAAAAAAATATATTATTATTGATATCTGACTTCCTTTCTTCGTCAAATCCTCACCTTAATATCTTTGCAGACGTTTCAGGCTATCGATCACCTAGCATTCACACATGCTAAGATCTTCATCTCGAGATGTTAATTTAATGAAATGATACATTGTACGTACTGGAGCTAACAGTTGGCTTTGAAACTGATTTACAGAACAACGTAAATAGAAAAAATATCAAATATCATGATTTGTGTGAAGATTTGAAGCCAAGATTTAGAAATATTTGATATATTAACCTTAGTTTGAGCGCAATTGGAGGGATGGCAAAGAAAAATAAGTCATTTCTAGTGGTGATGCAAGACCTGGGGATTGAAAGTAGAAATTATCTGTTATTCAAAATGATATCATGTGTAATAAGTCAGCGTATTTCATATTTTGTAAAAGAAATTGTAATTGACCAAATACAGAGCTTCTACCTCGGTGAAGACGTATATCATAAAATGTAAATTCATTATGCCTGTGGTTAGATTAATCAATTGTATTGGATGAAAGACATTTAAAGTTTAAAAAATTATTATTATTATTATTATTATTATTATTATTGTTAGTAGTAGTAGTAGTAGTAGTAGTAGTAGTAGTAATTGGTCTAATCCCGATCTTCTTGTATGGTAACAACATATATTATGTGATCTAAATCCGTTACACCTGTAAAGAGAGTAATGGATATATGTGTTGTCTGTCGTAGACAGAGCAAATAGTTGCACGACATGTTTTGCTTTGAGAAACTTTTGACGCGATTTAGAAAGATCCACAATTTGTGTTGTCTGGCTAAAAAGTCTTAATTCTCAAGAAGCTGTCAATTCTCTCTTCCGTATTTTTGTCTGATTGGGTTTTGAGTACTTTAGGATTGCAAAATGGGAATACGACTGCTAAGGAGTGCTGCAAACACATCTATAGAGCGTCTTGCAGCGCATCTGGAAAGCACGTTCATGGGCATGTTGAAGCTTATCTGCGGAGGGCGTTCGTCTGTAAAGCTCCTTGAATGGTATTTATGGAGTGTATTGAAGCTCATCTGTGAAAGGCTTTAAAGCCCGTCAGGAAAGCCCATAGAAGTCCGTGTATGAAGTGCGTTGAAGCACATCTGTGAAGGGCGTCGAAGCCCGTACGTAAAGCCCATTGAAGTCCATGTATGAAGTCCGTTGAAGCTCTTCTGTGAAGGACGTCGAAGCCAGTCTGTAAAGCCCATTGAAGTTCATGTATGAAGTGCGCTGAACCTCAGCTGTGATGTACGTTAAAACTCGCTTGTGAACTATGTTGAGACTAATCTACGAAGTACGTTGAGAGTCATCTTTGAGCCACGTTGAAGCTTACTTCTGAAGTGTGTTAAAGCACATCTATGAAGCACGTTGAAGTTCATCTGTGAATCGCGTTGGAACTCACATGTGAAGTGTATTGAAACGCATCTATGAAGCGCGCTGAAGCTGATCTTTGAACCATTGTGAAGTTTCCTGATGAGGTTCCTTAGAGAAGTTCCCTGGTGAAGTTCCCTGATGAGGTTCCTTAGAGAAGTTCCCTGGTGAAGTTCCCTGATGAAGTTCCCTGATGACGTTCCCTGGTGAAGTTCCCTGGTAAAGTTCCCTGATGGAGTTCCCTGGTGAAGTTTCATGGTGAATTTTCCTGGTGAAGTTCCCTGGTGAAGTTCCCTGGTGAAGTTCCCTGGTGAAGTTCCCTGGTGAAGTGCTTTGCAGAGCATCTATGAAGTGCGTTGAATAGATAAATAGATAGATAAATAGATAGATAGATAGATAGATAGATAGATAGATAGATAGATAGATAGATAGATAGATGGAGCGATGGATCAATTGGTAGAAATAAATAAAATAGGAAGATGAATAGATGTTCAAATGAATATATTGATAGAGAGAATATGCAACCTTGAAAATAGAAAAGAATTAAGGAGAATCCATTGCACTATTATTTTCACACACCAATGCCTGTGAATTGTTTGCAATTCAGTCAATAACAGATTACTGAAAATATGTTAATGATCATACCTTGTGTCCTTGAAAATTTACAATAAATGGATTTGGTGTTGATATATCACACCAGCCATCGTCCTGGCAGAATGTTTTCCCGAAAGTAATCCTATCAAAGATGAAGTCCTCTGACCATACTTCTGCTAGGACTTTACTGCTAGTTGATGTTTTTTCTTTTACTTTGATGATAAAATAGTTGTCACATTCATAACAGTGCTGATCGCAACATTGACCAGCCGCTGTTCTATGAGTTGGGTTGACATAGCTGATCAATTTTACTTCTATTCTTCCACCAGCCCAAGTTCGCTAAAACGATCAAGAATATAGCGTTCTTTAGTCACTTGCTATCTGTTATCCCAGCAGCGAAGTCGAGAGAATATCGAGAAAGGTATAAAGGATAAAAATTTAACAAAAATGGGTAAAAATAATTTGACGTTGGAAACATTTCATGCGAGGGTAATACCAATAAAAAGTTAGAGTGTGGCCCAAAACTTGTACTTAAGTTAAGAGTATATATCATATTTATCATGACGTCTTCTGCTGATCCTTTTTGGCACTACGGCCTAGCAGCTTGAGTTCTCATTGAACTCAATCCAATCCTTAATAGGTTCCATATTCTTTGACATACTTTGCGGAGCCAAGATTGCGGACCACTGCCATGTAGAAATTAGTTGTTTCTATAATCATAATTTGGTCGCTTTTTTTCCATCTACAGTTATTCTTTAAGGGAGATGAAGAGCCAATGTAATTTGGAAAGCTCCTGTATATCTTTATTCTGCACGCTGGAATGTGAGCATTTCAATAGTGCCATTGAACGTAGTTAGACTATTTGAACATAATGAGAATGCGTTCTGAGGCTGGACTGTGAGCCTTTAAATAGTGCCATCGAGCGTTCTGAAACTATTTGAACTTATTAAAAATGCGTTCTGCACGCTGGAATGTGAGCATTTCAATAGTGCCATTGAGCGTAGTTACACTTTTTGAAGATATTTGGAATGTGTTCTGCAGGTTGGAATGTTGGCATTTCAATAGTGCCATTGAGCGTAGTTTCACTTTTTGAAAAAAATTGGAATGCGTTCTGCACGCTGGAATGTGAGCAATTTAAATAGTGCCATTGAGCGTAATTACAGTATTTGAAGATATTGAGAATGCGTTCTGGACGCTGGAATGTGAGCTTTTCAATAGTCCCATTGGGCGTAGTTACAGTATATAAACATATTGGGAATGTGTTCTGCAGCTTGGAATGTTGCCATTTCAATACTGCTGTTGAGCGTAGTTACACTATTTGAACATATTGGGAATGTGTTCAGAACGCTGGAATGTGAACATTTTAATAGTGCCATAGAGCCTAGTTACGCTATTTGAACATAGTGGTTATGCGTTCTGGACGCTATAATGTGAGCATTTCAATAGTGCCACTGAGCGTAGTTACACTATTTGAACATATTGAGAATGCGTTCTTCACGCTGGAAAGTGAACAGTTCAATAGTGCCATAGATCCTAATTGCGCTATTTGAACATATTGGGAATGCGTTCAGGGCAATGGAGTGTGAGAATTTCAATTGTGCCACTTAGCATAGTTACACTATTTGAACATAATGGGAATGCGTTCTGCACAATGGAATGTGAGCATTTCAATAGTGCCATTAAGCGTAGTTACACTATTTAAACATATTGGGAATGCGTTCTGCAGGCTTGAATGTTGGCATTTCAATAGTGCCATTGAGCGTAGGTACACTATTTGAACATATTGGGAATGCGTTCTGGACGCTGGAATGTGAGCATTTCAATAGTGCCATTGAGCGTAGTTACACTACAGTAAATCTACACTTCTTATATTGTAAAATTCCTGTGGCTGGACTCTAATTGTACGTCGATGACCCCTTGACATTGGCAAGACACAAGCGTTTATACTGTGGGAAGAGTTATAATGCGTCCCTCAAGTTGATATAAAGTATTTGAGACATAAAACATATTTACTTATCATCCTCCGGCTAAAGGGATCGCAGCATCCTTTTTCCCTCACCAGGTAAAATCATTCCCAAGAGGTAATATTATCTCCTATGGGAAACATATGCTACTTTTATTCTCTGCCAAGACAGCTTTAATACGGACTTTAATTGGAACGGAGACATAATTTGTCCAAAGAAAATTTGAAGAACATCAGTAAAGAATTAACTTCAAAAATGGGGCACAGTTGGTTCAAATTCCAAAGACCTGATTATAGTGAGGATGTAAGAAAAAAAATATTGAAATATTGCCAACAGGATTAAAGAAGAAGGCAAAAAAGGCAACCCCTTTAAGAAAAGCGTGATGTTTGGCGTAGGCCCATCCTTAATGATAAATAATATTGAATTGATCAATAGCTGGAATGAGATGATATATCAGCTATACAGGATAAAGTTGCTAAGATATCTTACTTGGTCGACGTCCACACTTGTATATAATATTTAGTTTCATGATATCTCTGTCACTGAGTGATGTGCTTCCCATATCTCTGCTAGAAGGGTTCATCCGTTTCTCCAGTGTAGACCTTCCATTTTTACTGAATGCTCGATAACCATAATGCATGATACTTTTGTAATCATAAGGAAGGTTGGCATTCTCGACACTGCCATGTCCGTATGCTTGAAAATTCTGTAACTTATCTAAAGTTAAAATTAGAAAAGGTCAGAAATGAGATAATAGCTTTAGTCATTGATCAAAATATCATGCACATATTTATCAGATCAGCAGTAAAGTCACAGTTATAAGGACCTGTGGATTTAATACTTTGAGGTTGAAAATATTGCAGAAATTAGTTACATCAAAATGGGAGAAAAGTTTTATACAAAGGATCAAAAAATCTAAGACAGGAAATTTTATTTGACTCAAATATTAATTCAAAATTTCTACCTTTATGCAAGTTGAATTAGTCCTTCTTGATTCTGCAGTCAGTAGGAATGATTTTGTCTGTACTGTTAAGGAAAGCTTTCAAATGGATAGAATTTGGTGTCAGATGACTCCTTAAGCCATGCAATGCGGTTGCTTTACAAAGAATATTCTAAACTCATTCAGCACAAAACTCAATCAGCTAAAAAAAGTAATACTAAACGGCAGTTGATAACTTTTTGTGTGCTCTGTAACTCCTTATGGAAGTTACAACAGAAGAAAGAAAAGATTTAATCAGGGGTAGCTCTACAATATAAGTTGGGGTCTGACAGATAACAAGAGGTTTCTTCTTATATTGTAAGATCTCCAAATGAGATTTTGAATCATTAGGCAATTAATAAATTATATTTGGTTCTTATTTCTTCTTTTCGTTCTTTTTTTAGTATTTTCTTTATTCTCCTTGCCGTAAAATAGCACATTTGGTCAAAAACGTGGAGCGACTGAAGCCCACTAGCTCCCTGTGGTGGCGCCACCTATGAAGGTGAAATCTTTTCTCAGCTGAGTAATATCTTTGTTTAAGAATGAGATCATGTGATTAATAGACCATTCTATGGACAATGTAGAGGAATCACTGAAGAACTGCTAGTGTTTCCACTATATCAAAACGGCTGCCTCAAAATGGCGACCATAAACAGAAATTCCCGCCTACACGATGAAGAGGCCTTTGACAAGCGCTACTTTTGAGTGCAAGGCACATTTCATTCCATATGTTGCAAGTGGCAAATGTTAAGGAAGCTTGTTTCTTGAAAATAATTTCTGCGGTACGAGTGTTCTAACTTTGCTTGATTAAGTAACTGTCTGGAAAATCTTTGTCAAGTCCAATTGCTTCTTTAGAGTAATAAAGTAATAATATTATTGTATATTTTACGTTGACACCATTGCTGAATCCGACGTACCATTCTTGAACTCTACACTCAATACTTTCATTATAAAGAGCACATTATGATATGATAACTCAAACTCAGCAAAAATTTTTGAAAAGTTAAACAGCTTGGGGGGCATCTATATCTATTAGGCACCCAGGAGTAGGTGTTGGCCTGTTTTTGCCCTCTGCAAAAGTGATGATGGTGATGATGATGATGATGATGATTAAAGTTGATATACTTGGCATTTTGTATGGCCTACAAAGCCTGCAAAATTATTTCCAAAATTAATTTTTAGGTGTGCTATGTGTTTTGGAGGTGAAAATGGACCATCAATAATGCAGTTGCATAGCTTATGTTTTTTTTGTGTTTGCTATGAAGTATCTTGTTGCAAATACTCCTTTTTCTAGCTTCTGTTCACATGTCTGCAAAAGCTATAACCCCGAAAATGCTCTCTCAAATCAGAACATTTCAGCCTGAAAATTCCGAAAAAGTTATGAACAATCAGCCGCAACCCTAATTTTACTGGTTCCTATGAAAAGATTGTGGTGATTGCCTTGCAAGTCCCAAATATTCAAGCATCAGTGTTACAATTTCTACTAGGTTGCATAATAACATGTCTCAAGTTATAGAGAGTGTCCACAGGTGGAAGTTGACTCTTAAGTAAAAACAATTACAGGATTAAAAATTTGCATTTGTAACTATGGAGAATTTAGCTAAAGTAGCAGACTGTGTTATGAGTGATTCTTTGAAGTTTGTTTAACTGGATATTTGGTTAAGTACTGGATTTTTTTTTCTAAATGTGTTCAACAGACAGTGACATGCAGCAATCGTTTGAAGTAATGAAGAAAACCTTTTTGTGAGAAAATTATAGGAAGGATGCATGCATGTATGTATGTATTTATTTTGCCATATAAAAGAAAAATAGTTGCAAAACAATATAAAATATTAAGTCAAAATTACAATTTTTAAGATTTTAATTATTTTACAAAATTAAACAAAAATATGTAAGTCACTCTGAAGAATACAAAATATAAATAACAAAAAACAAAGAAATTGTGCTCAATAAACACCTATTGATAAAGTTGGCAGGGATAGCATTAAAAAGGTTCAGAAGACCTTGTTTCCATAATGGAAAGGATAGAAGTAAGTTTGTGTGAATGTATATTGAAAAGCAAATAAAGAAGAAGTGGAAATGCCAACAAATGGAACAAAATGGATTCCTTGGTGTTTATCACGAGTTTTTACCCATTTGAATAAGGTTTCTAAATTTACAGCTGCAAAAGGACACGTGCCCAAAGCCACACCTTTTCTAAAAGTACCTCATAAGTTCCGTATTTGG
Source organism: Alatinidae sp. Z8VKAUB7J3 (assembly GCA_010016025.2). Taxonomy (NCBI): domain Eukaryota; kingdom Metazoa; phylum Cnidaria; class Cubozoa; order Carybdeida; family Alatinidae; species Alatinidae sp. Z8VKAUB7J3. The sequence goes on from JAAAKM020073195.1 coordinate 143,547,428, forward strand.
TGTTAGTTAGTAACTAAAAAGAATCTGTATTAATAGTACAAAAACAAAATTTTCACATAAGTGGTTAACACACAAAGAGGTAGACTTTCGATTTTCTCAAATGCGAAAAGGTGTGACGTGTGCCCTTTTCCCCTGTAGTCTTCATTTATATGTATATAATTTTAAAATCTTAAAAGTATCTGAGTGCATCCACATTTTTGTTTCACCAACTAAATATAAAAGTTAAGATATAGTAAATATTTTTGCATCATTATGTTATGAAGGGGCTTCACTTTTACTGGAACTATAAATACTTATTCTTAGCTTTGCATTGGAATTCTAACATGAAGTGTGCTTACTTTAAGAGTTTGGATTTGAGTGGAGATAAATTCAGTTCATAGCTGTTGATATCAAAGTCTGGTTCCCTTTACTTTCTCTAACTGAAGTACTGCATGCCTTAGGGCAAAAACAGTGCAACACCAAAGAGCACTATCACCAGTATTGGCAACGCCTTTGGTGCTTCAAATTAAAACTGTTGCAAAGGGGAACAAAACTCTTACTAAGGATGCTCAGAGGTGCATGAATAGTCTAACTTGTGACAGGAAACCAGAACAAAACTTTAAAAACTATGATTAACATATTAATATTGGGCTCAAAATGGAACATGGATGTACATGATGTGAAATGTACGTTCTTGGGAAAGGAATCAGTTTTGGTCTGAAGTGTTTACGTAAAACCTCCTTAAGGCCAGACTTACATTTGCCAACATTCGTGAGTAGTCCCCCAACTGGTATGGATAGCAGTTCTAAAGGAGGTTGATCCACTAGGTCCTGGGTATACAAGAGTCTGATCCATATATATTCAGATGCACATGCACATGCACATGCACATGCACATGCACATGCACATGCACATGCACATGCACATGCACATGCACATGCATACGTTTGAGTAGATATCACTCTTCCTCAAGATGAGTGGATGACTGAAATCAATACGAGAGTAATACGTGAACTCACTCTTGCTAAAAATGCTGTTGTGTGTATAAAATAGCAGTTAAAGAAATAGCTAAACCTTGGATTTCATGTTTCAAGGTGCTTATCGGGTTTGGTGTATTTGTGTAATCAAGCATTTCGCTTATAAAATGAGCTGAAAAGCTAGTGAATTCACATGATCTCAGTATTTAACAACAGATAATACCATAAAGGCGACAGCAAGGAAAAGTCGTCTGAGCTCGAATTGGATTTAGTAAGTCTATTGGAACGATCACATGATCTTGACAACCCATGGGGCAATAACTGGTCAATACAAGAGCCTTCCACGTGACAATAACAGCTTAATAAGAATTGAGGCAAAAGTTCTTCTACGTTTACGTTTGGCCTCGTTTACTCCCTTGTTGTACATATATTTGTTTAAAATCTAGTTATTTGCAACTTTTTTATTGACTGTTTCTTTCGTGGTGTACTTGTTTAATATCAATGACGTGAAACTATGCCGAATTTCTTGGGACCTAGGAGGGTACTTGAAAATTTTGGTAGCTCGAGGGGGGTAATTAACTGTCTGAGGTTGAGAACCCCTCATCTAGACAACATTAAATTTTTTTAAGGTTAAAATTGCAATCTATAATCAATAACAGCAAAACAGAGCGTCGTCGTCCGCTTCATGCGTATCTGCTGTGCAGCATGTAAAAAATGAGGTATTCGCAATGTAGTACTTTAATGTAATGGGTCGATTAAACAAACACGTGATAATAGTACCTTCGTGTTTGATATAATGCGAAGTTTTTGTGCTTGGGACCACTTTGTAAGATATACTTAGGCAAGTTGGAGTGACCTTCAGGATATTTGAACAAATCTTTAGAGTTCTGACCAAGTTACTCCAACATTGGTTCAATATGAAAGTTCAGTTCTAAAAGAAAAAGAGGATGCACAGCATATGTTTTTCTGATATCAATTTCTGCAGTTAGCACTAAAACTAGTGTAACACGGGGGTCACATCAACTGTAAAAACCCCTTCCTGGTCCTTCTCCATTTTTGGCGCCCTTTTAGAACCTCGTCAAGCCTGTTCTCAAAGATGGCGACATTACGGACAATGCTGTTTCTAGAAGACCTAAATGATGGAATTTGGCTTGATATTTTGGACGTATATAATAAGTAAAAGAGCAAAACATGTAGAAAACTGGTAAGAGTTTATTTTTTTTAAATTTTATTGCTTCAAGCATCTTATTGTGAAGCGTGACAGGTAGAGTCAGAATACAGTTCCCTTTTAGTGGATATTGAACTCTTTTCGTCGAACTTAAGAATTTTTAGGAGTTTACATATTTGTGTGTTCCTTTTTGTTGAAGAGAGAAATTTGTCATGATCCGTTGACTATCCTTTACCTAAGTTTTCCAAATGTCATAAATAGTATCACGTTATTTTGCCAACTTGGATAATATATGCAACGAGGAAGAGTATTTCTAGGTAACAGCGTTTGAAAAACTAAAGTAGTATAGTTCGTGGCTATATTTTATTGAGCGCCTTTGACCCTAGACGTTTAAGAACTCGGTTAATAAAAGCACACATGCCTTTCAACCTTCCAGGATCAATTCGAATGCTGCAGAAAAACATCTCGCTCCCGTCAAAAGCAGAAAGTATATAATTATCAACTGGAAGCAAACTAGAAGCTTAAGTTAGTCTAAAAACGTTTTATAAAAATAGCTAATATGGTTTAAGAAGTGAACGAGATTCTCAAGAATTGTGTAATAGCCATCAATCAATCGTGTCTGAAAACACAACAGTACTGAAATGCTACGTTTTTTTAAAAATAAAAAGACCGTTGAAACAGAAACGTTTCCTGTTTAACGAATCCAGAGGGTCATGAAGTGTTAATAATTTGCAATTTTCTGTTACTCTCCCAATCGGTAACGGTTTACATGACAAAGAAATCATAAATATTAATACATTAACACACCTATAATACAGGTCTATTCAGGACTTTGTGCTTTATTGATGTAGAATAAAACTATTGACCGCTTCTTGTCTTTTATGAAAAATATTTTCTACTTAAAATGTTGCTGCCAGTGAGCTACAGGAAGCACCCTCAAACAAAGTGTCAAACCTTTACCACTGTTCAGATACTCACATATTCCATCAAATTGCTGGACGTCATCATCTGCTTTTGCAGTTTCCAATGTAAACCCAACTATTAGGAGAAGACAAACCACAAAGGATGAAACAACAGTCCTAAATGCAAAGGTTCACGAAAGGTTCATTTCATTGACGCAATCAGAACATTGTCATTGTGATTCTCTCTACATTGTTATAAGAGCACAAGGGTTCACAGCATGTGGGATTGGAGTAATGAGAAAGTGAAAGGGGAAAAGGTGTGGGAGTAGTAAAAGAAGTTGGCATGGAAGAAGGAGTAGAGGATGGAGTGGAAGTAGGAGTGGAAGTAGTAGGTGCAGATGTTAGCATGGAAGAAGTTGAGATATGAGTGGCACTAGGAGTGGAAGTAGGAACAGCAGTTAGGGTTAGTATGAGTATGAGTTGCAGTAGCAGATAGAGCAGCGGATTTAAG
>JAAAKM020073195.1:143551064-143584130 GCA_010016025.2 Alatinidae sp. Z8VKAUB7J3
AGTGAGGGCTGGAGAAGAAATATAAGTAGTAGCAAAAATCAATGTATGAACTCAAAGCAATTATTAAATGCCATTAAGTATGAGTTGCAGTAGCAGATAGAGCAGCGGATTTAAGAGTGAGGGCTGGAGAAGAAATATAAGTAGTAGCAAAAATCAATGTATGAACTCAAAGCAATTATTAAATGCCATTAACCTTGAGGAGCAGGTTAGGGACATACATACACCATAAATTATAAGTGATAAAGTGATCCTACCTTGTGATATAAATTGCAGTTTTCTGCGTCTATAATCTTTTCTACTGAATGCCTTGCCTGCAAGATATACAAAAAAAAAGCAAAAGCAAATATGCTTAAACACAATCTAATTTTCAAAAACAATGTTTCATAGCTTATTATGGAGATATTCCCGTAGGTTAATGATGATTTTTGTGTAATTGCCCCTTTGAGAAAGGTCAAAATGTGCCTTCCCAATCCAATACATTGATAACTGTCTGCCAATGCTTTCCTTAGTATAATGAAAGAAAGAAAGAAAGAACTAAGGCAAGGACACAAAAATTGCAACGACAACTAAAGGAGTTTTTGAGGCCTCGAGGAGATACTTCAGCCAATACTCTTAACACTAAAAAGTGTCTACCAATACTAGATGAAAGTGTATTCTTGAGCTAGGATTACTACAAACTACTAGAAACAATTTAGGAACACAAGGTTGTTGAGAAGGGGGCGATACTGGCAGAATATATACGTTGACTCTTGAAAAGAGCCCTAAATTTATTTTCTTGCGTCTTATGTCAATGTTTTGTTCTAGGGGCTAACTTACACTCATTACATTACAAAAGAAAAGGCGTAGGAGGATGCCCCTAATGCTACAATTCCTGCAGCAATCAAAAAGAACGGTTACGGAACGGTTATTATCCACTCCATGCATTTTACGTGGTTTTTTCTTCTGTGTCCCAGCTCCCAGTTTCTTGTATTCCCCTAGCATCGTAGATAATTTACGTTGTGCAACAAAAGAATTTTCTAGTTGGAATACACCATACTGCAATTCGAGTTTAGGTTTTATATCCGTACTGTAGGTCTCTGAGTTTAGTTTAGCCAATTTTCAGTAGTGACCTGAAGAAGTCTGTTAGACGAAATGTTGTCAATGAAGTTTCCATATTTGGCGTTTTATTTATCATATCTCTGGAGTTCCCATTCGTGTTCCTACCAAGGCTCTCTAGAGTCAACTACAGCAGGAGTCTCATACATCAACAAAAGAAGGCACAGATATCAGAAAGGACATCTGAAGAATAGGAGATATTGCTATTTCTAGAAAGCCCATAGATGTTATTAAAGTTTTAATATCTTAACATAACAATATCTAAAATGGATCGAAATAAACAATATCTTTAAGCTCAAAACAGCATTCGCTCCAATCTTCATTTCTAAAACCTAAAAAAATTATAGTTATACTAGACAAAACGGATTTGAACCTCTACTCTCAAGAAAGTAAACTTCGCGTCAGCCAGTGGTTTAAATCACGCAAATCGTGCAAGTAACTAGGAAAATAACTTAACTATATATTAAATTTCGACAAGCATTAGAGAAATAGAAAATATGTTACCACCTTGGATTGATTCCGTGACCCACACTATCGCAGCGTGCGCTCTACCAACTACGCTAGGTGACCTCCGATGTAAACATACTCCATTTCTCTAGTCGCCACTGTAGCTCCCAATCATCCACCAGTGAACATCGAAAGCCAGTTCAACGCTATTGTAGACCAGCCTCTCTGGGCCATGTGACTTGACCAAGGTAACATTGGCGTCAGGCCTGTTTATCTGTCCCATTGAAAGTTACAGAGTATCATTCAGAAGAGAGGTTTTGAAAGTTAGACCATAGAGTTTTGCCAACAAATATCCTCTGAGTCATAAACACGACCAGTAAATAGTTAATGTTCCCTAAATAGGTCAGGTTTACTACGGATCGTGGATTCCCAATTCATAAATGCCCCTTTTAACCAGGCATCTCGTAGAACCACTGCACCTAGAGAGCAATAGCTAACTAAGCTAGAAATATTCAAAATGGCAACAACTAGGGGCGTGCTAGCCTGCGTGCAAACTATCCCAGCTGAAGTGGGTACATTACTACGTCAGTAGTTTCTATCTGCGCGCAGGGGCTAGGGGCGTGCAGCCTATCTAGGAATTAAGAGTAAACACTGGCACCCATTAATTTGGCTCTTTATGGCTTGTCGGCTTATTTCGAAGCATAAAAATATTGGACAAATTTACAATCGATGCACCTAACCTCCAAGTCATCGCTACACTAATACAATTAGGTAAAGGAAAATACATTATATGCAGCGAATGTGCAGGACAATTCACTAATGAGTGACACTAACTTGTATTTTACACAAAAACTCGGGTTAAGCTATGGATTGCAAGTGTCAAGACGATTACACTATAACTAATTTGCAAAGATTTTCACTGTATTCTACTAAAATAATAACACCGAAATTGTTGTTTTGTAGAGCTTACATAAAAAATGCACTTCAGAGCAAGGGGGTCACTTTCATGTATATTACTTTTGTTGTATGTCATAGCCCACTAGTTGGTAAGGGCAAGAAATAACATTAGCTTGAATTGACTAACATTTAAGAGAAAGTGTGTTCATGATATCTATGCTTGCATAAAGAAACTTTGCCATTGAGTGACCTCCATGTATACACAAACCAATAATGATTTTCTTCTTCTTCAATAATGAAGTCTTTCTCCGTTGTTACTTGTGACGTCTGCACTACCATATACGACACTACGACATTTTCAAACCTACCCTATTTTTATTTGTAAGAGAACTAAAATCACAAATAACAAGCTCTTGCTGATAATATCATAAGATGGTACTTCATAAACTATCTGCAGTTGGTTGTAGAAATCATCCATTTCGTCCTCTGTAGAGATTTATGTTTGGGCATATACCTGAACGAGTGTCACTTTTGATTGTTTTGTCTACAGCCTAAATGAGATTATGTGATCATTGACAGGTTTTCACCCGATGATAGATTTATTTACATTTTTGCCAGATAGATAGATAGTTAAATAGCCTATATAGGAGATATGCATTCACTAAGTATTGAAGAAACTCATTGTCATCTATTAACTTCACCTTGAGAAGACATTCGTACCTGTAAATTGAAAGAAAAGTGGTTTGCACTGAGACATTATGAAAACGTAGCCTTCCCATAAACGCTGAAAACATTTCTTATGTTTGTTCACATCGTCGACGTTTGAAAATGCACTTCTTCAAAATGGACTTGTTAGGTACTGGCTTAACAGACGATACAATGAACGTCGTGTTTCATAATTTTCATATTATTTTCATATCTATTAAAAACGGGGTAAGCGCAATAAAATAAAGAAAGCTAATTGCCAGTGGAATTTATAATACCAACTATTCGACATCTAGATAAAACGTTACAGATAAAAACTTCTTCAGGGAATTGGGGAGGGACAAGGTTACCTCTATGCAGTGCATCAGCGCATATCTTTATTGTCTTATCTAAGGGAACGTTTGTAAACAAGTTACAGATGTCAAAAGAACACAAAATACTCTCGTAGGAGCTGAAATTAAGGTTTTGGGTATGATTAGCGAAAGTAAACGAGTCTTTAATACAATTTTCCAAATAAAGATGAAGTACGGGTTGTAAAATTTCTGAGAGCCACTTGGTCATCTCATGTTGTGAGGAGCCAATCATAGAAAGAATTTTTCGAAAAGGAAGGTTTTTCTTATGTGTTTTGTGGAGGCCGCATATACGTGGACTTTGTGACGCCGAGGGTCTGATTCTATCGTAAACATCATGATGCAGAGGGCCTTGCTTAACTAAATCAAGTAAACGTTTTTGGATACGCTGCTTAATTCTGGCTGTATTGTCGCTCTTTTTAACACTACCTAATTTTTGAAATTTGATGGAATCTTGTAGTATGTTATCCATTTTGCGGATGTTATCTTTTTTTGTTTAAGATGACGACCCCTTATCCTTTATCTGGTTTTGTGATGAGGATCTCGTTATTGTTCCTAAGAGATTTTACAGCCTGAAAAAGTTCCCTATGCATGTAAAGCATAGGTCGATAGGTGTGCCACAGTAAGCATGGTCCAGATTACTTAACCGGGGTTTTAGAGAGTCGCGTTCATCTGCAGAGAATGGTTTATGTTTATTAAGTTGCTCTTACAGAATTTCAAACTTGGAAAAATTTCTTCCCTGTTGACTTTATGTGTCAGACGAAAAAGGTTTATTATTTTATAAATTCACATGTCGCTCTGCGAGTGAATATATAGATCGTCCGTCGCAGAGGTTACATGACAGAATCGCACAACATGTGTCAGCCTTCATTAGTAGACGCAGTAAAGTTTCCTAAATTTTACCTAATGGAGCAAACAAAGTCAAGTCAACAGATCCCAAACAGACTCAGTAATAGGACAGCATTTGATTGAAAACCCATCAAGTGCGGACGACTATCAATGCAGTACACTACCGCAAGTACGCAATACTTGATCAAAGATAGTGGAAGCCTACCGACACTTGTAAGGGCCAACTTGCAGTACACTACCGCAAGTACGCAATACTTGATCAAAGATAGTGGAAGCCTACCGACACCTGTAAGGGTCGACTTTCAGTATACTACCGCACGTACACAACACTTGATCAATGATAGTGGAAGCCTACCGACACCTGTAAGAGTCACTATTTCGACCATGTGACACGAGGGCGTCTACATTCCTTTTCATCGTTATCTAAGCTTTCTGAACACATCTGATACAGTTAATCTGATAAACATGATAACTTTACTGAAGTTATTTGAAAACTCTGTAATCAAAGTGTTATAGTCAGTGACGTTTGGTCCCCCAAAGAAGGAATACCACCACATCGTCCAACATGACTGGCAATAGACTAAGCCCTATTTGTACAACTGCAGGTAGCAACCAACTTGTAGCTGACCTGAATAAGTCCTTCAAGAGTTGCAAGACACAGAGTGGAGTTGTAGTTATGCAATTAAACCTGCGGCGGACAGAGACAGATAAAATGCTTTAAGCGCCCCATGCGTCGCCACATATGGGAGCTACCAAGTATGACGTAAGTTGCGTTGCCACCGGGTGGACTGGGGCCGAAGGGTCCACCCCAGTTTTCCACGTTTTCCAAGAAATTGAACTTCGAATTTAATAAAACTGTAGAATAGTTCTTTTATATGCCTTCCAGTACTAGTGACAGTAATAGGAAAGATCAAGATGAGCTCACCCCATACACACTACGCTTGATATTTGCAAGATATTTGCAAGATGGCGTCTGCAATAGAGACATCTTGCAAAAGAGCGCACAGTAAGATATTTAGTAGATGAAAAAAACCCCGCATTCAAAAAAATCTGGTTGACAGAGTTATTTACGGGGATATTTTGAAGGCAAGCTGTAAGAGAAAAAGTTCTATTGAGTGCAGCTGGATGCCCGCAGACATGCGCTCCAAGTTGCGCCCCAAGCTGCTGCGCTGCCGGAGGACCACCTGCTGTAAAGAAGACATTAAAGTTCGTACCACAATTTGTCATTCAAGACGGCTTTGTGGGATTAAAAATTCGGATTTCGTCGTGGTCCGGTTAAATGCTTGACGGACAACAAAAATTCCTCTGACTTCGGTGCGAAGAAAATTGTCATTTGTAGTTTCTCCGTCGTATGCAAGTTTCTAAGAGTGTTTGTGTTTTCAGAGATAGGAGAAACCCTTAGATGATGAAGCATCTCTGTCCCAAAACAAATGACGTCATGCCTTCTTCCAGGAGATTCTGCTATCTGGAGATGGTGATTGTTCCCAGTTCCCAGGACGTTTCAATTGTTATTGTCTTAGGGCCTCAGATTTCAAATACACTCTCAACAAGGCGAGTACATCTAAACTGAAAGGGTTTCTTTCTGATCACTGGCATTTGATCCTGACAAAAAATTACTAGATACAATTACTCGTTACATTAAATGAAGTGACAATAAAACAAAACTTGCGTTATTGTCTTAGTGAATCTTCTTTTCGAATGACCAACTGTAAGTGATGTAGCAGGTTATCATTTGCTTCTCAATATATGCATATCTTTAAGCATGTCCAGCACCATCAACTATAGTTCCACAATTTAAAAATGAACGGGGACGCTGAAGCTGAATTGATTTTGTAAATTTTCGGGATATAATAAAGACGCAAAGTGCACGGAAAGAACAGACGAAAGTGAAAAGTTCTTTATACCCAATAGGTTGAAGGAAGCCATGAAATGTGCTCACTGTAAGTCTTTATTGGAGGGGAAAGGTTGTTGACTACAACAAATTGAAATTCTGGTTTCTGTTGCCTCCCTAAATCTCAATCTTCTGCTAAAGCAGACAATCCTTCATCTACACACTTGGGTCTCAGATTTAAATGGCATCTTGGCCATGACAGGTAAAGAACTCTGTACTAAACCAACATGCATTCTCAACAAATCACCCCATGTCACCGGACGAAATACGCTATTAAACCGGAAACGCTTGTTGGGCCATAACGTCCTTGGTTACGTGGTGACAACAACATGCTTAATACAGATAAACTCGCATTGTATGTCAGTGCCTATCTGCCCCAGAGCATCACCGTTCGTATCCCAACAATCTCAAAACATGATGATATTCAGAATATAGCCCTGCACTTCTATTCGTTCGAAAGGATTCTTGTCTGGCCTTATATTCTGAGTTGTTTTCATTCATAGGTGGCTATATGTGTCCTACTATCATTTAAACTATAATAAGACTCTAGAACTAAACACGACACCACTTTTATGGAAAGATTTCGTTTCTGAAAACAGATAAATGATATTGGGGTCTCTAATATACAATTTATACGGAATTGTGTTTGCAGATTTATGCGCCATAACATTTAAAGGTAGGTTTACACTACAAGCTACGGATAATATTTTAATAAAGACCGGGAACTTTTTAAATATTTCTTTGCACTAGTTATTTACGTAACCCACGCGAGTATATATTTCTTGTTTTGTTTATCTGTTTGTTGTATTTTGCGGGTAAACAACTCTTTTCTATAGATTTCAATTAGAAATGCGACAGACGCAAGGTCTAATATTACTTGCACAGAAACAGCCATCGAAAGTGTGCTACGTACTATTGCATTCACATTATAAAAATTGTAATAAAGTAAGATAAAACTAACCTTATAATGTAAATGGGTACTTACGTGATATCTTTGTTCTAACAAATGCTGATGATGGCAAATTGGCCTTCTGAAAAGCGGTCATCGTCAGCACCGACACCTTAAAAGAACTGAACAGATATCATAAGACAGTTCCAAATTTCATTTGGAAGAAGTAAGAGTGGGGAGCACCATTCCGCTGGGGGTGTGAGGGGATATGGCTTACGATTAAAACTAAATTACTGCAGCAATTTATATATTCTTGTTTTAAACGCTTGCTTCCATGTGATGATGTATTAAAGTTAGACGACAGCCATTTCAGTCTCTATGATATTATGCATGTATGGGTCTTAATGAAAGTACAACATAACAGAATTTAGCCTTCAGATAAGAAGAAAGTGTGTTTTTATGTTGGATCAACAGGGAACATTAGGGCGTCCGGGTGCAATTGAAATCTTAGGAATCTTGACAGCCTTGCAGAAATTCTCACAACAACTGACGTTTCGAGTCTGTATAGTCATATATATGCCTTAGGATAACGCCTAAAGCCCTGTACAAACGGGCTCGACTTTAAACTAGACTTCACAAGACTTTTGTCGAATCAAAATTCGAGCCCGTTTCTACACCTTGTATAGAGAAGTCGAGGGTTGTCGAGCGTTGTATAGCGAAGTCTAGTGAAGTTTGAACATGTTCAAATTTGTCGAGTCGATCCACTCTACAAATCTATTGTTTTAAGTCTTGTATGGTCTTGTCGAGCCCATTTGTACACCCACTGGGCAAATGTGGAGTACACGCATGCTCAGTTAGCCTATTTGAGAACTCAGTTGATCACTAACATCTGAAAATATCCTGATAATTCTATTAACACCACCTAGGCATGCTGAGTAATCCGATTCAAACATACATTTTCTCGCCAGAAAAGGAAAGAGCGTGAAGTCCTGGGAAGGAGTTTAAAGTCTAGTGAAAAGTCGAGGACAAAATCGAGTCCGTTTGTACCATAGAATTAATATAATACACTAGAATGGAAACGAGGCTACGAAGGATGCCAACAATTGAATTTCGCGCCAAACAATGGAGTTGTGGCAAAAAGGCGGAGATGACAAGGTTTACAGTGAAAAAATGACCGAAAAAGGAGTCGTCTCCTTTAAAGCAACGCAAAATTTTTTCGGTTTCAACTAATTAATTAAACTACAAATTGTCAAGGCAAAGTACTGGGCAAGAAAAATTTTTGGATTCTAGCCGATAAGCAAGGAATAAACCGTCCGATTGTGTAGCTAGTATTTCCCCAACATTGTAAAGGATTTGGCTGCCGCTCTGTTGTGTAAATAGAATGTTATGAATAGGAACTTCCTTCCTTCTCTGCGATTAATTGTTGCACGTGATACGCAAGGTAAAAAACAGACTTGCTGTTCATCTTATTGACAGGTAACCATTCTTCAAATGCTGCTACATGTGACAGCTTCACATGTTTTTGACTGCTTTGATTAGGTCTACCTCGTTAAAGGGATCAGTATTAGAAGTAGTACTATGACCTTCCAAATGAAAGACATGCCGATAGCTTATGTAAAACTCCACTGTGTTTTCAAGGAATTTAAAAGTCTCTACCAAATGGTAGGTTTAGATAAGCAAGGTCGTAATACAAAGGAAACTAAAAAAAAAGTCGGTTTAGATTTCTGGTAAATCATTTTTTTGACTTTAAATCATGTCAAAATTTAACTTCTTAAATCATGACATATATGTCGATCGTCATATACTCTCCGCATACGATGCTTTCCAAAAGGGTACATCAACACTACATGAATTTAAGAGCTAGCCAGCGTTACCTTCATAGAAGCATCTGACGTAGGTTTTATTTACTAAAATGTGCCATCAATATGTTGAGGATAGGATATGGAATAAAATATATGTTTGTAGAAAACAAATACATATCATTGCAATACCTACAAGATACAAGAACATGTGATTCTGTTGGGCATGTGTTACATTCTCCTTAATATCGTAAAAATGTTCCCAGTCTCGCTAGTCAAAGAGATGGCTGGTAATACAGAATTGGAATATTGTACGGCAAGATGAAACAGATAACATGTGTTAGCTATTTCCCTTAACAAAATTCCCTTGCTAGCGGTCAGCACATGCTGGGTTTTTAGGATCTGTTGACTTGGTTTTGTTTAGAAGACTGGGTCAAGTTCTCGGCAATGTATTATATTTACGTTTATTATTACGTTTACGTTCATAAATCCTTTCAAATTAACTGCGAGATGTGTCGTACAATTCTTTGTTATGAACAACTAACAACGTTGCCAAATGTGTCTCTGTTGACATCAGACACAAATATGCGAGTTGAGCTCAAAAATATTCTAACAATATTCTTAAAGTTTGAATATTATTTTATTCTTAAGATTATTAGACCTTTAGAATGTGCTCATCTGATCAGTGGTGGAAATTTGAGGAGGGTGAGGAGGTGCAGTACAAAAGAATATCAAAGCAAATTTACCAGAAAACAAATTAATTATAGCACGAATATTTTTTGAACCAATAAGCATCCACTAAAAGAAGATTAATTGAATAGGCCTAGTGAGAAAACAAATTCTTTCTGTCTGCACGGCCAAGGTTTTCTTGCTTTTCTGTGGACTGACTCCAATACGGCCAAATGAAATGCAGACTTGGCCTTCCCTATAATACGGAAGCAATCGTCCGTGTACACTTGGGCACAGTCTGGGTTCCCAAGCAAGTGTTGCCCTATGGCAGAGTCACATTGCTTAGTGGTGTTTTTGGTCATTGAAACGCAAGATGGGTATTTCCTTTTAGGAGCTGATGTTGAGCGAATAAAGGATGGAACATGCTGCTTAACTCGGTCAACCAACCTCAATGGCGTGCGGCCAACATAGCCAGCCTCACTTTGGCATGAAAATTGATAAACTAGGGAGCTAGAATTTATGGAAGGCATATAATCTTTGTGGTTGGTTGATAATGCTGTTTTGCTTGTATAAGCAATGTTTTCGCTATTTCTTGCAATATTCTTGTTTTGTGCCACAAACAAACTATTAAATTCTATATACCGCGGAAGCAATTACAAGGGGGAACCTGCAACTCGGGAATCTAATGATCGTGTTTGGATTTATCAGTATTATTCCCTTAACATAATGCAGCAATAAAATGGTAGTTTTCAACAACTATGGTATACACATATAATTGAAGCTTACGTGGCCCAAATGCTCCTGAAATGTTTGAAGCCAGTGATGTAGTGATAGGACCTGTAGTGTTGGTGGTATTTATTTATAAAGTCGATCGATTTCTTTTTAAGGACTCCATTAGACACAAAGTGCATTCAGGTGTCCTTAGCGATGAAGTCAAAATTATTTGTGTTGAAATAAAACCGCCAAGAGGCATTGGTTCTTACTATTACTTGGTATCAACCGCCAGATGACGCAGTTTTCTGTTTCAATTTGATCGGAAGTAACTTTAAATGTCTTGACAAAGAAAACGAACAATAAATCCTCATGGGTGGTACAACTTGTGATCTCAAACCCAAATATACGTACTGCCCTGTGGAGAACAAGACAAAGCTAAACTTGGTATTTAGTTTCCATGCTTTACAGGAATACATCAGGATCAGCACTTTAAACCTCGCTTCCCTATTCCCCGCCTAAGCTGATCATTGACTGCACAAAATATCTAAAGTGAGTAAGTGCTGTCCAGAGCCTGAAATGGTCACTTGAACATTAGAGTAATTGAACATTTAACGTCCTTAGTTTTGAAAACAGAGAAACACTAGAGGAATAGAAAATATTTCTTCACCAGGGTTCAAATCCATGACCCATGTTATCGCATCGTGTGCTCTACCAACTAAGCGAGGTGACCTCCGATGTTAGCCACATTAGCTCCCAATCATCCACCGGTGGACATCGACATCCAGTTCAACGAAATTGGAGTCTCTCTGCACCATGTGACTTAACCAAGGAAAGACTGCCCTTCGGCCCGTCATCAATCCAAAGCCATTAAAGTTAGAAATTATCATCCAGAAGAGAGGATTTGAAATTTTAGTTTAGACTAATCCACCTGTCTACATTGACAACCAGTTCAATCCAATTGAAGACCAGCCTCTGTGTACCATACCGCCTGACCAAGAGAGGACTGCCATTCGGCTGGTCTATCACTTCAAAGTCCACTGAAAGTTACAAAGCATAATTGAGAAGAGGAGATTTGAAATGTCAGTCTTGAGAAGAACGCTATAAAGATGGAATAAATGCCGGGGATCAAACCCGTGACCTACGCTATTGATTATAATTTACAGGACCTGTTCCATAATGTTTATTTTCTTATTCACACAATTTGTCGTATTATCGTATAAAAGTTTTCGTATTGCACATTTACTTTTATTGTAGGTGTGTCTCTTTCCCTGGTACTTTCTACTAATAAAAGTATTGTAATGTCGGCCTAATTTCTTTATCGTGTACCTAAATGTAGAAATGATCACAGTTTCCCTCTTTTGCATTTCTCAGTGGTTTATCGTACTTTTAATAAATCTTTAACATGTCTCGTTACGCATAGTTCCTGTTTAGTCGATACATCGTAGGCTACAACCAAGAATTTCGGCTATCTCGCAACGAAGGGCGTAAGTGACCCTCCCTACGCCGCTGCTGCTTAGTTTAAACAGGAGCACCACGAGAAGGTGCAGCATGCGACTTGTAGCCTGCTCGATCACGTATAGGCCATTTCCGGCCAGATCGGTAGAACGACTTGATGGGAAGTCGATGGTCTGAACGACCTGTAAGCTACCATTTGTTCCTTTGAAAATTATGAAACTGATATGATTGAGTTGTTAAATCAAGTTTGTAATTTTACCCCCAGCTTGTCATACTTGCGCAATTTTTTTGCCCAAACTATAAACAATCTGCCATTGAATGTAACAATCAACATAAAATTGGGGTTATAACAGTGCCAATCACGCTAAGATCAGAATTGTTCCAAGTCCAGCCCTAATTCTCCCCTATTATAAAATACTATCATTTCGATCTCAATATACTGTGAGGAAAACAGACATTTGCTTTCATCATCCTTTTTTCAAGAAGTTTAGAAACTGATCTTGCTGAGTCTCTTTGGCCTGAGTAACAAAAACGCAACGGTCTATAGGGACGGGGGAACAGGGGGAACAGGGGGAACAGGGGGCGTGCCCACCAAAGATTTGCCAAATTTCAATTACTTCCGTGACCACTATTCAGCTGTATCCAAATTGAAATTAATTGCATGCACATTCACAGCAAGATATTCATATCGACACAAAACACCCCTTTCCACACAATGACCAAAGACACCTTAGTGGAATGTGAAAAATAAATTAAATCCAGCCTACTTGCACCCCCCCCCAATCTGCCTTACCTTCCCCCCTTCGCAGCTTTAAGTTCTTTAGGATGTCCCAAAATAACCAGTAAGCAAGAAAGGCACCACCGACAGCCGATGTAAAATGAGAACACCAGTGAGCAAAAAAAGTAGGTCTCGCACATAGATTAAGTGGCATCAAAGGTGAGTACCCCTGGATACGTAATATAAGCCATGAAAAATCCACGATGAATCTTTAGCGTTAGCTGATGAGGTAGACTTGATTTCTATTACCTATACTTTCTTCAATAACATTGTTTCAACTGGCATTAATGACGTCGGTTATAGTAAACCAAACTTACAATATTAATGTTCTCTTACATCATCATACGTGGCCTACAATAGTTATAATTAATACTTCATTGTAATTTTCAAGCTCCATAAAAAATGTATTGCCTCTTCCCTGATAGCTCATGGAACCCCCGTTAGCCGTGGCTAGCTACGGGTCTGTAGTGTACTTGATATAATCCCCTTCTTGATGCAATCTCCTTACAAAGAGCTCATTTACACAGTCGGCCTACTGATTGCAAAAAGTTCATTCCCACCTATATACATTTGCAAGAACTCCTTTTTTGTACTTGCGTTTGGGAGATAACTCCTTAAAAACAAATTAACAAAGGAATATTTTAAGTCGATGGAATGGTAAGATTCTTTTATTTTTGTGTGAAGGTGTTGATTGATTTTGATTGAATGATAAAGAGTGGAAGTTGAAAGTAATGAAGTAGTAGACGGGGGTAAATATATTTCGTTTTTCAAGTCAGCGTTTTGCTTACAAGATACCAGTTCGCTGAGAAAGTAAAACGAGATCATTACAGTGTAGTCCCCCGTTCTTAAAATGATTGTCCTTGTCTCTTACGTAGGATCATGCGTTTTTAATTAGGCCTAAGTAGACGGGATGGAACAAAGGCTACTGCTGACTCCACCAGCCAATCATATGGCTAAATCAGCTCGAATCCGTGACGTTTGTGAGGCCGAATGTGGGAGATCATGACCCTTCTCTAAAGGCTACGAAAACATCAAACTACTTAGTAGAGAGCCATGGTAATGATCTTTGATGTGTTCAAGAAAATATGTACGTGTGTTTGTATTGGGTTTGGGTGGCCTAAACTTTATTATTGTGACACCGAAAAGTTTAAGTGGAAGGAGGTGTACTGGGAAGACCCTTTTTACTAAATTTTTGTTGTAAGTTTTAGGTCAGGCTGGGCCTGACTAGCCTGCCCTCTGACTTCGCCACTGATACATACATACATACATACATACATACATACATACATACATACATACATACATACATACATACATACATACATGTGGGTAAGGAGAAATTCATTAATTATAATCATTTATTACGCTTCGGTTAGCCTAAACTCGGAATTGTATCGATATGATATGATCTGATCTGATATGATGCCAATTTGATTAAAACTGATTAATTACCTTTTCTTGGTCCTGACATGTTTTCTCTAGCAGTTTGTACTTGGCCAGCTTCGTCTGAAACCAATTGGCAAAACTTTGAATTAATTATAGTTTAAGTCTTCATCTTCGTACAGATTACGTGCGAAGTGTAACAACAAAGTCAGGCAGGCAGGCAGCCAGGTAGGGAGCCAGCCAGGCAGCCAGTGAACGAGTGAGTGAGTTAGCCAATCAGTCTGCCAGTCAGTCACTTAGTCAGTTACTTAGTCAGTGCGTGCGTGCGTGCGTGCCTGCCTGCCTGCCTGAGTGAGTGAGTGAGTGAGTGAGTGAGTGAGTGAGTGAGTGAGCGAGCGAGCGAGCGAGTGAGTGAGTGAGTGAGTGAGTGAGTGATTGAGTGAGTAAGTGAGTGAGTGAGTGAGTGAGTGAGTGAGTGAGTGGGTGAGTGGGTGAGTGAGTCAGTGAGTCAGTGCGTCAGTGAGTCAGTGAGTCAGCGAGTCAGTGAGTCAGTGAGTCAGTCTGTCAGTGAGTGAGTCAGTGAGTCGGTGAGTTGGTGAGTGAGAGAGTGAGTGGGCGAGTGAGTGTGTGAGTGAGTGTGTGGGTAAGTCAGTCAGCCAGCCAGTTAGCCAGCCAGTCAATCAGACAGGCAGGAAGGTACTCGTTCAGGAAGGCAGGTCAGGAACCAGGACGTCCGTCTTTCGTCTACTCGATGTGTTGTGAACACTAGGTATACACTTTGTACAGTCAAAAGTCAAAGGAGTATGTAAAAGTTCAATAGTGAGCATGACTAGACATCAGATCAGTAAAATTTGCGCTAACCTGTAGCTGCTGAAGCAGGGCCTGTTGAGACTGGTGAGCCTGTTCTACTTTTAAATAATCTTTTTCTCTTTCGTTTGCCTGCGAATAAAAAAGCAAATATAATAGTTTCACCTTTTAGTCATTCAGTCAGACCTGCCAATGTTTAGTAAATAGGTTGTGGAAAATAACTTCTGGTGAAGTTATGAAAATTGTGGTCCCTCGCTGGTCAGAAAATTGATTTTTAAGTATATATCAGGTATCTGAAACTTCGGGTAGTAACGTTACGCATCACAAAATCAGCTCTTAAACCTACAGGAGCCAAAAAGTGTGATAAAAAGGCAAATTTTCCGTCGTCCTTCAAAGAGCAGTTTTGAATTACTTGGTGGCGAGATTGTCTCGGCAACGTTTGTCTCACAATATTGTCACCGTCATTCAGGAACGTGACGTTTCAACTGCATACTGCTAGCCTTCGTCAGGTGAAGTGTCAACTTTGTGTGTGTTACAATTTATACTGGACGCTAATTGTCCGTGATTGGTTTTCGTCGATCCTCGTGTTTTGGCCGGAAGCTGTTTCTGTCGACGTGCGCCCCAACATTAATTGGAAATACTTTTTATTTCCCCAGTGTGTTAATGATACGTTCCACCAACCCTAGATATTGGCAACGGGAATGGCTGTAAGTTTCACCTTACATCTGATCTTCCAGTCTGTAAACTTTGAGGAGTCATCTTAGAATAAGTCGAAATGAAAACGAGTCAAAAGCCCTCTAGATCTTCAAACATTAACCCTTACTGCGTGTTGTCACGCATCACACACGCAGTATATTTTACGTTATTTCGGGCGTTTTATAGTAAATATCGTCTAAGTCGTAAATAGGGGGAAACCTTGTAGATTTCATCCCAAATTCACAAAATAATGTACTAACGTTGCCGAGACAATCTCGCCACCAAGTAATTCAAAACTGCTCTTTGCAGGACGACGGAAAATTTGCCTTTTTATCACACTTTTTGGCTTCTCTAGGTTTAAGAGCTGATTTTGTGATGTGTAACGCTACTACCCGAAGTTTCAGATACCTGATATATACTTAGAAATCAATTTTCTGGCCATCAAGGGACCACAATTTTCATAACTTCACCAGAAGTTATTTTCCACAACCTATTTACTAAACATTGGCAGGTCTGACTGAGTTCAACAGAAATTTCAAACTCACCATTTTGTTACCGTGTTCGAAATTTCTCAAAAATTAGTCGGAAAATATTATATAGATTTATCGGGTTCAAATACCATTTAAACGTATACAACGGACTTACTTTCCATAGATGTGAATGGAGGGGAAAGGTACGTTTAGTGCTAAGGTAGACACTTTTGTAACAAATGTTGTGTGCTGAGGAAGAGTAATCATTTGTGGTATATTGGGTCGGAAAAACCATTTCTATAAATCCTTCGACGTTCCCCGATGTACAGACCTCAGAGTCTCTTCGTCAAACGACACCAACATACAAAGCCCGTCTAAGAAGTCAATATCTGATACATGCAATAGGATGGGAAATAGCGGGAAAAAAGTCCTGTTCGATAACTTTTCTTTCTGAGAGCCAAAAGTTTGTAGTTAGATGGAACATGGTAGTAGTTTCAGTTTTTGATTGCAGACCTTGCAATTACTCAACGTCTACGCGAACCACAGCCTGTATCATGACCCGTCAGCATGTTCCTCCGCCTCCCCACAGTGGTGGCAACCTCTTCAGGACGCCCCTTAAGACTTTGCAGGTAGCCCCAAGGCTTCCTAGATTCCCAGAGAAATTTTTAGGACGAGATTAAAGAAATTACTCTTCCTAATAAACTACTGAGCTCTTTATTATATAGACGCATGAAAGCCCGTTATTTTACTACAATATCTCAGAATAATAAACGTACCCGAGTCGTGCTTAAAGGCTAATGAAATCAAACAAAGAAACGTGACTGCTATTGTCGTTTCAAAATGTCATCCAGAGAGATTCTTTGTTGAAAATTTCATGCCTGCACGGAATTGGAAGCCACAGCACATAAACTTCAGTTTACTTGAGCTGTCAGCATGCCCTTTGCCAATAGAGAGGTAGTACCTTTGTAAAACCCATTGATAGTCTTATAGTGTAAGTGTCTTTTCGAGGCGTTAATCTTTTGCGCGAAACCTTATAATAATATGGCAAATATATTACATTGGACTAAAAGTTTAATACTAAAGAGAATTACAAAATCGAACGATTTTTGTTGATCTTAGTCCCGCGAAGATTCAAGTTATCAGGAGTCTACTGTTGTAAACTTAAACTAATTTGTGTTGAAAACGAGTGAATTCGCGTTAGAAAACTGTCAAATGAAATGTGCTTCCATTTCTAATATTTGTCGTTATCTACTGCTCTCTCTGTTACCTACAACGAGGTAACTCAAACGTGTCTGAGGAATTGCCTGATTTAAAGCCGGCAGTGTCTAGTAAGGGGTGCTACACCAAATCTTCTTGGTCATTTGGCTAGGATCATGTGTTGTATCTGTTCTCGTTGATGACAAGTTCTTTCCATGGTCCATGGGATGCGGTCCCACTGGGCGGTTGAGCCTGCTTCATAGCTTGTTTCTCTACCCGGGAGCCTAAATTGAGTGGCATTGCTTTTCGACAGCTGCCCTTTATTTATTAGTTGGCCTGTTTGGTGGGTTTTCTGTTTATTTAGGGTAGTTTCAATGTCGGGCCCACTGCCCATCGGGGGTCTTTGATTGAGAGACAGCTACGCCAACTTGCGTTTGTGCAATTCATCGATAATTCGAACATTCGTTAAGTCGACCATTTGATGAGTCGAACATTTGATGAGTCGAACATTTAATGAGTCGAACATGCGATGAGTCGAACATGCGAGAACATAAGTCGATCTCCACTCATCGCGTTTGCCAAGTTGAACATTCGATGAGTCGAACATTCAATGAGTCGAACATTCGATCAGTCGAACATTTGCCAACTTGGAGATTCGATGATTCGAACATTCTCCAAGTTAAACATTCGATGAGTCCATCATTCGATAATTCAAACATTCGATGAGTCGAACATTCAAGAAGTCGAACATTAGATAAGTCGAGCATTTGTGCACAACTGCCCCCAGGGCAACTAATAAATACGCCAACTTGCATTTGTGCAATTCATATCCGGATTTGCAGTATTGTATTTCATTTCCAAGTAGCATGGGCAAGTCGCGATAGCAGAAGATACAGGCTACAATTCCCCAGCACCTATACACCAGTCAATTTTCCAGGGGGTCCTAATCAGGAGCGAGGGGTTATAAATTTCAAAAAACTAATAAGCTGGGGTGGGTGGGTGTGTGGGGGGATACGATCATTTGGCACTCGAGAGTAATCTTAATATAAAACTTTGCTTCCGTTGGTGATTCATGCCTCTGTTGGTGATTTACGTGTCTGGGACACTACATTTAATTGTATTGACTTTATTTTATTAGGTATAGAGTGCATCATGTTTGCTTCTCTTTTCCATTAAGCGCAAACTATTTCAAAGGGTTTAATCTGCATCCTAAGAATTAACATTTCTTTGGTCGAAATGGCATATATTGAATATAAATAAATCCATCTCACCACACTCTTTTATTCACCTCCAGACATCCACCACGCTTCTCAACAGCGTTCAAGGAAGTCAATGATTTAATAACACAACACAAATAAATCTGCTTCTACCGCAGATTATATTAGTTAAGAAAGAATTTAATAACATAAATTAACTCAGGATTTCATGTAAATTTCCATTATCATCTTTTTCTTTAAGGGATTAGGATTTCTCTTTTAACAGTATAAAGAGGCAGTAGTGGTGGTAGTAAAAAAAGTCTTCTTCTAAAGCGAAGATTTGCGCTTGTAGCAATTACAAAACCCCAGATGACCTTGAACATTGCTACCATGACATTTCAAAGACAAGTAGTAAACCAATTTTCTTAAAAAAATACGCTTTGAAACCAAGGCGATTTTGCAAGTGGAGACTTTCCAAAGGAGAGTGCAAGAAAAGGTAGTTGAAGCAAGCAGTAAATAGGTAATAAACCAAGCCCTTGCCATGCTGATTGGGCAATTCAATGTTCAAAACAAAAATATTTTTGAGGAGTGGAGACAACGTGATCGAAGTTATGGCAAGGTTTTAAAGGCAAGCTAAAACTAGAGAAAAAGATTCAAATGCCTCATTCTATGCAGTGAAATTTTTTAGCCCATGCTTTTCTGTCTAATCAACTGTCTCTGCTTCCTTCAATCTCAGGTTGGTATATTCATGCTCCCTGAAAAAAAGAACCAACTCTGTCTACATACAATGGGGCTTCTACTTCCGTTCAGCTTAGTATCCTTTATTGTAGTTATGGATAAAACACTAGAGAAATAGAACATATGTCACCACCGGGCATCGAACCCGTGACCTACGCTTTCGCGGCGTGAGCTCTATCAACTCAGCTAGGTGAACTCCGACGTTAAGATACTTTTATTTCTATAGTCGCCACGTTAGCTCCCAATCACCTACCACCGGTAGACATCGACATCCAGCTCAACGCATTTGGAGACCAGCCTCTCTGCACCATGTGACTTCACCAAGGAAGAACTGCCCTCTGGCCCGTCATCAATCCAAAGCCCATTAAAGTTACAGAGTATCAGTATCAGAGTGTTCTGTTCAAAACTAACATTTCAAATCTTCTCTTCTCGAAGATTTAATGATATTGAAACTATGAAAATAGTACAGCTGATAATCCCTTCAACTTTGTAGTACACCTGCTATAAAAGATTTTAATTGTGATAAAATTGCTATTCATTTTGCTCAGACATGTCCCTCCCTCCTTCATTTTCAGTATGCACATCAATTTGCATGGTGTACTGGCTTATATCTCCAGAGGTGTAGTGGCTTATGTCTCCAAACTAAAACAAGACGTCCATAGGACTTAGTTGGCTGATATTAAAGCAAATATGTAGTTGTTAACCTCGAGAGGAGCCGAGAGGGAGTTACTTCCCCAGGAAATTGACCCTGAAGGAAGGCACGAGACTTGCAGTTTACTAAAGCTTGTTGACGACGGCCTGTTTTGACTGTGGTAGGTGAGAGAAAAAGTTTGAATCCAGTTGCTCTGACCTATTTCATTATTTGTTAAATCTACACAGCGACGAACACATTATGGCGTAAATTTCATGCAAAAACGTACTGAACTCATTACTTCCGAGAACAGGCGGGCTCTAGGCCTACAGTATCTCTTTAACACCCGTTGAAAACGGACTCGGCATGCCATATTTTTTTATGATTCACACGAGACTGTTCCTTTGAAGGGCCGCCAACTAAAATCCTCATTGGTCATGCAACCCTTCCACGATCGCCTTTGACCCTTTTTTCGTTTTTGTGGAGGTTACACATGTGTTTTCGATCCTTGTGAACACATTCTGGGTGTACAGTGAAATGGGTAAAGAACGCCACGGAGAGAGAAGCAAGTGACTAGAAAGAATACTAGAAATTGAAGAAGGGCAAATACCAAGGGAAAGTAAGAAGAATGGAGGGAGTGCACAAAATTAAGTCCTCTGTTGCACCTGGAATAGTTTCTGCAACATCCATTAAGAAGTATAAACTACGTACCTTCATCGTATGAATGTGCTGTGCCAAATGTTTTGTACACAGTTCCATAACAGGATAGGAGCAGAAGGTGTCCCTCACTAAAATGATGACAAGATACACTAGTAATACAATCTCGATAAAATTAACAAGGAGATATGTCAACCAAACGTTCATAACAATTACTTTTCCAATTCATTAAAGAGGGTTCTGACTGTATCTATATCCCGCTTTTGTAAAACAATTCAACCCTTACTTCTATGCTTGCAATCTGCTATGGATGGCCATAGCTGCACTTGACCTGAATAAGGAAGATAAGGTAAAAACCACACCAATAACGAGAAGATGAAGACATCCCTTATTGAAAACATAGGACATGTGGCTTGGCTATCCCTGACCCCACATACTCAAACTTAGTTGGCCATAAATCGGTTAACAAA
The DNA here is from genome assembly GCA_010016025.2 of Alatinidae sp. Z8VKAUB7J3. Taxonomy (NCBI): domain Eukaryota; kingdom Metazoa; phylum Cnidaria; class Cubozoa; order Carybdeida; family Alatinidae; species Alatinidae sp. Z8VKAUB7J3. The sequence goes on from JAAAKM020073195.1 coordinate 143,571,848, forward strand.
AGTAATATTAAATTGCGAAAGAAGTTTATACAAATTACACAGCATGTGCCACAGAACTTAGTAGCTATAAAGTCCAGTTTTGTGTAGCTGTGTTACCTATGTTGTCTAGCGTTGACAGGATCTTTGAGGGGCACGTCCCAAAGGTTATACCAGTCCGAGTCAAATACAGCAAGATACGCAAACATGACAATTACGATGGCATTTATTACCTTTGGATCTATGGTTGAAAAAGAGCTTTGGTGACAAAAACAAACATCAGCGTTAACAATATTAAAAATATTTATATTTAATGTGGAACAAAACTGATTCTGGTGTTACACTTTTCTTGAATGCAATTTACAACATTAAGTTTAACCCCGAACCCAGAAATTTAATGTCACAGAAAGGCCCTACAGCATTTTCTTAACTTTGTTTCATGTCTATGTGTCTTATCTAGCTTATATAGCCCAGGCGCCTTTCGATTGTTGTTAGGATTTGCTGTTACTATGCTAATCGCTATAGTGTTAAATAGTAGACCTAGCAGATAAGAGCAGGGTGTCGCTAATTAATTTTACTTTGTGAGAGTATTAACTGTTAAAGCTATATCGAATACTTTTATCATGTGGCGTATTTTTCATTAATAATTCTTCTTCTTTGTTTTTCAAGGTGTCCACTGGATTGCTAATGGCAAATACACAAGTTATATTTGAAAAAGCTGAGGTAATATACCGGACAGTTTGAGGATCGGCTATTGTCCATATCAAGTGGTAACTACAGGTCATTACAGTGCGTGCAACTAGCTTGCGATTGGATGATCCCACCAAACATGTTGTTTATTTGTTTTTTAATGAGCGTGTTTGAAATACTCTCCTCTTTGACAGCTCCCTAAAAATCAAAATTAAAGAAAATGTATTTACTTGCTTCAGTTTGCTCAAGGCAGATCTTTCCACTGCAAAGGATACACACATCTTGCTGTATTCTTGGCTCCTTACGTCACACGGTTATACGTTAAAATTAAGAACTTAAGCGACAGTCAACATGAACTGTGTTAAATAAGTGCGATATTAACGATTAAGGGTCATATATTTATGACACCATTATAAAAGTGCTACGTTTTAGACCTTTCCCCTCTCTTTTTCATCAAGAAGAACTCTAGAATCTTAGTTTAAGAACAATGAATTGATTGCCGTACTCCACTCCCGCCCCACACTCCAACATCATAAATGTATTGTACCTGAGCATTAAGTTAAAAAACGTAAATATGCCAAGGGGAACTTCAAACAGGAACTCGTTTTCAAACTCGATTCCTCCTAGGATGTAACCAATGCAACAAGAACAGCCGTTAAAAGTTAAAAGTTCTAGTAGCCTTTTTAAGTAACCGAAAAATTGGAGGGCAGCTAGGCCTCCTTCCCCACCTCTTATTTCTCAAAACTAAGATCCCAAGGGTCCGAGTCCAATATGAGGCAGACGTACCAGTAAAATACACCCAACCTCCCGCTGATCTCAATAAAAGACTACGGTTGGGATCAGTGCCAACCTCCACATTTTACAGTGATAATTGTAATTGAGGTTGAAATGTCAATCACAGCTCATCGTGGGATGGGTGGGTGGTAATTAATCGATTAAAATTTATTAGTAATTATCTTTATTGTTGTTTGCTTATAATGGTGTAAGATAACATTGATATTGTGAGATTTGTTGACAGTAACCCATTAAGGCAGTGGCAGGACTTTTACGATATTATAACGGGGGGAGGGAGGGGGCAAAATTTTATCAGAGTAAACATGGTCCCTTATTTTATTGCAATGTGAAAAATAGTGATGTTTCCCGTTCAATAACGGACGTTCGTATGTCATAAAGTCATGTATGACTTTCACCAAGAATACATAAGATAGCTAGCATTTATGTAATAATCCGCAAGACTTGAAGACGCAGAAATATTTCCCGTTCCCGCGGGATCTGCAGGCCTGTAGTCAGCCATAACCATCAGGGTGGACCAACAAGCTGGGGGTGGGGGGGGGGGTTGGTAGTGATTAGGCCATGTAAATTGAAAATTGGAATTAAATGCCAATTATTGGTGGTCGTGGTGACGTATGATAGCGTAAAGGAAAACTGATATTGAAGAAACGGTTACTGTAATACTGACATCATTAAAGCATTGATAACAATCAAAATAAGAAGTTCTTTGGCAATATTTCAACAGAAACATTTATTAGAGGATGCATGTGCTTTGATTGTAGCTCTGCAGCATTGTTGTGTTCAATTTAAAACGCTATGTACCTTTGCTCCAGACACAGAGGAAGACTGGCCCAGTCTTCTTCCTCTATGGCTCCACACCAACAACTTGTCAATCAAGTAGCCATTAAATTCCTGAGGGCACACGATGTGGTTTAACTTTTCAAGTTGTTAAAAGTTATCAGTTCATTGAAGTTACAATTGTCAAAGTATGTTATTAAATCATGTCAAGGGGCTCTTGATCGGCATATCAGTACGTGAAGAAGTCAACCGTTTTTTAAAGAGAAATCCTTTCGTACGTTTTACGAATCACTCTGCTCTAGGCCTTTGAAAATAGGAAATAGTCTATGCTATCCTTTTGGTGATTATGTTTACTGGTTTTTAATTGAAGCACCAAAAAATTTGGTGTGGTTTAGTTTCGGTAATTGCGAGAAACTGAACAGAAACAGAAATGATTTGGAACCTTCCTTTTTTCCACTGAAAGTTTTCAAAGCAATCAAATTTTCGTGAAATTTAGTTTCCATCAGTTCTGAACGTCGTAAACCGATATTGGAGAGATTTTTTTCTTGACAAATTTTTTACTGTACACATTTGCTATTGTGCTGGGAGGTTCATGTGCGGGTACACTGGTAAATCTTTTTTAAAAAAGTGAAATATTGCAGTGAATAGATGAAAAATGAATATGGTGGGAGCGAAGGATCGCTCGGCCTTTTGGCAAGGAATGGATGTAGTATCTGTTCTCATTGATAAATTCGTTACATACTTCGCGAGAGACGGTCCTAATGGGCGGTTGAGCCTGCCTCATGGCTTGTCTCTCTGCCTGGTAGCCAAAATTGAGGGACGCCCCAGCTGGCCTTTATTTATTAGTTAGCCTGTTTAGTGGTTTTCCTGCTTATTCAGGGTAGTTTCAATGTCGAGGCCCACTGCTCATCGGAGGTCCTTGGTTGAGGAACTGTGAAGAATCACTCGGGGCCCACTGGTTATGAGGGGTCTTTGATTAAGGGACTGCGTAGAATAACTCGCATCAATTACCGAGAGCAGACGCGAACGGACAAATGAATGAGAGACAATATAGCCGTATGACCCTTGCGCTCGCGTATCTGTCGCGCAATATAAAATCGTCGGTGGTTTCACAATATGCCTGTGGTTATTGCCGGTATAGGAACAATATTTTGAATGGGATTTTAGCAGGTTATCTACTAATCTGTAGTGGTAAGATCATCTGAAGATCCTTTAATTTTAAGAAAACAAAATATTTTTTCACCGAAATAACTTTATGTTCAAGCAAGACCTAACAAAAGTTCGAAACGCCCAAATTGTTGGTAATGAATGGAAAGGTACTACGTGTTTTATAGATGTATGACAGACGCAAAACATCTTACTCGTTCTTTGCCTGGTAACTGCTGCACCGAAGATGCTGAGAGTGTCCCATTGTAATGTGAAATCTGCTATACACTTATCTTTTTTATAAGAAACTACCTCAGCGTCCAGTCCTCGAAGGTTCTTTAAATATTGGCCTTTTGAGCCCTCTAAATTTCTTGGGCAGTTTTTTATTCTCTGGCACCAAATAGAAGGGGGTAGAATACGCGGAGGGGGCTACTCACACTGCTGTGAGTAAATGCACACTTCATTTAAGGTACCCTCTGTTCCAGGTTAGCCTATTCATGAAATAACCCGTTATCAAACTGTCTAAACCGCTTTTAGAGATCTTTTAGGTTTCTTAGGACAGCCCCATCCAGCCCTCGAGTTTCATAAATGTTGGGGAGATTGAGCCCTGGTTTCTTATAAACTGGTTTCTTATAAAAAAAGAGTGTATTTGTTGTCGCAACCCATATTTATTTTAATCTTCTTTCAAAGAAAGGTCTGCAAAACAACTTGCGACCACTTAAAGACCGGTTATACATCTTTTCGAACATTCGAACGCTCAAGTAAGGCATTGATATTTGCTGTTACATTACAAAATTATTCTAATCTCCTTTTAAAAATGTCTCCTTCTATCGCAACTCCGCACTGATAGGTAGCAAAACCTGTTACATATAATACAGGGGTGACGAAAGTGGGAGCAGAAGGGGCAGTTGCAATGTCAAACCTTGCACAGATGTGCCATTGATCTTCCTGCCCTGTACTTTCCTCGCCTCTGATTCTATATGCATTTTTAACATTTTCCCATACTTTTGTTATAGTAGTTTGTAGTATTACAGTTTCTCACGTCCAATTTAACGAGAAAAACAAAATGGTAAGCGACTGAAGGATGCGACAGAAAGTTGCTCCATAGCATCCTATGCACCTAAATGCACCCAAATGCACCCAAATGCACAGAAGATGGATTGTGTAGGGTTCCCTGGCCTGGATTCCAGTTTCCATAACCCTTGCACAATGGGGAGTTCACTCAAAACTGTAATAGCCAATTATTTTTTTTAAGTTTACAGTTATTAGTGTATGACTCTGAAATACAATTTTGTGAAAAAGCAGCTAAAGTGATTTAAACCAAATATGTGCTGATACCAGTTGTACAGCTGTAGGTCACCATTTAAGTACTTAGGTAATATATCATCAGCAACATTTTTGCTTGGCCGAAAGGTCAAAGTCCCAAAACACATGCCTTAAGGTAAATATATAAAAAACATACACATCGTGTAATGTATAGGCCTACATCAGTCTCCAATAGATTAAAGGCTACTGACACTGCTGGCATTTGCTATTAAGTATTCAAACAAAAAATATTTTTATGTCCTACCAAAAATATTTTCATGTGTAGTAGTGTTGTAAAGTGTGAATTGTTGATGCTCAACAATCTGAGATTACATTTTAGGTAATCTTGAAACAGAGCTTATGGGCTCATGTAAAATTGTTTTCAAACAGACCAGGATTTGTGTTTATATGTATTATTATACCCAGGTTGCATCTCATCTACTAATTCACAGCACTTGCTAAATTGGCTAAGTAAAAAGTTAAAAATTTTGTTTTGCTTATGGATTTTATACACGTGCATCATTTCAAATCCTGCTGACAATGGGATTCCAAGTTCTGTAATGTTTTAAGTGGTTATAGTTATCCTAGTTGTTTTCAGTTGTTTCATGTCAAATCACACATGTCTGTTGGATAAGGTTGCTATATGTTGCATTTGTTTTCCTATTCTTTTTGCCATACTAACACTCTTACACAGTATCTTTCCTCCAATGGATCTTAATTGCATTTTGTTCTATGTTTTTTTAGTCCACCTAGTTCGCATCTAATCTTACTCCTACTGGTTGTTAGCAGTTACTACTGACTGGTGAACTATGTTGGCTTTGTGACTTTGTATTATTCTATCAAAAACATGGGATTATTAGTTACTGCATTCAGTGGTAAAATTAAAGAAGAAGAGAGGTTAATGTTTCGAGTTGCTAAAGGATATATGTGTTATTGATTGAGTTTATCAGGAACGCGCCTTTTCACATAGGACGGTCAGCATTGTGAAAATACGGCCAGGTCCAATAAAGCAGGCGTTGCCATAGAACTCAATCACAGTTTCAGCATATTGAAACTGGCAATAGAACTGTCCGGATGGCAATTACTAGGGACATTCCTTCGTTCATGAACATTTGCTGAGCAATTGTCCGGATATCATATCCAAATAAAGTGAAGACATGCAAAAAGGGCATGAAACAAGGTCACCTGGATAGAGAATACCAAAATAAAGAGTGTTTAGTTTGCCATTCCCAAGCACATGCTCCCATTAATTGCGACCAAGTGCAGGTTGAATGTCTGGTATGCAACAGAATTCATGAAGAAAAAAATTTGAATTTACCCGGCATGCTAGCACGCCAGAGAAACTAAAGGCAGGCGTGAGGTTTAAGGAGGGCCCCACCAACAAGACATTAGAGCCCCCGAGACCACAAAACCCCAGAACCCAAAACACCATCATCCACCTTGACAGCTCCCACTACATCATTTTCTTTCAGTTCTATGATCCCAAATTCACGGCCATTGTCTCCACCCCTTCTTTTCCCCAAATTGTTACTAGTTTCAAACACACTTGTCAAAGAAGTCCCTTCATTTGCAACCATAACAAAGACTTTTGATCCAAAACTAATCCCACCTGCCACCTCACCATTACGTCCTAACACCCATCCCAAGCCACTACCAACTTGTAAATCCTAGAGAGACAAACCAAGGATCCCCAAATCACCAAAAATAACAACCAAAGCTTCATCCACCTCACATAAATTGTCGGCAACCACACCTAGAGTCTCGGAGTCTGCTCCAAAAAATATTCCGCCTTCAAATGAAGTGCTTTCCCTGGAGTCCCTCCAGGATGGACAAGAACTGCCTTCCATGTAGTCGTCGTCATCGTCATCTTTTGAATCGGGAACTGAATCCAGTTAATCAGACACTGGCCAGGGCACTGTCGTAGAACCATCTCTTGTTTACTTTCGACTTTAGCGGTTTTCCTTGCCGTAACTGTTGATGGAGTATCTCTTGATTTACGTAATATATACAGTATATGTGGATACTTGAGCTATTTTACTACCAGTATGGCAACCAAGAGCGAGATAATTCTCAATGGGAAAAGAAAGCTATTAAAGCTGAACACTAGAGAGGCGATAAGTATTATATCCACGAGAAAGAGGAAGCTCGAAGGGATAAATGATCTAGTACTAATTAAGGAAAATTCCCTCTGATTTGAATTAGCAACAAAACCGGGTGACAAACGTTAACTTCTGGGTTCCGGTTTCGCATGCGCGGCAAACACCTCTAAAGTCCTAGTCCACATGACCGATTTTTCGCTCATTATACATTGTTTTAAGGTATGCTGGCATGTACATGTGCAATTATACGTATCTTTCGACAAGAACCGACTGCTTATAATTACAGGGAATAAGAAATGAAGTTTTCAGAAACCTGGCAAGAAAAAACCGCAAAGAGTGTTTTGACTGATCTTTGATAAAATATACATTTGTGTGCCATCAAAGGTTTTTTTTATAAAAATTCTTGGGAAACACTTTTCTAAAACTTCTAACGATGGTCTACCCGTCCACCAAGCTTTGCTTTAGATTCTGCTGTTATGTTAAGTTTGGGGGTGAGGAGCTGTAAGTTTTCTTATCTATGAGTGTAATTCACAACGGTGGATAAATACGTATGTGGGAACATGGTAGTTGCGAACTGCCCAGTGGCAATTGCGACGGGCTTCGGGACTAGACCAGTATTAAAACTGGAGAGAGAACTTCTCCTTACTTCAATCATGTCTCTAGGTCGTACGAATGATAGAATCGGTGTTCTACATATGCTAGGTAAGATGATTTGTACACATTTCGTGTATAGATAGATAGATAGATAGATAGATAGATAGATAGATAGACACATACATACATACATACATACGTACGTACATAAATACATAAATACATACATACATACATACATACATACATACATACATACATACATACAAACATTCGTTAACAGAATGCATTGACATCAACAAATGAGGACCATTTATGTTCCTACACCTCGAATTTTCGCTATTAGTCAAAGTAAAACTACACTGTCAATCCTTTGACAGAAATTATTGATGAACAGTAAATTCATAAGAAGAGAATCTCAATAAAATTAACGGCAAGGTTATCAACTTAACTCCGGTCTTAGCATCCACGATAACCAAATATAGTAAAACCAGCCCAAAGTGGCAAAGTCGACAAATGGAGAAATTCCTGGAAAAGTTCCAGCTCCATTGGGCTAGAAAACTGCTCATCTGGAAGCACTGCGCCAGAGAGATCCATAATTCTTAATTAAGATCGATTTCAGCTCACTCTGGTGTAACAAACGCATCCGTTGCGGTTTGTAAATGACGTCAAACGCCTTTTCATAGTCTTTTACAAAAAGCTCCTGGGTTAAATTTATCATATTCTGTTACAATATTGAACACGATCCTAAAAAGACGTAGTGTAAGCTCTACAGCTGCGTACTTCCTGATCCTGCTTTGAAACAATCTTGACCAAGGAAGAAAATGAGCAACCGGAAAACTTAGTGTAGTCACGTCAAAATTCTATGAGCACTAATGATTACTTTGTACTGGAATATTAACTGCAGTATTCATTTCATTAACCTTACCGAGAGGCAAATAACTTCAGAAAAACTGTACGTTATTATTAAGATTATTTCTGATGAAATGAGATAATTTGATAATAGAGATTTTGTGAGATTACACTGGTCGACATTTTTTTTCGACCAAAATGTTACCAGGTAATGGGCACATGTTTCTAGATTATTTTTTCACGCTCATTTTGAAACTCAAGTCCATTTTCCTCTCTCATGTCAGGTTTTGTCGCTACAGGTATATGCCTGTTATGGTGAAAATAGGCAGAATTTCTAATTTCATAGGAAAATCAATGGACATGCTACAGTGAGTGAGACCTTTTTAACATTGCATTAACTGCACTCCAACTCCTAATAGACCTCAGAAAGGAATTAATCAGCTACTTCAGACTATCTACAAAGATATATATATATATATATATATATATATGTGTGTGTATTTGTGAGTGTGTGTGTGTTTGAGTGTGTATGTGTGTGTGTGTGTGCGTGTGAGAGAGAGAGTTTGAGTGTGTGAGAGAGTGTGTGAGAGAGTGTGCGAGAGAGTGTGTGAGAGAGTGTGTGAGAGAGTGTGTGTGAGAGTGTGTGTGTGCGTGCGTCCGTGTATCTATAGGTAAAAAGGATTGAAATCAAAACATCAAAACAGCTTATTTTTACAAAAAACGTGGTGAACTACCATACTATGTAATGTACTTTTTCTATAGTTCAGTCTACACCACCATAGTAGGGTAACCTGCGTCTTTGCCCTGCAATAACTAATCCGACTCTACTGCGCGCAATAACCTGATTTTGCAGTCAAATATGGTTCACCAATTCTGACTCACAGACATTCAACTCCTCCTTATCTTATGTACTCCCCAGTCCCCTTGTTCCACCCTAACGGAGTAGATAACTACTGCTACTTCTGCCTGCTGCTACTTTACTCGCGGGGGCAACGTGCCGATTGCCAAAGTACCTACTTGAAAAGGGTTTGATTTCCACTTTAAAACTTCAAGAGTAATGAACACATCCAAACTGCTTCACAGAAATCGATCTACTCACATCGACATCGCAACAACTATGGCTCTGTAGGAAATCGTCACCAGATCCCCCATATGTAGATGATGATGTCACATTACTTTCACATTACTTCCAGTTATTGTCATGATTTCGAATTTCACTGAATTAAGGAAAAAACGCGCTCTTTTCTCTATTTTGTGCCAATAGCTAAGCTAAGACCTTTGTCCGGGAAGAAAAGGGCAACTTTTAAGCCACAGACATGATTTGCCAGAGGCACCATCTAGTAACAACACACTTGTTTCTATATAGAATATCGGTTCAATTTTAATGTGGCTGAAACTGTCATTCCATCTCATATTTTGGTATTGGCATAGTGTCCAACCTCCCTTGCACATATTATCGCCCTGAAGGAGTCACACATCGAGATGTATAAAAACGATCATAAACGCTGGTTTCTAGACCCACTCGCGTTTTTATACAGGCTAGATAAACCTCGGCGTGGGATTTATGCTGTTCTTAACTGCAAAGAGTAGTTATAATGATTGTTTTTGACGTTGTAATGATCATATCTGGACAAGTACGTTTGTGCCTCTCTCTGGGTAACTTAGACACTAGGTTTACACTTTTTTTATATAAGCAACCCAGTTGCTATGGCTTCAGCCCTCAAATTAGCCAAACAACTAAGCAACTTGCTTGGCAACCCTCGGCCCTGACTGTTAGTTAGCAACGTTTTATCGTAGGGCAAAATTACAAACTTTCTTAAAAATAAACACAGAGGAATTTTTTCTGATTTAAAACAAATACCTCAGGGTACCTTATTACTCTAGTTTTGGCAGTGGGTGGACGTGTGTGAATTTTTTTGTGTGATTTCATGATCTGGTATCTCAGAGAAAAAATAACCTTAGCAACCTGTTCAGCAACTTTAGCCCTGAAATTGTATGATACCGTTAGCAACCTCAGCTCCGACCCTGAAAATCGAGTTGCTTATTTAAAAATGTGTATTCAACAAGTTCGGACAGCCGAAATGAAGCAGTGTAGCCTTATTTTTATATTTATAGAGGGAAACGTATAGCATGGTATGTAGATTTTGCTTAAAATAGCATCACAGTTCTTTTCCGATGATTCGTACCCAGGGCGATCTAAATAACAGGCCTGGACAATATGCAACCGAATGCCAGAGTGGGAGACCATTGACTAAACATACACTGTGTATCAACAATGACTATAATTCCAGTAACCTTCCATCATAGCACATCAAGGGAAAACATATCTATTTGTGTTTATCACACAACATTTCCGAGGCATGTTTGAGTCACAAATACCAATAACTTTATATCAGATAAACCTCCGGAATAATGTAAACGTTCACGTTGTAGACAAATCTCAACAGTTCTGTTGCATTAAGCGCCACAATCGTTTTATGAAAAGCACGAGAAGAAGTATGCGATTTACGCTTTCGTTTTATTGTTAACGATTGCATTTCAAATACAATGCTTCTCCAAGCTCTGCTTCGTCTTCGTACAATGCTGTTGTGTCGAAGAGACGATATCCGTGCTTAATTGCGGTACCAACCATATCCTTTGATTGCGGTATTTCGCCTGAATTAGGTATCCACATCCCTAATCCTAACATTGGAATGACGACACCATCATTAAGCTTTAATGTCTGCATCTTGATGCTCTAAGGTCGGATTGGACGCAATAAAATTTGATAGACTCTAAACCGGAGCACAACCCACTTCAACATCTGCTTCCAAATGCGGCCCGCTTGGAGCTAATATAGAAATTGTAAACCCCACCTACTCAAGGTACATGTCATTAAAGAATATTAGCATAGCAATAACGATAATAATAGCAATAATAGAAACGCCCCCTGCTCTGTTTTTTTAAGCCTGCTCATGAAACACGTGTGCCCATCGTTAGATTTTATAACCTGGACGTGAGTAAAAGGAACTCTTAAAATAATTCGCGACGAAGGGCCGTGTTTGTTAAACTATGGTACAATTGCCTAATCGATATAGAAAAAAGTATCAATACAAGACGTTAATTGTAATACTCTGTAGGCACATTACTTCTCAAAGTCCTCTGACAGTGATACCTTGCTTAAATTTTGTTGCATAACCCGGATGCTAAACGAGTGGGAAAAACTTAACAAAAGTTCCAGTCTAGACAATGGAATCTATGCTTCATTCAAGCAATTATAAACAGCACCAATTTTTTTTATTTCCAAACAATTTGATACCGTTCATGCCTATAGTATTTTAATCGACTCTAGGTAAGGAGAACAAAAAAGTAATGCCTATGCCATCATAATACCTTTAACACACCTCTGGAAGCTATAGAAAGTTGAAAAGAGATTCCTTCGGAAGCATAGTTGTTGTAAGATCGTTAACGTTCTTCTGATTCAATATCAAACCAAAGTCAAACATTTGTGTTGCCTAGGTCCAATATATCATGCTAACAAAAAACTTACAAGACATTGAAAATTTCTGTGTGTTTGCATAACTAGAATGCAGTACAGCATCATACTTACTTAAGCAACTTTAGATCTGACCCAAAATCTAAGTTGGTTCTTAAGAAGCAGTTGGTTTTTAAAAAGCAGTTGGTTATTAAAAAGCAGTTGGTTCTTAAAAAGCAGTTGGTTATTAAAAAGCAGTTGGTTCTTAAAAAGCAGTTTGTTATTAAAAAGCTGTTGGTTATTAAAAAGCAGTTTGTTATAAAAAAACAGTTGGTTCTTAAAAAGCAGCTGGTTCTTTAAAAGCAGCTGCTTATAAAAAAGCACTTGCTTTTTGAAAAACACTTGCTTAATAAAAAGCAGCTTCTTATCAAAAAGCATATGCTTCTTAAAAATCACTTGCTTATTAAAAAGCAGTTTCTTGTTAAAAAGCACTTGCTTATTAAAAAACACTTGCTTATTAAAAAGCACTTGCTTATTAAAAAGCACTTGCTTATTGAAAAGCACTTGCTTATTGAAAAGCACTTGCTTATTGAAAAGC
>JAAAKM020073195.1:143584230-143605077 GCA_010016025.2 Alatinidae sp. Z8VKAUB7J3
ACTTGCTTATTAAAAAACACTTGCTTATTAAAAAGCACTTGCTTATTGAAAAGCACTTGCTTATTAAAAAGCACTTGCTTATTAAAAAGCACTTGCTTATTGAAAAGCACTTGCTTATTAAAAAGCACTTGATTATTAAAAAACACTTGCTTATTAAAAAACACTTGCTTATTGAAAAGCACTTGCTTATTAAAAAGCACTTGCTTATTAAAAAACACTTGCTTATTAAAAAGCACTTGCTTATTGAAAAGCACTTGCTTATTAAAAAGCACTTGATTATTAAAAAGCAGTTGTGCTTATACGTAGCGTAGAGCATGGAATGATGTGTTAGCAATCAAGATCATGTCTTGTTTCTGTTCAAGGCATTTTATCTCAGTTTTGAAATAAACTCAGGTTTGGTACGAGAGTAGTATAAAAAGGCAAGTAACGGCTACTTGTGGCTACGTTTGTTGGAAGGCTCTTCTGATTTAGCATGTATGTTACCGGACTAAAAGTTAACATATCAAGGCCAATGATATTAAACAGTTATTGATTAAAAATTGAAATGTTCTCATCAACAATTTTTTACCTGCAGAAAGCCCTATTCCACCAAACATGAAAAGTATCTGTTCTGTAACAGTCTTACATTGGTAAAATATATATGCTCATTTGCAGCAAAATTTGCTGATTGCCGCAAGTTCTTTGTTTACGGGACAACTTGAGTAATTGTTTTGTAGACAAGATACTTTACAGTGGAATAGGCACAGCACTGCAAAATGACAATTGATTCTTACGTCTGCTTTTATACGGTGATGATTATGTTTTTCTTGCACTACATCTGTGTTACCGTCAAGATGTTTCTTGTAGCTTTATAGATTTTAACAAATAGAAACCGCTATGGGTGTAAAGGTTGGTGCACAAGATAATAAGCACAAGAAGTACATAGAGGCAGTACTGGGGTAAGATTAGCAACTTATTGTTGTATGCTTAGTTTCCAGCACATCTGGTTTAATTGCAAAAGAAACGGGAATAACATCGGCCTTCGACGTTTACGAAACAGTTTCTCTGAAGTCACCACATAGCCTTTTTCTGAAGTGATACAATGGGAAGCTAAGGTATGATGACAGCCACTGCTATATTTAGAGTTGATGGTATTCAGGCAAAGCATTACTAGTAGGCACTAACAGTCTGATGTTAGATTTAATCCAATCATTTAGTTTCCAGACAATATAAAATAGTAACGCCACAGAATGCCCTCTTTCCAAAATCATTATCAACAGTTACAAAACCGCTCTCGTGTCTTCTAGCAAATTCTCTACATTGGAACTGATTGGAACCTGTTAGATTTTTTCGTTTATACGCCAATCACTCATTCTGATAACGAGGTCGATCATCATTGACACGTTGTAAAGGACCACATCCGGGTTATTCATCCAGTTATGTAGTTTTGGCTATGGCCACGTCAGTTGCCTTGTAGACACTGAACGGAGCAGTTCTTCTTGTAGTTGATTTAGTTATGTAATCGTTTAATAGAAAGTTTAACGCATGTCCATAGTTACTAATTGACTATTGTGCTTTGTTTGGTTACTTCTTGAGATGGTAAGAGAGGGAGTAACACGTACACAAATTTGTGGGGTTCAATATTTTTCGTGTAAAGAAAACAAAATTTGTTGGGCAGTATGTAGTCTGTTAAACGGAGGTCTACAAAAGAAAGATACACATTAAATTCCTTTTTCGCTTTCGGTCTATCGATTCTCGAACACAATTTGTTTCCTCACTTAGTCGAACATATATCTGTCTTTTCGAGTAATCGAACACAAATTGTTTCCTTGATTAGTCGAACAGAATTCTCTTTCAGTGACGCTTGAGCTTGTACCAAATGTTGTAAAGTTTATGCATGCAAGGTTGTATCATACTGCAGATTGTGAAGCTTTGATAATACATCAAGCACGTAGCTGTAAAGGGGTTGGGGGGGTAGCAACACCCTCACGATGAGTAGTCTTTGTCCCTATATTGAAACATACAACAGACGGACGTTTTGGAATCTGCCTGCAAAGTTAAGCTATAGAACCTTGGTCAAAATTACCATTAGCTACTATTACGGAGCTACCGTATCTATAAGCACAACCTGAGCATAAGTACAGAAAATAGGTTTTTTATTCTGCTGAACGATGAATATGCATTCTAAAGTCAGTTGTAAAATAATATAAAGTTGGAGCACGTTTGAAGAGATATCACAACGCCTCAAAACAAGGTAGGCTATAAATGTGCTATGTGTATTGTGTACGTTGAAAAATACTTCTTAAGCATTTTTTCAAGGAGTTATCATTAATGATGCTACAAACTTTAACAGCAACTTCAAGATTCGTAACACCGTGCCTTACAATTAAGACAAACTAACCATTACTTAAGGTTACTTTTAAACAAATATGTACTTATTACTTCAAGCCCTAACTCTTTCCAACTGGCAATGCAAAGAGATAAAAAGCAAAGAAGGCAAACTACGCCTTACTTAAAGGTCCTTTAATTCTGAATGCAGTCCAATAATCTAACATCATCGTAGCTCTACTGTCGTAATCCAGAAACTTAGTTCAAGTTCGGACATGAATACTACATCCTGAGAAAGTATATGACCGCAAATTGATGTGTTATGAATAATACGTACAATACATATCTCGTATAGCGCTCTACTCATGGAGAAAGTATTCAAAGAAATAAAGTACTGGTAATAATAAACATAGAACCAAGTTCCGTAAACAAATACACTTTTATGCGTGACAGGTAGAACGTCCTTATGAAGGGAAACAACTTTTAGTGGAATAATCTCTTTTTCTGGGGACCAATTTTCAAGAGAAAAATTTTCGATGGCTTCTTATTCTTCACCGAGTTTACTTTTTAAGCAAATGACAAGAGCATCGTAAACTAGAGTTGCAGTAAGACTAGTTTTACGTGATTTAAGGCGAAATTAGTGTTAGCGCCTGTATTATACCATAAAGTAGGACTTTCTCTTAATGCTATTTAAAAAAGCGGAATTTGCATTTCAATTGCAACGTCAAGAAAATGTAAGTGTTGCTGTTGCTTGTTTTCGCAGGTAAACTGAAGAGTTACTAACCATGCTTTTTGAGAAACTGATCGCAGTCATTTGTACGAGAATGGCAACAGTGTCGTAGATATAACGACAGTCAACTTCATCAACATTGCATAATCTAATAGTATATATTCGCAAATTTAACTTTCGTTCATAACTAACGTTCATTTCAATCAATATAAACAAAGTAACAGTTATTGAAAGTTGGTTTGTGAGGAAAAAATGTAAATATTAAATCAAGTGAAGGATTTTTTTCTAAAGAGAGGATTGAAAGACATTACAGAGAAAAATACGCGCGCGACTGGCCTCTTTCCCGACACTCGAGTTATTGGAAAATGAGCAAGTTGTTAACAAATAGCTTTTCAATAAAGTGTTCTCTTCTTTGATTTGATGCGTGAAGCCTCCAGAGCATCACAGTGAGTAAGGAGAATGTCGTTCTGTCAATACCCTAAACGAATCCCCTTGGTAATTGTCGACAAAGGTAGTGTTCATCAAATTCATGACTTGAATTTAGGATTTACTGTTTTCTAGAATACAATGAAACCAAACATCACTGCTTAGTATTGCAAAATAAATGTAATTGAGGTAGAGAATCTATTAAGTAGGTCATATTACGTGAGAAAGCGCCTTTCCCCTTGTCTATGCCTACAAGCTCCGAAGCTACAAAATACACAAAAAGTATTGTAGTAATTTTTCAATAATGAAATGCCGATCTTTAAATTACTAAACACTATTCTCTATGGTACCCGGTATTCGGGAGGAGCTGTGGCGGCAACTGAAACAAAGTGCTAGTTATTTGTTTACCGTCTCTTAGTCGATGGTGTAGTGGGCGTTCGGTTCAAATCCAACTGGGAGCATTTTTTGTTACTCCAGTACAAAAAATTACACGAGCGTGACGTTACAGTTTGACAAAAACGGACTACTCAAATTATTTTGCACTCGGTGTATTTTTTCTGTTGAAGTCGGCAATCTGTCCAAACTTGAGAACGATACCTTGATCAAAGCAAGAAATCCAACACTTTACTAAACCTTGTTATTCTAGCCCTTTTCTTTCATGAACAGAGCAAGTTCAAATTTTTTCCCAAAAATTTTATATAACTTTTAATGGTCGTCATTCTTAAACGAATCTTTAATGCTATATTTAATTTATGGGTGTTTGGAGCTTGGGTGACCACTGTGATGCAGAAAGCAGAAAGCAATTATTTTGTGACGTCATCACTTAAGTACTGTATAATCAGAGACTGTAGTATATGGAAGAAAAGTGCTAACTTGATCACGGGGGTCGTTGAGTTTACGATGGGGCAATTTGAAATGGAATTTGAAATAGCTCATTCTCTGGCATTATATTGACTTTTCTGCTACATATGCGACACGTTACGTAAACTACTGCCACGCTACTTCTATAATCATCAGTATCAAGATATACCTTTCTTTGTACAAGATTCACGAGAGCAGATACGGGAAGAGGTATCATTCTATGTAATTTGAATAGTAACAAAAAACTTGTGGTGGTATATAGTAAAGCATAAACTTTTCCTCGTCTTTTAAGCACACAGTTTTTTGAAGTTCTGTATTTTTCCCGGGGCCTAAATTATAATCCTTACTCAGTTACTCTTTGATATCTTTTGACTCTTAAAAAGGAAGCTAGAACTTCCGATTTTTAATCAAATGAGCCCCCTCCAAAATTTATACGACCATTCCCTTCATATGAAGTGCCTGTGGAAATAAAACATAATAAGTAATAAAATATTGAAGGTTTTTCATCAGCTTTTTTATCAGCATAGCGATGCTTCTGATAGATTGTCTTAGATTTTAGGAATTGCAAACATAAGTTTATTGACCCTGGGGATGTAAGATGACTTTTGACATAAAGGGAACCAGAAAAGGCAAATTAAAAACAGGACACAAACATAAAATAGATACAATACTCACGCTTAGGCTAAAGGTTCTAAATATCTTACACTATTTCTTATAGGACAGGTTTTTCCCCTCTTCTGCCTTTACATATTCTGACCCTCAATGTCTTATTGACCACCCTTGTGTTTGCAAAAATGTTTCTATCTATTAAAAAGGACTACACACCTAATATGCTAAGACGAAAGGTGCTAGATATTTTAGGCATTCCATATACGAAGGGGTTCCTCCCTCCCATTCCTTTCAAACCTCAATGTTCAAAGTTTGATCAACGGCCCTGTGTTTAAAAATATGATACTTGTTAATATAGAAAACACCTAAGATGCTTCAGGTCAAGGTACTGCTTATCTTATGTTCCGTATATGATGGGACTGCCCCCCACCTAAACCCTTAAAGAATGAATAAAAGCATCAAGACAGACACAGCACGTGCTTCTTGTGAAAAAGGTTTTTAACTAAAAACTTGTTTGTGGTGCATGAAGTCTGTTTGAGAAAATTCTGGAATAAATGATTTTGTGGACTGGAGACTAGTGGTATCATGAACAGTCAAACTGGCCCCCCAGCTGGGGGTACAGTAGCTCCTACTAGTGTTGGACAGTATTCAGTGGTGCATAGTCCCATGCAGGGGCCCCAGGACCACAGATGATGCAAATGCAGTGGAATATGCCTAGTGGTATGCAAAAAGTCATGTTTCCGGCAGTGCAATTACGAAGCTTCTTATTTACACTTCCGTTGACTGTTTCATATAAAGCTTACTTCTTGCTAATCACAAATTTTCAATTGTACTTACTTTTGTAGCAACCTTAATAACTTTTGCCTAGTATCCTCAAATATCTTTATCTCGTAAGCTTTTAGTGCTTGTCAGTTTATGCTGTCAGTCACCAAATGCTACCTTATCAATAGTTCAAACTACTGCATTGTTATGTGCGGCCTGAAAAGCCTTCGATGAGAAGTCTACGAAAAACATAGTTTAATATTAATGATGGCGGCTTGAAGTAGTACCAGCATGGTGTCCTCCGGGTTTGGTTCCCCCCATCTGTCACCTGTCGCCCCCATTTGGCCTTCTCCCCCCATCTTACTTCATCGAGGTTTCCCCCATCTGAACCAAAATTTCTAATACCTCCTACCTATATAGTATATGTACATAAATGGAATACATACTACAATATATACTACAATATATACATACATATAACACGAAATTTTGGCTGCCCAATACCATCTCTTGAAATCTTATAGACACAATTTCTTGCATTGAGTTGGTCATGGAGAAGTTTAAGGATATAGAGAGAGTAAAGCATTGTAAGTCGTAGAGGCTCATTGCACTGTATATTTGCATGACAGGGGCAGTCAGAGTAATGGAGAAGGCCAGTGTTTGGGCAGTTCAAGGCATAATTTGCGAGATACGATGAGCAGTAAGAGCAACAGAAATTTGCACATAAAATAGAGGTACTCAAGTGATCTGCATTGAGAAAGAGAAGATACCTTACATACAGAAGAAACATACCAAAAAAAATAGAGTTGGGATGGTGATGCATATGGATCTGTCAGTAAGTTTGATGGTGGAAAATATAAAATATACTGAGAGAAACTCCAGTCTACCTTAATTTTTGATTCTAAGTTGACGAAGTCCTAACTTCTGCTTTTTTGAGATTAGAGAAGTCGAGGTATGTTGATTACAAATACCAAATTTCTTTATTTTTGAGCGTGCACCTTTTTATAAGCCTTTAAATTTGCACACACATACGGTAATTTTACATAAAGGTTGCTTGCCATATTTCCTTACATAAACCTTTGCCTTTGTAATCCACAACTTTCGTATCCCATGATAATAGAGAATATTGTTCAATATAGGAATCACATTTTACTTTGCGTTCGTCAATCTTTAGACAAACTTAAGATATGTTTAAAACTGCCACCAGTTCATTACTATTTCTTTATCTTGCAATATTAAGCTTTCAGGATCATTAAAAATGTAATCCTCATAGTGTCGTTCTTTAATTTATGGCTCTAATGCAATTGGTAATAACCTTTGAGAAGATTCACTCAATTTTTTTCACGTGTTCCGTGACGCATGACGCATGACGCATGACACACGATCATGATACATGATGAACTATGCATAACGCATGTTAAATTGCGTGTCTTACAAGTAGGTCCTTAATAAGAAATATTCGAAACAGTCAAAGCTTCAAAAGTTTCCGAGACTCTTGAAGAAAATGCAAAAGTTTTTAACATGTTCTTAATATTTAAGTTTATAAATACTCGTCTGTTTTCCTGAATTTGTGAACAAGTAGAGAAAGAGAACAGACATCATCAGCCCAAAACTTCCAAACTAACATTAACACATCATTTCCATGTACGTGCATGATAAGTTTAAATCTGCAAGAGTCAGTAAGCTTTACTGGGTCAGAATTTAGTGTTCATTGTAGAGTCAGAGACATCAATGACGATAGCAACATCAGTGCTATCAGAGGCTTTATTCTCATAAGAACATTGATCCTTTATAATTCTGTTGGGAAAAACTTTAAAACTCAAACGAAAGCGAAGTTACTTACTTCCACGCTTGCCACCTCGGAAAAATGCGTTGCATGTTGGTATTGCTATGGAAAGGAAAAATGGATGTTATTGGCTTAAGGTTATCAAAAAATGCAAGAAACCAAATTATACAGCATAAAAGTGTCAAAATCCAACTCTCCTGTAATTCAGGCCTAATAACATAACTGTACAAGTTTGACGTTTGTACTATGGCTTACATCGAAATTACACAGACTATCGTGGATAACATCTATCAACCTGTGGCCAAATTTATGAATAGAAGAACACACCTGGGAAAGCTATATGTAATTATTCCTTGGGAGAGAAAAAGACGGTTACCACTTGTCTTAAGGCTTGAACCAACAGTGCTTGAGAGGGCTTGTAGTCTATATTAGAAAGAAAGCCGTTCCGCTAAGCTTTCGTTTTTTGGAGTGTTATTGCATTTCATAAAAGGAGCTTATTTTCACGGATCTGGAAGTACTGTCATCTATTTTCACAAGGCTTTTTTGGGGTTTTGTTGAGTTTTCAACTTTTGGGATTGAGATGGGGGATCAGTATTACATATAGCTTTGAAATTTTTATAGGTTTCTCATTGCTAATGAAATTGGAGGGTTTTCCTTTGCGCTTTTATTAGTTGAGATATTAGAAAGTTGTCCCTGGGCAAGAAAGTCAATTTTTTAACTAAGAGAGGCACGATTTTCCTTTTAGTGATGATTAAGACTCCTGGAAGAGCTGAAACATGTACATTACTAGAATGTCTAATTAGGTCTTTAGTCGTTTAGTCACGCATGATGCAAGTATTTCTTACAATCAGAGTCAGCTGGTTTCCGATCACCATTGGGAGTATACCTGTTTTTTACGGTTGAAGCCTGGAGGCAAGTGAGTATTGCAAAGAGTTTAAGGAAATTAGCTTTCATTACAGGGTGACCAATTTTATAAGGAGTTTAGTAAGACCTGTATCACGGCTGAGGGATCCAGTTGAAATTTCAACTCAAATACGGGGTACTATTGAAATTTTCAATAGGGATATTTTATACGCAGTTTAGCAAGACCTGTATCACGGTTGAGAGATCGAGTTGAAATTTCAACTCGAATACGGGTACTATTGAAACTAAACTTTCAATAGGGGTATTTTATACGCAGAATTAGACTATTTTATGATTGAACATGGTAAAGAAAGTGCTTAAAGGCTCTTTTCCTATTTCAAATGTTTTAGTTTTCGAGGGTAATACCTACGTATGGTGGAAAAATGAAGATATTAGACTATTTTATGATTGCACATGGTAGATTAACAATTTAATAACAATTGAATGCAAAAGAAGCTTTTCTTCACTCTTCAGATTCCTGTATATAAAACTTTCACAAGGGCTTTAATTAAAAACATTTTCGACTGACAAGCATCCCCTGAAGACAGACATGCTCCCGACAAACCTTGTTGTTCCCTTCCAAGCACAATGTCATAGCAAAAAATAAATAAATAAATAAATACAAAAATCTTAATACATGTCATGTATTACATGTAATACATGTTTCAATATATGTCAAATTCTTAATTTCTTAGGGACTAAGCAAATATGACATGCTCTTAATTTGGAATATTACTTTTGGATGTAAAAAGGGTGTCAACGTCTGGCACTTTAATTTAGTAAATTGTTTGCACAATTTCTTGTTGGATTGTCATCTTATGCACTAAAAATAATATTTTTTTTCTGAAAACTAAAAAAAATGTTTCTCCTAATCATTAATTGGCGTAAAAATAACAGAAAAATTCCTTAAATCTCCCCCTGGAAAGAAATTGTTTTGACATGTTTGATATGCGCTCTGATGTACATATAGCAGAAATTGGTAGTGCATCTGTTCGTGCGATTGTTTTATTTTAAACTAATCGGAAGCATTGACGACGCGGAATAAATCCTTTTTTATTGCTCTAATTTCTGGGAAAAGACTGTATTTTGCTGAAAGTCACACAGCAATGTCACTGTATGAAATTCAGCTGACATGTCTGATTGAGAGCAAAATTTGTGAAACGTTTAAAAACAAAACTTCAGTACTTTCAATACCTATCTACAAATGAAGTGCTTAAAGGAAACTTTTCTGACGAAATCTAAAACAAAATATCTTACTTTTGAAAGAACTCTCTTATCGTTTTCTGTCCACTTGACGTAAAGAGTCAAAACAAGCAAATAAAAAAAGGCGCAAAGTAAATCTTTTCGTTCCGCGATCCAAACAACCGACTCAACCCTTAAAGGATGAAGCCCAAATAATAAAGCCGTAACGGCGCCTCCCAAAAAAGCCCTATTTCTTCCATAAAGTGGCTCGGTTATATATGCATTTACATCTATTACATCTTTACGAATCGCACAAACTACTTATTTCACTTTGTTAAACTATCTGAACCAAAAAACTACTGTAAGACGAAAAAAAAAATACTATCCCGTGAATTATTTTGCGCATGTGCTGCTAATTTGACGAAAGAACGCTAAATAAAATGCACAAATTTACTCATTTATAAGAAGAGTACTAAAGACTATTAGCTTTTTCCGGTAAATAAATCTCAGTTTTTGGGTACGAGCACTCCTTGCGTCACACAATCACTGTCTGAAATTCTTTAAATTCCACATACGTTGCGCATTTAAAACTTTCATTAATTGCTCAAACAGTTCGTGGTAACGAACTGTTTGAGTAAGGAGCAACCCGGCAACCCATTAAAAGTTATGAGCCTGAGGAAATTAGCCTCATTTCCAAACAAGAGGAAACAACCCCTAAAAATCATAGGAATCTTAATGAAAACCACACCATCAGAGATTCAGCGTATCAGAGAACCCGACTGTATTGTTTTCAAGCTCCTGTTTGCAAAAATGTGATATTTTGTATTTTTTTGCCAGAAGAAAGATCACGGATGCGTGTTTATTTGTTTTTTGTTTTGTTCTTTTCCACAGGGGTGATCGTATTGACACAGTGGCCCTACAATTTTACAAGAGGGCTCATTCTAATTAAAAGAATTAAAAAGGAATTCTAATTAAAAGAATTTAAAGGAAATTAAAAGTTCTAGTGCCCTTTTTAAGTGAACAAAAAAATGGAGGGCAACTAGGCCCCCTCCCGCGTTCATTTGTTCCCCAATTTAACTGGATCTAAATTTTCTGATATCCATTTTGTTCAGCAGAGTAGAAAAATCTAATAACTAAGTCTTTGAGAATGGCTTAATCCCCCACAGTCCCCGGGGAAAGGGCTGCAAGTTATGAACTTTGCCCATTGTTTACATATAGTGCATTGGTTGTTGGGAAGAATACAACGTTTTCAGGGGAAATTATTTGGGGGGAGTAGGGGGTTACGTGGGAGGATCTTTCCATGGGGGAAGAGAATTTTCCTATTTTTAACTTACGAGTGGGCGATCGGATCTTAAGGAATTCTGATATTTAGAAGTACCTTGTATCCCAAAGCTCTTATTTTAAATCCCGACCAGCATTAAGCCTTTGATTTTCCTTTTAAAGCAATCTATTGATTCTTAGAATTTTGCCAGAGCTCATACCATATGAGCTCTTGGCTCTTGGCTCTTTCGACCTCGTCAAAAGTGCCATATGAGCTCTTAGCTCTTGTTTCCTTATGTGGCCTCTCACGATTTGAAATCGCCTCTCAGAGCGATTATCAGCATCACCGAATGGCTTGGTGAGGACCTCAAGCAAGTTTTAGAGTCCGATGAAAAGATGGTTCGTTTCGACCCAAAAATAAAAAAAAGCATCCAGGACAACCTGACACTTTTGGGGTCCAGAGCGAATCGAATGCAAAATCTATTAGATGATTTGCTGGCTTATTCAAAAGTTGGCCGACAACATCACCAGCTCGAAGAAGTGAATTGGCGAGAGTTTATTAAAGACATTGCTGATCTTCAAGATGTTTATACAGGATTTGAGATCAAAATTACCAGTGGACCCACCCAACTGAGAGTTGAAAAACCCCCTCTGGAGATTGTTTTGCGAAATTTGATTTCAAACTCCATCAAACATCATGATAAAGATCAAGGAACGATCAAAATCTCATTAAAAGAGCAAAAAAATCATTTTGAGTTTTCTGTGACCGACGATGGCCCGGGTATTCCTCCTGAACATCACCAAAAAATATTTGAAATCTTTCAAACACTTGAATCTCGAGACAAAGTCGAAGGCAGTGGCATGGGTTTAGCAGTTATAAAAAAAATCATCAAATTTTATAAAGGAGTGATGAAGGTTGAATCTCCCGTAGATCAAAGAGGTACGACCTTCACTTTTACCTGGCAAAAGGAGTGAGTTTTTTTCCTATGAAAATAATCGAAGATAAAGAGCATCGTGCCGTTAATTTTTTGCTCATTGATGATGATTTTGTTGATCGAAAAGTGATCAAAAGGGCCTTTGAAACTACAGGCTATATCAACAGCTTAGGTGTGGGGCCTCGATCTGGTTCAGGATGTTTTCGAGGATCTGCGGAGCGCTGCGTCCCTCGATTTCGGCCGACGGGCTCAAAACAATACGGTGCCGAAGCGCCGGGATAATCAATTGCTTGACGTCATCGGGAATGGCGAAATCGCGCCCGTTCAACGCAGCCATTGCGCGCGCGGCACCCGCGATGGCATCGGCGGCACGTGTCGATGCGCCAAAGGCGATATCGGCATTGTCACGCGTGGCGCGAACCAGCCGCAGAATGTAAGCCAGAATTTCGTCATCCAGCACAATGCTGTCAATCAACTGGCGCGCGGCCGCCAGCGGCTCGGGTCCAAGCAGAGCTGTCACACCCTGCGTGGCGCTGAGGAAATCGAGCGGTTCGGCAGCATGCTTGCGCAAGATGGCCATTTCGACCTCCTCGGCCGGAAAGGTCAGGACCAGTTTGAACAGGAAACGGTCGAGCTGCGCCTCCGGCAGCGGATAGGTACCCTGCTGCTCGATCGGGTTCTGGGTCGCCACCACGAGAAATTCGGAACCCAACGGATGGTCGGTTCCGTCGATCGTGACCACCCGCTCGTTCATGGCCTGCAGGAGCGCGGCTTGTGTCTTTGGCGGCGCCCGATTGATCTCATCGGCCAGCAGGACCTGGTTGAACACCGGTCCCTTGGTCAGAACGAATTCACTGGTCTGGAAGTTGAAGATCGATGTTCCAAGCACATCCCCCGGCATCAGGTCAGGCGTGAACTGAATGCGCCCGAATTCGAGGTCGAGTGCGCCCGCAAAGCTGCGCGCCATCAGCGTTTTCGCCGTGCCGGGCGGCCCTTCCAGAAGCACATGTCCGCGAGCAAACAAAGCGGTCAGCAGGAGATTTATGGCCTCCTCCTGACCCTGCACCACCTTGCCGATTTCGGACCGAAGCGCGTTGGCGTTGGCTAACAATTCTTCAAGTGTCATGGACAATCTGCTCCAGGGTCAATTCAAACTGATCGACATGTTCGATGGCGTCGGTGGCTTCCAGATGCGCGGGCAGGGCCCAAAAAAAGCTTGATCTAATCTATCATTTTATTCATCTTCAAATTGGATACAGAAAAAAATTGATGCTAATGATTTCAGTGCGGCCTTCGAAGTCCACAGGCCGTAATACAATGAAAATATCACTAGGCAGAAACTATCAATCTTCAGATGTAATGATACACCACCAGGCGTAACAATCCAGAATCTGAGCCACTGCAATTCAACATTTAAAGACAATTCAGTCTTAGAAGTCCACAGGCCGCAATGCAAGGAAAATATTACTTGAAAGGGAAACCAATCTTCAAATCTAATGATACACCACAAGGCATAGTAATCCAGATTATGAGTCATGGCGATTTAACGTTTAAAGACAATGTGACCTTAGAAGCCCACTGGTTACAATGCAAGGAAAAAGTCCAGATTCTGAGCCTTTGCAATTCAACTTTTAAAGACAATGCGGCCTTAAAAGTCCACAGGCCACAAAGGATGGAAAAATATCACTAGGAAGAAAAAATCAGTCATAACTCGTTAAAAATAA
The DNA here is from genome assembly GCA_010016025.2 of Alatinidae sp. Z8VKAUB7J3. Taxonomy (NCBI): domain Eukaryota; kingdom Metazoa; phylum Cnidaria; class Cubozoa; order Carybdeida; family Alatinidae; species Alatinidae sp. Z8VKAUB7J3. The sequence continues at coordinate 143,597,716 of JAAAKM020073195.1, forward strand.
TATACTCATGTCCTAGCAAATAGGGTAAACAATATAACTGACAGTCTCCATTTTATCACATTCAGACTTTTCACATTGACCTTGATTTGAGCATACTGACTAACTTTTTTATTTCTTATTTTAAGATTCTTTTGTTTCTTATAGGCAAGCAAAATAAGTGGTAGCCTTAATTTGTCGCAATCAGAAAGCTTGACCTATACTGACGAGCAACTTATTGCATATGCAGGAAGTATTGGACACATAATAAATCGTACTCATGGCCTAAAATCAATGATTGGAACTTTTGAACTGGACGCTATAACACCGCCTGTAAAAGAGCGAGGAAAACGGCAAAAGCAAACGATTGCTCCGGAGAAAAAACCTGAAAAGGTGAGTTCTAAGTGCGTGTTTGAGCATACCGGGATTAATTATCCACCCAGCCTGATTACTCATCCTTTGTGTAAGTGACACCAGAGCTTACAGAGATTGCTACTAAAAAAGGTATGGATTACTGGTCGGCAAGGCTGTATCCAGGGTTGAATTTAATCAAACTTAACCGAATATCTTCCTCCTGTAATTCATCGTCGTAAATCAAAGTTTTGAATTTGTAACTAATAGTGTAAAAATGCGTATGTCATATTTCTATTAACATCGAAAGCTTAGGATTGCCAATAGCTAAAAAAATACAAGATAAAAAAGAGACCCATCCATAAATTTCTAAGCTCAAAAAGATTTCTTTCACTCCGAGAAATTTTACGACTTAAATATATAGACTTCCATATTAGAAAGAAGCCTTAAATGGCCAACAACTAAAAGCAAAAGAAATAGTGACTGAGGATCTTTGAGTCACTAAAAAGGGGCTTTGTTCGGAAGCTTTTATAGTTGTGCGCAAAAAGCAATTCTGCACTTGAATGTGATGCATGAGAGCCTCCTAATATTACATCAAAAACAGACAGTCCATTAAACTAACCAAAGAGCGGAAGTAACAAAAAGACAAAAATGTTAAAAGAGCTTCCTTTCAAGAATAGGGAGGAGATAGAGATAAATCTTAAGTTCAGATGTTTACGTTCCTAAGAATTGAGCTACACAGAATACCCGTATTTAGTTTTAAGATTGCAATTAGATAGTAATTTTGAAATGGGTCTAACCTTCTGCAGAAAGCGATATATTTTTTGAGGAGCTCCAATGACATCTCTCCTTCAACTTCAGTGGCCTGAAGTGCATTCATGTGGATGTTCATGACATGCTTAGCAAGAGTCTGAAAAAAAAAGAATTATTAACTTCCCTCAAGCATATTTACCAATACAATTTCTTTAGTACAAAATTGATTAAAAACGACAGAACTCTTTGAATCATTGATTCGAAGAATTCATTTTTGAGAGGGTGATGGGACCGTTTTTTTTTTTTTTAATTCCGTCAGATCCTAATATCCGCATAGCAAAAACGCGCACGTTCCTGCGAGGCGTAAGGCATGCACACGTTTTTCCTACGATAGATTGTGCGTCCACTAACAAACTCTCTCTCTCTCTCTCTCTCTCTCTCTCTCTCTCTCTCTCTCTCCTTCTTCCTCTTCCTTTTTCTCTCCCGACAGGTCTATACCTATTGAAATTTTGACAAAACAACATTTTACCTTAATTTTCAGTTACTAGTTGCTTTTTCTCTGGCTTTAGTTCTGAAAATGCAATTCCTGTTATTTGAGTAGTATTCTGATCCGCATCATTGTTTTTTTTTTTTAAATTTAGGAAATATATTAGCATATCTTTAAAACCTTATAAATTGGGATTGAGCAAAATTGTGAAGCTGAAAACAATTTTGTTGTACTTCATTCAAGAAGAAGATCTATTTTGCAAGGTTTCACTTTTATAACACACATATCTTTAAAGGTCATCAAAGGTCAAGACCCTCTAGAGGGAGAAGGAGTGGAGGTAGGTACTTCAAAATACCTTCCCTGGGTATACTTTAGCCTTTAGACCCATCCCTGAAAGTTTTGGTTTTCCTAACTTAACTCCTCTCCAAGACAGCCAAAAGTCAATAAACTAGAATTTTAACAAAAAATTCAATGAAAAAATGGTTGAAAACTCATAATTGAGGTAAAATATTTTTATCAGCTTGCAATAGGCTGCATAGGCTATAAACCCACCATGTATGAAATGCCTAGAAACAAATAATTAAAGCCAAGAAATTTGGGTAATACCTTCCTGTAATGGGGCATTAAGCTTAAGCCTAATATTGGGGAGGGTATTACACTCTTGGCCCTTACAGTCTAGTCTACATATGGTTAATCTTTATTATAGATAGAGCTGTCAGTACTAACCTGTTGTTACTTAAAAGATATTCAACTTTTTCTTGATCATGGAATGCGTGTGACCACACTATTATAGACTTTTCAAGTGACTTTCTTTTTCCTGTTTCCATTTTTCTGTATGTTCACAATTTGAATTTTCAAATTTCATTAGAAAAAAGAGCCAAAAGCTCATATGGCACTTGTGACGAATTCGGAAGAGCCAAAAGCTTCTTCCCACCAAGTTTTCCAAGATTTTTGGCCACTACGCCCCCATGTTTTTGCCGCCTAACGTAGAAGAATGGGGCGGTTGTGTAATACCTGCGAATTCAACTCATTCCAGCATAGCTTATAAATGTTATGACACACCTTTAGCTTTAAAGGCATGGCTTGTCAATTTGAAGTCCATTTTTTGCCACCAACTGGATAAGTAGAGGACAAAAAAAATCATATTAGTTGACAAAAAGTCATTCTTGGCCTTAGAGTTTTACACACGAGTGGCTCTGAGCATGGTGTCATACAGTGACCTCATGTTAGGTATTGTCACAAAAATTTTAAGGGCAGACACGGTCTCTTCCGGCACTATTTCAAAACTGATTAAGTTCTTGAAATCTGTCAATAGATGTCAGCAACATCTTTCAAATATTCTTTCTAGAATGTATTTAAATTTGATAGTCATGAGCAGAGATAATGTTTTGGGACCGATTCCTGACTTGGTTCAAGAAATGAAAAATGATTTGAGGTCATCCTGTCTGGACAGTGAGTTCCTGTTTTGTGCCGGCTTAAGGACGTAGCTTAGTGAATGAGGCATTTCAGTGTTGAAACCAAACAGTTTCCATTGTTCTTTCAGTAGTTCAGTATAACAAACTGATAAAAAGAAAATGTGATGCACAATGAGGCCAGCGAGGTTCTGATGGGCCAGACCAAAAGAAACCAAAATGTGAAGAAAATAAAGTATCTGGATGGACGAATCTTGAGTTAACACCTACGCAAAGTCCGGTCATACCTATGTCAAAGTCATAAGTAATTGTCGGTCGCCAGTGAAACTGTGTCTTTACTTCCTAAGTGCAAAACCTTTGGGCCAATGAAATGTGATAGTGCCTTACTCGGATTATGTGCCTAATTTTATGAATTGCCAAAACCTTTATAGAAAGAAACATCTACCAAATCTACTACATAAAAATAACTAGGCTGTTCGAGGGAGTGTCGTTTAAAACATTTAATGGAGGGTCTAGTAATCAGTTGGATAGTCAATAATAAATCAGGAAAAAGTTGCTAATAGGATACTGGCCCCTAAGGTTAAGCAACAATAATGTTTGGTTGTAGCTATGTAAAATCATTCCCCATCTTTTCCTTGTGACACTCTCATGTTAGCAAAAAGTGTCAAAAAGCTGATTTCTTGCCCCAAATTGCCCCCCCCCGTACAATTTCTTGACATCCCAGAAAATCCTCAGATTTCTTGTCATAATGAAATTTTCTTCAGAAATATTGATTTTGGCAATGTTGTAATGATTTATCCTTGCTTTATATTTCCAAGCCGTTTGTTAGTTTGGTCGGCCAAATGGCAGATGAGTAATTTCCCGTTTGCAAATAGGACATAAGGAGAACAAAAAATTTGAGAAGTGCTTTCCCACCCATGACAATTTTTTGAGGAGATACTTTAGCGGACAAGCAGAAAATGTTTTTATTAAAATATGAAAATCTCACGTTAAAAAACGACGGTGGCCTTTTACGGGGCTCAAAGAAGTGTAAAGACGCACATTACACATGTTATCAATAATACTGTCATTGAGCAGAAGGATGAGGGGAGCATTTTTAAAATCTTGGAAGCCATGTAGGAGATTGACATGACTTCGAATAACTTATTTTTGTTTGTGTTGTATTACTTTGCGTTTAGGGAGATGCAGTTGATTCTAAACATTGCTTCTTGACTTCATTGTGGTCATTTTCCAACCCCCCGTCTATTCCAACCCCCGTTTATAAAGTTTTTGGAATTTTTCCACCCCCTGGCTTTTTCCAATTCTCCGTTTATTAGGCACACAAGAGTACTCCCCTCTTGACGCGAAGATGGGGTGTATACGAATTTGTAGCTTTGTGCAGTTTCATTGTTTGCAACTAGTAACATACCTCTTCCTTCACTCCATAGGTATGTCATTCACATGGCCAATTTTTTTGGGAGAGAAGGGGTGTAAATTGGTATGTCGAGAATCATAGGTCAGCAAATTGAAATTTTTTAAAAAATGATAAAAGCAGATTTCGGCCATTAAAGCAAGGGGTGGCCAATTTTTTCTGTCTCGTGGGACAGATCTCGATCATTGGAGTGAAGAGGGGCTGTAAAAACGTTTTATAGTAGAATAAAACAACTTGTCTCTCAGCATACCTGATTAAGTGTAAAAAGTCCCCTGAAAATTCTGCAGCAGCTGTCCGCCCTTAGAATCGGTTTCATAACTCAATAAGAAACGTTTTCTAATGTAATGTGAGCGCAAATGTTTTGTAGTAATTTTATTGAAAAATTGAAGATAGTATTGAAAAGTACTTTATCATCGACTCATGCCCTTACTGCTGCATACGGAAAAAGTAGTTTTTAGGGAGGCAACGAAAAATAAACTGAAATAAAAGGGCCCAACTGCTTATCAGGGGGCTAAACTTTAGCACTTAATAGTTAAAATAGAAAATATGATACTACGACATATCGCTGCGAAGGTGGTATGAAGAATCAGTTATCCACTGTAGCGTGTCATGATATGATATTGCTTTATCTAATAAAATGCATCCGAGGTCATAATTGCAAGGGAACTTCAAAACTCCTTAAAATGAAATGATGTACAACGGATATTAATTTTGACGTAGTGTGTGTATGCTTGTGTGTGTGATTTTTCATCTTTCCTTTTAAGAACCCTACATGTATCGACCATGAGGATTCTGTGTCGTGTATTAGCAAAAGCACATTCTCCATTTCATCTTGCCACTCTGGAAGTTGATTCAGTAAAACACAAAAAGGTAGTGTTTTGTCAGCAGATTAGAGTTGATAAGACCTTACGCGGCTAAGGAAGTGATTCAATCCTTTATTTAAAAACACAGTAGATAAAATTTAAACAACAAACCATGTTTAATACGAGATATTTAAAGGTTGCTTAGAGAGGGTGAGATTAATTAGAAAGCATTAAAGAGCGAGAAGGTTTCAGTGCGAGAATATGAGTAGCTTTTAAAACGTTATTAAATCTTTTCATAACAGTTAGAATGTGCCTTTTGGCAAGGAATGAATGTAGTATCTGTTCTCATTGATGACAGATGCTTTCCAAAATCCACGAGAGGCGGTCCTACTGGGCAGTTGAGCCTGCCCCATGGCTTGCTTCTCGGCCCGGTAGCACAAATTGAGGGGCGTCGCCCTTGGACGCCCCAGCTGCCCTTTATTTATTACTTAGCCTGTTTGGTGGTTTTTCTGTTTATTTAGGGTAGTTTCAATGTCTAAGAGTGAATAGAATGGATCAGACAACGTATCTAGTGTCTGCAAATGAAATACCATATATTTCAAAGAACTGTATTTCTGTAAGTGTTTCTAAGACAAAAAATAATAGATAAAAACAGATTTGGTACTTGCAAATCAAAAAAAAGTAGACGGAACGGTATCTTTATCGCTTGAAAGTGAATAAATATCTGAAAAGACAAGATATCTAGTCTTTGCAAATGAAATACCATTTCAAAGAACTGTATTCTGTTTTTCTAAGTCAAAAAATAATTAAAAAAAAAACAGATTTGGCGTTTGCAAATCAAAAAAAGGCAGACAAAACTGTATCTTTATCGCTTAAAAGTGAATAAATATCTGACAAGACAAGATATCTAGTATTTGCAAATGAAATACCATTTCAAAGAACTGTATTCTGTGTTTCTAAGTCAAAAAATAATAGAAAAAACAGATTTGGTGTTGGCAAATCAAAAAAAACGTGGGCAGAACTGTATCTTTTTCGCTTAAAAGTGAATAAATATCTAAAAAGGCTGCGTATGTTGTGTTTGCAAATCAAACTACAGCAAAGACAACCGGTATTCAGCGTTTGCAAGTCAAAATAAATTATAGAAAAGATTATGGAGTTGGTGTTTGCAAATCAAAAAATATTGTAGAGAAACGTATATTTAGTGTTTGAAAGTAAACAAATGTCGGAAACAACTACGTATATTGTGTTTGCAAATCATACTACAGCGAAGAAAATCGGAATTCGGTGTTTGCAAGTCCAAAAACAAGAGAAAACACTACAGAGTTGGTGTTTGCAAAACAACAAATATTGTAGAGAAACATTTATTTAGTGGTTACAAATCAAATTGACTTTAGGGTCATTGAAAAACAAATAATAGTAATTATTACTCTTGGGTGCCTAATAGAAGGGGGTTGGAATAAACGGGAGTTTTGGAAAAATCCCCAAAACTTAATAAACGGGGCACAACATTTGATGGGGGCGAAAACTCACGCACCTTTAAAATTCGTTATGGTCCACTTGATTGCAACTCTGAAGGCCAGGCGAACGCAGTCACCACCGTAAGGAACCCGCAAGGCCCCCTTTGGTGTCAGGCACAAGTCCGCAGATTTCCCCCTCGCAGAGCCCAATCACTTCACGCCGGCCCACACCGGTCCGCACCGGTCCGCAGCGGTCCACACCGGTCCGCACCGGTCCGCAGCGGTCCGCAGCGGTCCATGCCGGTCCTTGCCGGTCCTTGCCGGTCCATGCCGGTCCATCTCGTACGGACGCAACCACGGCGCAGTGACCGGGGGGCGAGAGATGGCCCTCCGTGGGAGGGAAATCGACAGACTCGTGCCTGACACCAAGTCAGTCGCGCCAGGGGGTTGCCTTGACGCTCTTGTGCGCGCGGAACCAACGACGGAAGTCGGCGACCGTCGCCAGGGCCTCGCCCTCGTCATTCATCGGCTTGCCCGCGAAGTGCTGCAGCGCCGGAATGGTCACGAGCTTCAGCTCATCCCAGAACCGCTTGGCCGAACGCTCCGTGACCGAGTTGCCCTGCTGCGCCTGGTTCTCGACACCGGCGTACTTCGTGATCAGCTCGCGCACCATCGCGTGGCGCAGCTTGCCGGGGACACCCTTGCTTGATTA
>JAAAKM020073195.1:143605087-143622721 GCA_010016025.2 Alatinidae sp. Z8VKAUB7J3
GCCGGGGACATCCGTGAACTTCACCAGCGACCTGTGGGCCGCCGTGAGCACGGGCAACTGCAGCATGTCCGTGCGCATGAAGTGCTTCTCGTACCAGGCCAGCGCGCCCGGATCGCCGAGCCGCCCGATGGCGTCGAACGTGGCGTCGAGCTGCTCCTGGGACATGCCGAGCTTGCGCGCCTTGTCGAACGACGCGCTATCGACGTACTTGCGGACGCGGCTGCTCAACGCGGCGCGCCCCTTCGGATCGAGGTGCGCGCCCACGTCGCCGATCGTCTTCGCGGCATGGATCGCCGTCGTGGCGAACAGGTTGCCGGTCGCGTCCTTGCCACGCGGCGACTTCCAGCGCGCGAGGGCCTTGAGCAGCTGGGTGTCCGCGCGCTTCCGCCACCGATCGCGTTCCCGCGCGTCGGATCCGGCCGACGCGTAGGCCCCGGCGTTACTCCACAGTTTAATGTACTTTGTGGGTTATAAATAGATTATTATTATTATTATTATTATTATTATTCTCATTAATTTTTTTTTAATAATGCAAGAAAACCCTGCAGCCTCTTCATGGAAATTTTCTTCCCTCATGATAAATTCCTTCATGGAAAAATACTCCCACGTAACCCCCTCCCCCGACCCCACTTTAACATGAAAAAGTTTCCCTGAAAACGTGTCTTTACGCGTCCCAATAAACATTACTGTAGGTAAATAATGGTCGAAGTTTGTAATATGCAGCCCCTCCCCTGGGGACTGTGGGGGATTAAGTCGCCCCAAAAGACATAATTATTAGGTTTTTCGACTATGCTAAACACAATGGCTATCTCTAAATTTTGATCCAGTGACTTTGGGAAAAAATGAGCGTGGGAGGGGGCCTATGTGCCCTCCAATTTTTGGTCTCTTAAAAATGGCATTAGAACTTTTAATTTTCGTTAGAATGAGCCCTCTCTTGACATTCTAGGACCACTAGGTCGATACGGTCACCCCTGGGAAAAAACAAAAAAACTAACAAATAAACACGTATCTGTGATCTGTCTTCTGGCAAAAAAATACAAAATTCCACATTTTTGTAGATAGGAGCTTGAAACTTCTACAGTAGGGTTTTTCTGATACTCTGAATCTGACGGTGTGGTTTTCGTTAAGTTTTTTTTTTACTTTTAGGGGATGTTTCCCCCTATTCTCTAAAATGAGGCAGATTTTCTCAGGCTCGTGACTTTTGATGGGTAAAACTAAACTTGATGAAATTTATATATTTAGAATCAGCATAAAAATGTGAATCTTTTACGATTCCATTTTTCAGAGTTTCAGCTACTGTTGAGCCGGGTTGCTTCTTACTACAGTTCGCTACCACGAACTGTTTGATAATTGTAAGGTTTATACGGGAATTGTCACCGATAATAAATCTTCCTCTCGTGTTCTTTTGTTTATACTGAGTGAACACTATTGAGTTTTGTCCCCACATTTAACAAAACCTTTATTATGTAACATTTACCTTCTTTTTTTTTCAAAAAAAAAAAGATCTACTTCACTTTGTCAGTAATGCTTCACACTAAGTCGCACTTGACGTACTGACTAATTGCTCGCACATTTTGCACGCTAACTCATAAGATCCGTTGCATTTGCGACATTTTCAAGGTTTCAAACATCTCGATAGCTTATAACTGTTCATATAGCTTTTTGAATCAGAGAAAGTTCTTGGGTAGAGTGGACAAGCAGACGGTACGGGTATCTAAACTGATGGGTAGTGGCCGACTTGGCATGATTCTTGCTTGAGGTTAGGCTTTCAGGTTTGTGAAGGATGGAAGTTAAAATGCCATCAAATGTTTCGGAATTTTGGGTTTGTTCCTGACTCCAAGAACACATCTTCGATTATCCAACCTTTTAGAGGGTAATTCACATAACTTATCTTCCGATTAGAATGCATAGGAGGCAAGTATGCTGTAAGAATTGGGTTGTCGCGTTGTAGTAAAATTACATAATAGTAGAGCAGCTAAGCATGAAAATCATTCATTTCTTCAAGAAAGCATGAAAGCTGGTGAACATATACTTTCGACCACATTGAACAATCCTGGAACTGGAAGATTTGGTCACTAGAACGTCATCAAAACGTCGTGTAACGTCTCGAACTGTTTAGTAGGGTTTTAGTAGCCCGAGAAAGTTTTGAAATGGGAAAAAAAAATGGTGCTGAACCGACTGGTCGTCTCACTTTTATCCTCGGATCAGAAGAACGTTGTCTAAACTTTACAAACGTCGCTAAAATGACTACTGTATTTTAGAAATTGCAACGTTGTAAGACCTAACAATGTTGTCACATAACCTAATGTGACCTTCTGATGACGAAGTTACAATATTTAAGAAAACTGAGGTCTGCAGTTCTAACTTATAGCCCCTAATACAATACTAGTGTGATCCGAGCCCCATTTTTCGCCGGTGCGAACAGGAGCTCATTTTTGCCCATTCAAGACTTTCGTTCTCTATCTAAACTTCTTTTTTTTTTAAATAAGCAATATTATACAACTTGTTGACGACTTTCTTGTTCACATGAAATTTTAATTATATCCCTCTCATGTTTTCGACATCCTAAGTGAATTTTTTGAAATGGATTTAGTAAAATACGAAATATTTTTACTTTGCATTTTCATAGCTTTGCCAAACAGTCCAGTTTCAGCTAAGCAGGTAAATTTCTGTTTCTAAATTTTAATAAGCTATTTACTTACAGATTTAACTGCTTTTTCATTGATTTAACCTATTTTTAATGATGCTAATATTGAACGGAAAGAAAAAAATCAATAGAAGCAGAATATGAGTTTGATTAACAGAGCTGGAGAATATATTTTAATTTCACGGCTTCTCAGAAGTATTCTTGTCTTAGAATCATTGATCTGAGAAATATTTAATTTATGTTAAAAAACAACCATTGAAAGTATTTCATCACCAGTTCTGATTATGCCAAATTTGAAACATATCAAAACTGTTCGATTCTTTCAGTACTATCATAGATCCAAGCTGTTGACATCTTTTGTTAATGAATGACATCTTGAAATTGTTTTTTGAAAGGGCAAAAAGTTTACAGAAAAGGACACTCTTTAATCCTCTAAAAACTCCAAATCATTTACCACTTTGCAACTTACTGAGTTATATAGAAGGAAACAGGTAATCCTTAATCTCAGATTAAAATAAAAAAAAATAATTGCAATGAAATACTCTGGACACTAGAACAAAGGGATGGAATGACCGAGCTAACGACAAAATACGCTTAATGAATCAAAATAGATCTAAAAAGTGAATAAAAAATCTTTTCATGTGAAAGTAAGAAGCGAGAATCCCCCCCTCAATCCTTTGCTCTTCACATTAAAGTTACTTAGTTCTTCAAAAAAGCTTTTTATTCTAATTCAAAGGCCCTTGTGTTTCAAAGTCATTTGAAGAGAATTGAGACAAAAAGTCAAACTCCAGCGTAAAGAGTAAGGTATTGAGCAGGAGACAGCCCCCCTCTTAAGCGGGATAAATTCTGTTCGTCTTAAGTTTCAATGTTACTCCTTACTTTCAGTCGAAAAACTTTTTTTATTTAGTTTTTGATGTCAAACAACTACACCACCATTTCCGCCTGCGGATGCCGCACGTAGTAATAAACCTGCGCTTCCTCGGGCACAATATTGGGCGCGTCGCCACCGTCGGTGATGACGTAGTGGATGCGTGTGGTTTGCGGAACGTGTTCACGCATCATGTTGACCATAAAGTTCATGGCTTCCACCCCGTCAAGGGCAGAGCGACCGCTGTCAGGCGCTGAAGCCGCATGGGCGGCTTTACCGCGAAAGGTAAAACGCCCTGACTTATTCGACGTGGTGGTAGAGGGTGAGGCAGAGTTACTGCTGGCCGGGTGCCAGTGCAACATGATGTCGACATCGTCGAACAAACCAGCTCGTGCCAGATAAACTTTTCCGGACCCGCCCTCTTCCGCCGGTGTGCCGAATACTTTGATATTGGCCTGTTCTCCCCCTACTGACAGCCATTGCTTCACGGCCGCGGCTGCGGTTACTGAAGCTGCGCCAAACAGGTGGTGTCCACAAGCGTGCCCAGCGCCGTCTTCCACGCGCGGTTGGCGCTGCGGTGTCGCCACCTGGCTGAGCCCTGGCAGTGCGTCAAACTCAGCAAGAAAACCAATGGTCGGGCCCTTGCCGGTGCCTGCCTCGGCGACAAAGGCGGTGGGAATATCAGCCACACCGGCTTTTACGGTAAAACCCTGTTGTTGCAGATACGCCTGTAACGCTTCGCTGCTGCGGGTCTCCTGATAACCCACCTCAGCCCACTGCCAGATCTGCGTGGCCAACTCCACACCAGCGACACTCTGCTCTTCGACCAGGCCAATAATGTCCGTTTCCGTAGCCCAGGCTGGCGCGAGCAGCGCCCCGCTGAACAGTGCCGTCAAAAACAACCTAACTATATTCATCTATGCAGAACACCCTGATTTGTATGCTCATTATGGTAGCAGTTTTCTGGTTCAGTTTCGGTTCAGGTGGTTGTCCGACAATGTGCATACTGATTTGTCGCGCGCTGTGGAGGTTAATATGCCGAATACCAACACCCACCTGAACCTCCCCCACTTAAAAAAGGGGCTGGTCGTCCTAGCTTATCGGGAAGTGCCTAAACTACCAAAACCGGGACCGACAGACAGACCAACAGAATTTGCGATCGAGATATGTCACTTGGTAAACACCAAGTGCCATAAAAATTTGAAAAGACACAAAAGAAATAAAAAGGCCACTGGAAGGAACAAAGCTCGAGGAAACACAAAGCATTCAAAAGACGAGGGCTACCAACAGACAAAAGTTGAAGAGTCAAACAAAATGTCAATGACTGTTGTCATAATGATGATGGTTACAGAAAAAAAAATACAGAAAAATATTCACTAGCAGCATAATGAGTAAATACTGGAGTGGTGCAAGCTTAAAAAAAAGTTAAGACATAAAAAAAAGTTAAGGCTGTATCAAAGAACCTTTAGTGAGAAAGTTTAAAAGTACATCGACAAGTCAAAAAAGATACCAACAATGCAAGCTAATCTTGAGAATTTACGAATATATTATCGGTATTATAAAGCATATTCAAAATTACAGATTAGAATTCTCTTTGGAGGTTACAGTAGAGCAATACACTGAAAAACAAAAGCTAAGAGCTCATATGGCACTTGTGACGAGGTTGGAAGAGCCAAGAGCTCTTATGGCATGAGCTCTAGCAAAATTCTAAGCATCCATAGATTGATTTAAAAGGAAAATCAGAGGCTTAATGCCGGTCGGGATTTAAAATAAGAGCTCTGAGACACAGGGTCCTTCTAAATTTCAAAATTTATTAAGATCCTATTACCCACATTTGCTTATTCTACCCACCAAGTTTCATCCCGATCACTCCACTCTATGCGTTTTCCAAGATTTCCAGTTTCCCCCTCCAAATCCCCCCAATGTCACCAGATCTGGTCGGGATTTAAAATAAGAGCTCTGAGACATGAGTGCCTTCTAAATATCAAATTTCATTAAGATCTGGTCACCCACTCTTAACTTAAAAATACCTAAATTTTTCTAATTTTTTCGAATTAACAACCCCCCCCCCCCAACTCCTCCAAAGAGAGCAGATCCCTCCCAATTATCTGAACCACGTACCTAGATCCCAGTATGAGGGCCAACATGACCTCTTAGAAATTGTTTAAGAAAAACAACTAATTTCATAGATAAAATTAGCAACAACACCTACATTTCAAAATTGTGCTTCTGCGCTACACTGCATATGAATAAGATACATAACTTCATGTCATAGGAATGCAAACTGATAGAAGTAAAAAAGATCAATTTGAGATTTTCATTCTCTCCTTGCTCCTTTACGAGCTCTTTATTACAAAAAGGCACCAATCGTCAACGCATACGCCTTTGACTTGCTACATTTACACCTCGTCATTTTTACAACTACTCAATTCAGATATAAATATTGATTCGTGTAAACAATGGACACTGGACTTTTTATGGCATGTGAAGGACAGAGGATTAGGGATTTTCTTCTAGAGGTGGGTTTTCTTGACTAATTCTACATTCTCTTGTTTTTAGTCACTAAACATGGGCAAATGTAAGTTCGTACTACGAACAATGAAAAGAAGTACCAAAACATTCATCACAAAGTCGTCGGTGACGTCTTTATTAATGATAGGTGGTTTGAACGTTTTTCGAGGCTAAACTTTCATAAATTGTGATATTAATTAAGTGAACAGTCTTGTGAAAAGTTAGAGTTACAATTAAAAAAAGCTTACTGTATAGTACTGATATAATGTGAGTCACAAGAAAACTAGAACTTTAGAAGAATTTGTGTTTTGATCAATGATCTTAAGCTTTTCGAACGCAGGTTTCCATTTTAAAATTACTCAAAATTTTCGCGTTAATTAAATAAGATCGCCTTAAGTAATATATTCCTTCAAAAGGTAATAGCATTGTCTTTCTTTGAAACTGGTAAGTTAGAAGAGAGAATTTATAGCTTAATCATAAGCTAGCTCTACTCTTCCTTGCTAAAGGAGAACATGTTTTCCTATAAAACTGTAAAAACAAACAAGGGTTTTCAAAATTGAGCCTCATACGATTCGTGATAAAGTTTGTCTGAAAACGTCTGACTATCAGAATTCCTCATACAATTTATGCTAAATGAATAATGGTGTGATGATTATTACCCACTCATGATGCAGGGTTCACGGCAAAGGACCCTTGCCGAGGCGATCGTCGCCGGGTCGATCAGCTTCGCCGACACATCGCCCGTATACCGAAGATCTTCAGCCAGTGCCGCTTTGACATCCAGAGCCACCTCCACCGAATCGGGCGTTGGAAGCGCGCTCACATAGCCACCGCTTCTGGCTGTTCCTCGGCAAGGCGGCCTGCGATGGCGTCAAGGGCGCGATCAAACAGGGGTACCGTTTCCAAAGCAACTGCCTCCGCGTTAGCCAGTTCCTGGGCCAGCTCCCCAATCGGCTTGTCAGCCACTTTGATCCCCTTCTGATCGACAAAAAGATAGTTGCCCGTAATGGGGCTTTTCCAAGACAGCTTGGCGCGCACCGCGTCGCCAGCCTCAGTGGTGAACTGAAACCACGTGCCCACTTCCAACGAGTTGACCTGCTCGACCAAAGCCGCTTCCAACTGTTCTAACGACACCGGCTCGGGTTCCGCCTCAAGGTCGGCAAACACGTCCTCGTCAATATCGGCGGCCCCGGAAATGGGTAACTGTACTGGCGCAACGGCTTCTGGCAGGGCCATGGTTTCGGGCGGCGCGGAAGCGGGCATGGTGAGCTGCTCGCGATATTGTGAGTCCACCATCGACCGATAAAGTTCTTTCAAACCCTTAAAGACGCGCTTTATGTCGTCCTTATGGTAGGCCACCATTTCCAGACCGGCGCGCAACTGCGATGACAGCTGCGGCAGACCGGATTGCAGGCGCGCAACGTCGGCGGATGTGGTTTTTGGCTCGGCAGTCCACACCAGTTCGTCGATGAAGGCTTCGGCCGCCTGAAATTCCTCCGAGTCCGCGCCGTGGCGCAAATGGGTCAATACCAGCACGTTGGCCCACGGTTTGGTCAGAATTTCTTCGATCAGTTTGGGCAGTGTTTTACCGTCAAGATGACCCGACACCACTTCCTGGGCATGGCGACGCGCGCGCTGCAGGCGCTCGCGTCCCTCGGTGGCTTCTGCAGAGCGCTTTTCCGCCACTTGGGCGCGCTTCTAGCACGTGGCCGGGCTTGTTCGGATACTCGCGGGTGATCCCCGCCAGGGCCACGCGGGCGAACCGCGCGACCTCACCGTGGGTCAGCCGGTGGGGGAGCATGGGGCGGCCTCCTGATGGTGGGCGAAGGCCGCCCCGCTCTCCCAGAGCGTGCTCGTCCCGAGGCGTCGGGTGCTAGGGCACCGTCACCGTGAAGGTGTGGATCGTGTTGAGGCCCGTCGGGAAGCCGCCGTTCGTCGTGCAGTTGGCCGCGCCGGTGGCCGCCTGGTTCTGCACGCTCACGATGCTGCCGGTCGTCGGGCTGATCGGCACCCCCCCAACTTGCCTTTAAAACTTACCAGTTCCTCAATAGATTTGACAGCTATTTTGTCTGGCCTAATTTTATTTGATTAATGTCTGTTTTTAAACGATTTATTGAGCATCAAAACTCAATAAATAAAACTCTAAAATTTAGTAAGACCTCCTGAAAGTTTGTTTCAGCTTTGGCAGAACGCATTTTCCACCACTCTTATCATCACATACAATTTGTCGATGCCACGGCCATTGCTAACGATAGAGGATTGATACAGTGGACTAGAGAAGCAATTCAATTGAACAAAAATTTATTCTTGCCAATCTTTAAATAAATAGAGATTCAGGTAATTAAATAAGAAACCAATAGCTAATGAGGGTACTGAAGCTTTACATAATCACCAAGGGGCTAGATTAAACACAAGACCTAGATGAATTGCAACAGTAGAAGCAAATGAGAGGATTATTCTTCAAAAAAATAATTTCGTATTATTTTTATTTTATCCTGTAGCTTCAGTGGTTTCATTGAAACAACTCTATTTAGCTTCTGTGAAACTCAATCACAATAACAATAATTGCATATATATATGTTTTTTTGTTTCCTGATTTCACATTCTATTAATTTTATGTTATTTTAGATTCTATCTTTGTTTCTTAGTGTTGAAGACGCCTTGTTTCATACAGGCAAAATATCCACTTTGTTTTAGTTTTTCTTTCCTTCTACTGGCCATAGTCCCGTTTTTTTATTCATGAGGAACTAAATCACATGCAGCGCACAGAAAAACAAACAAGTCAACAAACGAAACAGAAACGCTCATGAGATTTTTTCGACCTTGGTTTCGTGGTGGTAACGATATGCTTAGGACAGTGTTTCATAACGTTGCTGTAAACGTTTCTATACTCTTGGGGTAGTTTAGCGCAAAGGGCTATAAATGATAATAGCTAAATGATTGACTCGTTAATCGAAACAAGCTGCACGGAAACATAAAGCAGGCGAAGATTATTATTGCTAGATTTTTACACCATCATCCTAATCTTTGCAGTGCGAACAGACTCATTTATATGCCTTAATTTATAAAAATAGTTGGTGGAAAGAGTCCTCTCACAGGAAATAACTGCAAATCTTTCAAAATAATTTCAGCTTCTCGTAGAAAATACTGTGCTGAACACATTGTAGCTACCGAGTAAACAAGGGCCTTGCAGCGCAGGGTTTAGTCCGCTTATGACGTCATAGGAAGAGGCCTGTTGACCAGAGAGAACTTGAGGCAATAAAGATGCGACATAATTTGTTAGGTGATTCACCAAGTCCTTAACCAGCCTATTGATTTACTATAACCGACATCATTTAGGCATTGACTAATAATAGAATCTAAATCGGAAAAATACCTTGGCAGTATCGTAATTGGGGGGGGGGTCACAATATGAGGAGGCATGGTCGTAAATGCCCCCTTTGCTACGGGCTTGTAATTGACAGTGTCCCCCTTTCTATAAGGTAAACGTTTTACTAGTGAGAAACATATTTTAAAAATAACTTAGAAATAAATACAGAAAAAAAATATTAATCATTAATGGCCCCAAAAACCCCATCGCTCCAATAAGCGCATCCCTTGACAATCATGCAAAACTTCACTGATTTATTCGGAACTGAAGGAGCAACGGAAGAACGTTAAGAGTATTTTGAGCTCCGAAATATTTTTGTTATTCGTACTCGATTCCTTGTGTTTTTCGTATAGTTCCACTGTTTGTCTCCGTTTAGTAGAAACCATATGGCGGCATCTGCAATGCCTCATAGGCCGTAATTGGGTTCCCCGACCCGTTGCGTGGCCAGGCGATCAAGGGTTTCGTCGTGTTGAAAGGCGGCGAGACGCCAAACGACGCAACTGCCAAATCCCTGATGGCCCATGTTCGGAGCCGCCTGGCCCGCCATCTTTGCCCGCGCACAATTGTCTTTGTCGATGCGTTGCCGATGACCGAAACGGGCAAGGTCCAGCGACGAAACCTGCGTGGGCGTGCGGACTGATCGTTTGCCGACGGCCCGCTAGCGGTCGTACAGTGACAGCCGATGCTTCCCTCTGCGCAAAACTACGACGCGCTCGTCCACGACTTTCGATGGCAGATCCCGCAGACGTACAACATCGGCGTCGATGTGTGCGACCGTTGGGCCGACATCGAGCCTGACCGACTGGCGCTGATCGATGTCGAAGATGACGGCAACACGCGCCGCGTAACTTTCGGCGAACTTCGCGCCTATTCCAACAAAGTCGCCAACGTTCTGATGGACACCGGCCTGCTGGCCGGGGATCGGGTCGGCATATTGCTGCCGCAACGGCTTGAGACGGCGGCGGCCCACATTGCCGCCTACAAGCTGGGCGCCATCGCCGTTCCGTTGTTCACGCTGTTTGGGCCGGATGCACTGGCCTATCGGCTGGGCGATGCGGGCGTGAAATCCGTCATTACCGATGTTGCCGGGGCGGCCAAACTGGCCAGAATCCGCGACCGGTTGCCCGAAATGACCATTGTGCTGACCGTCGATGGCCCGCAAGGCGGGGCAATCGATTTCAACCGGGCGGTGGCGGGCGCCTCGGCGCGGTTTACGCCGGCAGAAACCCGGGCGGAGGATCCCGCCCTTATCATTTACACGTCCGGCACGACGGGAAACCCCAAGGGTGCGCTGCACGCCCACCGCGTGTTGCTGGGGCATTTGCCGGGTGTGGAGATGAGCCACGATCTGTTCCCGCAAGCCGGCGATGTGATCTGGACCCCCGCCGATTGGGCCTGGATCGGCGGCCTTCTGGACGTGCTGTTGCCGGCCCTACACCACGGCGTGCCGGTCCATCATAGAAATAACAGTCACAAAAGTGAAACCTTTTCTGCCACTCATGTTATTAAAAAAGCCATAAATTGTAAACAAAATGTCTTTGTTGACAGAGCACTGGCTTCATTGTTTTGATAAATGTAGCTTTTAAAGCGACAAGATGCAGTGCATATTGGGCTTTAGCTAATCCTTATCTTTTCTAGGTATTTATGACATGACATAACATGACATAACATGACATAACATAATATAACAACACATAACATAACTTAAAACAACATCACACAACATGACTTTACATAACATACAAACATAGACAATGACTTGACTGACATGACATTACCTAATGTTAAACAACATGGCATAAATGTACACAACATAACAGAGCATAATGTAACCTTACATAACATAATATCATATAACAAGGCATTACAAAATATAAAGTAATATACCAGAAGTGGTCATTAACCTAAACTCATTTTGAAAGTGGCCATCAAGAAATTATTGATCAATACATAACTTTGCTAACTTAACCCTTTTGGCTTCACTCCTGTCATTGTTCCAATGATATCTGAATTTATTACAGGTTTTTCTTTAAATAACGTTTACCATTTGTGCAGATAGGAAGATAGATAAGGCATTTGAAGTCCCATTTTAAAATTATGGTTATTAGCAAATCATTGCTCAGCAACAGTACTCTAATTTTTCTCTATGTTAATAATGTTATGACAGTGCGGCACTTTCACCATCTGCAACACGAAGATCCCATTTCCTTATCCAACAGTTAAACCTTAGCTCTTACAAGATAATGTTGCAAATTACATCTACTATGATCTGCCACAATTGCCGTTGGAGAAAAAACTTTTTTAGCTTTTGTCTTATTATGAGAGTGCTGACATAAAATATTACCAAGCATCCCTAAAGTGAGTTTATGTATTACAACAAATGGTATTTCACTTGCACCTCTAATAAAGGCTCACAGCCAATATGATAATATCTCATTGTCCATACCAGTTAAAGGTTAAATTCTCATGTAGCACTAACCTCTGCATCAGCAAGTTTGACGTTGTGCTAATTTTCTAACCTCCGGTCGTTTATCGACCAACTTCTTGAGCTTGGCGTTGTGCTGCGCTCAAATACACAACTAATAAGGAATAAAATAATGTTTCAAAAGATCATTGGCCTCTCGGCCATCGCCGTCATCTTGGTCGCCGTTCCACTCGCCACTTTCGGATTTGGAACTCAGACACTCAAAGCGTCCCACTGCGAACACTGTGAGGATGTGGGTTGCGAATGTAGCTCCCTGGATGAATGTCCTTGTGATTTGACTTGTTGTTTGGACTCACCCTGTGACTGCTGTGTGAACTGTGGTTGCGAAGTTTGTGCGTGCGAAGAACTCGGTTGCGTTTGCGGCGAAGACGGACCTTGCTTTTGTGATGAACTCTGTCACAGCGGTTGCTGTGAGGCCAGTTCGGAGGAAAAGCAATCTCAATCCGACTGTTGCGGTACTAGCGGAAATTGCTGTTCAGATGATGCGGAAGTAGGTCGTGAATCGGTACGACCTACTTCTATTTATTTGCGCTGCATGCATTTTCGAACAATCGGATATGCGAATATACTGAACGTTGTCTAGAATTGTGGCCATCAGTCCTTCGGTTCAACTGCATTATGTCCGACGCTCCCGAATTTGAAATCGCAGCTTCAACAAATAGCCTAAATCAGCGATTCAAGAAGCCGAAAAAGAACTACGCTCTGTTCGCAATTGCTGGCCTGCTTGGCGTTGGCTTGATTGTCACGGTGGCCATCATGGCAAATCGCGGTGGCAACGACACCGAGATTGCGAAAGAGCCAGATCCCAAACCAGAGGTCGAAAAACCGAAAACGCCAAAACTGTCGCAATCGGCTTTCGAGCAGGATCTGGAGTCAGGTGCAACTGCGAGATTTGAAATCGGAAAGATTCTTTCCAACTTCAAACCAGGTGATTGCCAAATCGATTGGCAGCCTAAGAAATCTAACATACCTCAACCTGTACTTGACGCGATTCAAGTAGACGAAGATCTGGTCGTTAGCATTCAAACTTCGAGCTTGGAGGGAAAATCCAGACTGCCACGACCATGCCTTTAATTTAAGTTTGAAATCCTACTATGATGTCATCAGCCCCACCACAAATTTCTTCCACAAGCCTCCACTGTACTCAGGCCCGTAGGAAGCTTTTTAATATTGGGGGGGGGGGGGCTAAGTGAGTTGCTCGTACATGGTGGGTGCTAAAACACAAGAAATTATGTAAAGTTAAACATGTCTCACATGCCTAAAAATTGACATCTTTTACACAGAAAAATATCTTTCATAATTTTCCATCTTTATAGTACTAACATAACAAAAGCGTACGAAGTCGTACAATCTGTTCTGTCCAGTTATTCTGTCTGAGTGGATTTTGAAACTTTTTTCCAGCAATGTGAATGTTTGATGGAACAGATTTTCCAAAAAGTTTTTTCCGAATGTCATTTTCGCCAGTGAAATGGTTTGCTATTGCACTTAAGTCCAGTGCATTGCATCTTTCGTGGTGGATGTGAAGGAGAAGTAAATGATTCTACAAATTATCCGTCGTTGATGTTTTTAACAATTCAACTGTTGTTGTTCTGAGTTTTTCTAATTACTTTAATTACATCTAATGCAAGGCTTTGTCCTCGGGCAACTGACACATTTGGACTCTGCAGAGTACTTAATAATTTATCTGTTTGTCTAAGTAACACTGCTCCTAGTTGGCAGCCAATAAGAAAGTTAAAGAATGGTATTGCTGCTTGCACTACTTTAATCCTGGCGTTCTTATCTCCGTCTTTCATATTTTCCAAGGACCATTCTCATAACTTTGTCAATTCAGCATGGTTGTTTATTACGGAGTGCCGTGCTTCACCCCGTACGGTCCATCGTGAAGTGCAAAACTGATAAATGGCCTTTGAAGGCTTTTGTTGTGATGCGAGAGGTCTGTGCACAATTGACGAGTTAAACCGGAGATCTTTAGGTTGAATGCACAGATAGAATAAACATTATCTTGAGTGGCCAACTCTATCTTTATTTACTGTAGAACTCATCGTAGCCGGCTCCTCGCGGTGCCATATGGCTACCAGCACTTAATGTACATTTCAGATCCAACGCCGAAAAAATTCCCTTGCTGGCCCAACAGATCGCTCAGGATCTGAAAATGAAGGTGCGGCGGCCAATCTCCGTTGATCGGCGGGGCTCCGATTTTTGCAATTTGATCACCTGCGGCAAAGGTCTGACCAACAACCAACTGATCCAGAGAATCTTCGGTCAAATGGCCGTACAAGGAATAAAAGGTTGGATCGCTGCCACCGCCGTGCTCAAGGATGATTGTGGGTCCGTAATCCATCGCGTAGGCATTGTTCGCAAAACTGTGAACCCGGCCTGGAAAGGGTGCAAAAACTGGGGAGTTTACCTCCATAAAAAAGTCAAAACCCAGATGCACGGTACGGCGTTTTCCGGTTTGTGGATCTGCGAATTGGGGCGTGCGGTACAAGCGCCGTACTTCATCATAGCGACCAATTGCACAGGTCACGTTAGCCCTTGCCATTTTCGCAAACAACCTATCACTAAACTCTTTCGTTTCAGGCATTTTCTCGCCGGATGGATCGTCGGCGCCACCCTCTGTAAAATCGAAAACCAAAAAGGGATCATGCTCAAGATCAAGGTCAACCGGCGAAACAACTTCCTCTTTTCTGGCCGGTAACCACTGCCTCAAAATCTCTGTTTGAGGACAGGCTTCCATACCCGCAGCATCGCGAACCCGATAGTAAGCCAGATTCGGGTGGATTTGATCGAGCTTGGCCAATGCTTCCCAGGCTGGTTTTTGGTGAATCGCCAAATATTCATTCTCAGGGTTTTCAGCAATTTTCTTCAAGCCGACGACCAAGCTGGTCAATAAACGCATGCAGATTAAGGAAAACAAAACCCTCAGTTCGAGATCGGTTAGCGGCAGTTCCCGTTGATATCCACTAATGATCCCGGCAATGACGTCGAGCGGATCCACTTGATCCATGATGGCGTAGGCACACAAAATGGCCGGTTCACAAACCGTAAAAGTCTGCACCATATCGCCAAAATCAATGAGCCCGGCAACATCAGGAACGCCGTCGGGGCCCGGTCCCATCAATATATTTT
This sequence comes from Alatinidae sp. Z8VKAUB7J3, assembly GCA_010016025.2. Lineage (NCBI taxonomy): Eukaryota > Metazoa > Cnidaria > Cubozoa > Carybdeida > Alatinidae > Alatinidae sp. Z8VKAUB7J3. The sequence goes on from JAAAKM020073195.1 coordinate 143,620,098, forward strand.
GGTACCACTTGAATTATTAAACAAAATTCATGACGTAACAATCAGGTACTATGCTTTTACAGGTACGCTATAGTATTGTATAAGACCCAGGTGTGCGTAATAACGTCTTAAGGGACTAGTCGCTCCTTTTGTATGGGCGCCTTTGAAAGCAGTGAAGGGATACTACTGATCCCCTTTGTCATGTTTTTTTTTTGAAAGTCATGGTTACCAACTTCAGAGGGGCTTGGGAGCTTGCCCCTAGGCTGTTGAAAAATGTCCACAAAGCCCGTGCATTTTTAATTCTAATGGGGGCTAAACACATAAGTATGGGCATCTGTACCTGTAAAAAAGTCAATAATAAAATTCCGTACTCTTGGATTTGGCGGAATAGAACGGTTGAAAGCATTTTGCACGAATATGTTCGAAAGAAAAAAGTTTTTTTCAATTTAGATTGAAAACTGTCTTAAAAAAGAATAAAATAAAACATTGATACCGTAATTAACACTTACTTGTTACTAATGATGAGAGCGCGAGTCATCGGAATTTCCTCCAAAAAATTTAAAGGATAGAAAGTCCCATTGGTTCAAAACTGTGTTAAATATTGCGAAATTTCAAGTTTTGTCTGTTTTTGCTTTCTTCAGGGGAGGGAGGAGCGGTCACCCTCTTTAAATTCCTATCTATGTTATTGTCACTGCGTGACAATAAAGTGTCAACAAAGTGAATTTTGTCACTTAGCCTGTGAAAAATTGGATTCATTTTCTTATTGTATTTTTTCAACATTTTTTTTTTTTTTGACATTTGTTATATGTATGTATGGAAATTTGTGGGTAATATGAATTGTATCAAAAATTATATAGGGATAATCCACATGCCTGGAATATACAATTTCCGAGTAGATAGAGGTAATCTGATATCATAATTTCAGCCATTTTAATAAAGCTAAGTAATTTAATTTCTTTCCTCATTGAAATACAAGTAAAGACGAAATGATAGTGGATTCCCAACTCATTGAAGGAAGAGCAAGGAAGGAAATTCGCATCATTTTACATATTTTAGTCTATTCACGGATTGGTCCCTTGTTTCCTAACGTTGTGTTTTCCCAAGATCACTTTGGAGCAAGAATACAAGAAATTTAGTAGTTCGGATGCAGATACAATTTTCTGTATATAGTGAGCTTCGACAACTCCAGTTTTCCTGACAGGAACAGAAAAAATAGGGTTTAGAAGAGAGCCAGAATTCAACTTTGTTTCAGAACACGTTATTTTCCACCACTTTGGTTTTGATGGCTTAGATAATATCCGTGCCTTTCGTAAAGGCTAAAATTAAGAATACAACTTTTGCTTCCAAAGAATTCTGCTAATATATTTCATTTCCTTGGCATGATATTTGAACTGGTGTTCCCTAGTATAGTTGTGTTGCAAGAGCAACACTTTGGTTTTGTCGTGTTTTTCTTTCTAATAAGAATTTAACGATAATTTTATCAAAGTCCTCATTGAGTCTTTCTCCTGCTTGGGGCTGGATATACTAACTTAATTTCTTTTGTAAGTGAATATCCAGCAATATTAAGAATAATCCTTTGCTGTTATTATTATTTGTTGTTTTTCCTGCTTTTATGTTTAGATGCGAAAAAAAACTATATATGTTAGATGCGAAAAAAAAAACTTCAGAGAAATTAGCTTGATAACAAAAAATGGGCCTAGTATTTTACTTAACAAACATTAATTTTAATTTTTTCGCAATTATTTTTATAATTAGGCTTAACAATTGATTGTATTTACAAGTTTCCTTTTTAAAGCAGTTTGGCTTCATCAGAAGACGATATGCCTCCTAGGTACTGAAACTAAGTTTGTTCTTTTTCTCCATATTGTGATGTATAGCTGCTCATTAAGGCCGTGAAATAAAAATAGATCAACATTTTAATCAATATTCTATTTGAAATTAATGCTTACTTAAGTCGCTTGAAAAGTTGTTTGTAGCTTATGCAAAAAAAATCCCTTTTTTAACGTATGTGCTATTTATTTCCTTGAGGAGAATAAATGAAGAAATGAAATAGACTTTTCTGAGTGTTCTGTTGTAAGGGTTCACGAGGAATAAACTAAGGATACAGTTCAACTTCCCCTTCAATATTCTATGAAATTTTCAACTTAGTGATCTTAGCTATTCCTGAAATATTGCAGGTAGATTCTTTTGACAACCTGAGGGTATTTATACTCGTTTCGTTCAATCCAATAGTGATAGTAGAAGAAGGAGTGGTACTGAGGGCAGCAGCAGCAGTAGCAGTAGTCCGTAAAAATCCGAAGCCAACTTCGTAATACTAGGCACAAAACGCTGGAACAAATATCGTGGTTAACTGTATGGTGGAAGTGTGCAAAGCTTGGCAAAAATGTGTCAAGTTTGGAAGAAGTTTGCAAAGTTCGGTGGAACTATGATAAGTGAGGCAGAACTGGGTAAATCAGGGCGGTACAGCGCTAAGAGTGGTGAAGTTGCACCAAGCAGGGTGGAACTTTGTGGCGCTCGTGGATGTCTAAGATGAACACCAAGTGGCAAGAAGTGACTGATCCTTAAGCCTATATAGTGTTGCGCCATTTCTGAAGGAAGTGGGCTAAACAAATAAATAGTATGACTGAATTATGCCTTTCGGGATC
>JAAAKM020073195.1:143627626-143681057 GCA_010016025.2 Alatinidae sp. Z8VKAUB7J3
GTGAATTTTTCGCAAACAATCTTCTAACCGAATGAACTCTTTGAAATTTTAAAAATTAAATAAAAAGACGAAAGTAAGTTGGATGTTATGATAACAACTGTGTGAGGGACGAAAACCCACAGTGCCGACTGAGCTAAGTGAGGCTACGTTAGGGAAACCAAAGGCCGGAGCTGCAACGAAAAGAAGTATAAGTAAGTCGGTTTGGAGCCTGAGCTGCAGCTACAGTGGTGTGCAACCACCTACTTCTTTAAAGTTTCTAATGACATTCAAATATGACTAAAATACTACTTGAAATTGCCACAGGAGTTTACAAAAAGTCCATTAACTAGTATAAGAATTCCAAGGATAGCGCTTAGTGTAACTAAATCTTGCAATAGATGATAGTTTTTGTCGACTGTAGTAGCTTTTGGCAGGCCTGCAAGCCAAAGATAGGATTTGGGCTCGATTTCTGACAGGCAAGCCAGAAATCACTCAAGACTGTCAAGTCAACAGTGTGGTAACTTACGCATTATAAGAGATTTCTAAATCAAAAGTTCCTAATTAAATGTTTACATCTTTCCGGGATCTTTTTTTGGCAAAGATAATTTATTTTTGATTTGAGTTTTATAAAAAGATCGATTGATAGACTTAGGTTTGCTGCCAAGTAGCAAAGGGGTAAACTACCATATAACTTCTCATAGGCCATAATTTGAAACTAAAGGGCCTCCGAATCCTGGCACTTAAAAATATTCATCAATATTCTCCTTTTTTCGTCAAAAAAATTGTGTATTCGTTAAGTATTGTAAAATATCTCAAAATTACAACCCAAAACTTTCACAGGGAACATAGACCTAGGTCAAAGTAAGGGAAACAAAGTACTTCAAAATCCAACAAACAAGCAGCCTGTTATTTGTAACTCGTTACTTAATCATAGACCCTATATTTTAAATAAATGCTTCATGGTATCCTTGCGTGCTTAAATTTCGATTGGAGACGCAATAGATAAGAGTTCCCAAAATATTCTTAGCCTAGGAGGTCTCGCAAGGGGTCCTTATGGCAATTAATGGGTAAATGTTTCATGAAAAAAGGTTAGTTCTGTGAAGTTTTACATTTGAGTTTGTGTAAACTGAAACACAGTCCATTGATGCGGCACAGATATTGAAAGAAGAAAAATGGTTTTGTGAATTCAATTTGAAAGGCACCAATTAGGATAGGGAGTATATAAGCATTTCCCTATCATAGTCAAAATTGAGGGGAACTCCCAAATTTAGAAAAAGAACTCCATAAGCGACGCTGGAATTTAGTGTTAACCTGGAAAAAAAATTTTGATGTGAATCATGGCGCAAAATACGCCTAGTTTTAGTTAGAAAAAAGTTAAAAACGATATGTCTGTCCAGCTCTTAAGAGAAACGTGAAAAAAACATAACACAACAGACAGGTAAAGGGGACTCGCAGACATTTTTCCAAGGAAGTTGAGTGCAAAAATTTTTATTTTAGGGGGGAAGGGCTAAGGTTTTTAAGGTATTTTATTTAAAGGTAGTTTTTTTTTTAGGGTAGAACATACTAAAAGATATAGGACCTTGGACACTTGACCTTTAAACCTTGTAGGCACTTTGCAGCTTGTTTGAGCCAAAACATGCGATGAGTCTCAATCTGTATGATTCCAGGCACCAAGAGGGCTGATGGGCCCTCAAAGATACCGTCCTCTCCACCACGTGAATTTTTATCTGTATAATGGGAGGCACAGGAAGGCCCCCAATGACATTGGGTCTGGTCGGGATTTAAAATAAGAGATCTGAGTTACCAGCGTCTTCTAAATATGAAATTTCATTAAGATCCTATCACTCCTTCGTAAGTTAAAAATCCACAGCAATTCGACGACCGCGATGCAAGGCGGCACTCAGCAGCTGCGTGGCTAAAGGGTTGAGCAGGTATTGCTGAATGGCCCGTTTCACCGGACGCGCGCCAAAAGTGGGGTCGTAGCCCTTATCAACCAAGAAGGAAACGGCTTCCGGCGTCAAGTTCAACTGGATGCCCTGGTCATTCAGCCGCTGGTTAAGCCGGTCCAATTGGATCACAATGATTTTTTCCAGAATCTTTTGGTCGAGGGCACCGAAATAGATCATTTCATCGATGCGATTGAGAAACTCGGGCCGGAACACTTCTTTCAATCGTTGCAACGCCCGCTGCTCACGCTCGTTTTCGCTGAGAGAAGGTTCGAACCCCACTTCCGCCGCAAGGTTACTGGTCATGATCACTACCGTGTTCCGGAAATTTACCAGTCTGCCCTTCCCGTCAGTCAAACGCCCATCTTCCAAGATTTGTAAAAGAACATTAAATACATCGGGATGCGCCTTTTCAATTTCATCGAGAAGAATCACAGCATAGGGTGAGCGGCGAACCTTTTCGGTAAGTTGCCCGCCCTCTTCATGACCCACATACCCAGGCGGTGAACCAATGAGCCTGGCCACGGAGTGCTTTTCCATGTATTCGGACATATCCAGCCGAATCATTTTCTTCTCACTGTCAAAAAGCTGGAAACTGAGCGCCCGGGCAAGCTCGGTTTTACCCACGCCGGTAGGGCCCATGAACAAAAAGCTACCCAAAGGACGATCCGGATCTTGGAGACCGGTCCGGGCCCGGCGAATGGCATTCGCCACGGCAGTGACCGCACGATTTTGGCCGACGACCCGTTCCTGAAGCCGTTGTTCCATGTGGACGAGTTTTGAAACTTCCGATTCCAACATTTTCGAAACAGGAACGTGACTCCACTTGGCCACGACCTCTGCAATATCGTTTTCGGTAACTTCTTCGCGAAGCAGACTACCTTTTTCTTGAATGGCTTTGAGCCGCTCTTCGCTTTGGACCATGTCCTTTTCAAGTTGAATCAAACTTCCGTAGCGGATAAAAGAATTAAGACAAAGTTACTAAAGTAAGTTAGAGTTAATTATTATTCTACTTTCATTGCTTGCTCAGAATTTCCAATATTATGAACTAGGCAATCAATTTTACTTTACAAAAAAATACAAAGTTAAATATTAAATTAGACTCAAATCCTAACAGAAATTACCCATTTAGTCTTGCACTTTAAATAACAAATACTACCGAAGTCCAAAAGTGAATACTTGACATTATAATAGTTTAGACAGAGTTGATTTCGTTCACAAAGAAAACGCAATCAACTTAAAATTCAAGTAAGATGCAAGACTAAAATGCAATTTTCTTCCAGTTAAAAACATTAATCTCGACACTGGATTTTGTTAATTTAATGCTAATTTAGATTTGTCTATAAATTTGAAAAAGGTAAATAGAACGCAAACTCCCAAGAAATTTTTGCATATGATTTAGCACTAGAACAGAAACGATTAGCGTATTTATATCAATTAGTATTGTTTTACTAATCTATACGCAACTAAGGCATCAATGTTTTCTTCCTTTTAATACATTCTATTCATATATAAAGAGAATCAATGGGCAATATAAAACATCATTTCAACCTGTATACTACTACTACTGAAACTAACACCTCACCGCAGCATCAAACGGCCTGAGGCCAACACAGCTACGCGCGCTCCTCCTCCTCCATTCCCACCTATTCAAAGCCTCCCTCTTTACACCCTTCCATTAAATCTTTCTTTATTACATCCTCTCACCCCAGACGAGGACAATCTGCTTTCCGTTTAGCCCTAAACGACTGACCGTAAAGGACAATATTCAGCAATCTGCCATCCTTCATCCACAGAAGGTGCCCTAGCCATCTCAACCTTTTTTTCGTTGTAGCCCTAAAAACCGGGATCGAACAACATTTTTTGAACAGCCTACTTTTTGAAATACGGTCAGTCAGTCGGGTACTCAGAACAATCCGTAGGCAATTTCTCTGGAAAATATCAAGCAAATCTCCATCCGCTTTTCAGAGCGCCCATGCTTCAGAGCCATATTTGACCAGAATTACAGTTTAAAAATGATTTTTAAAACTATTTTGAAGAGTTCTTCTTCTGGGAAAGACGGACCAATTAACAGCCATCAAGAACACTCAGCCGTAATTTACAGGGAAAATCAACACGAGGTCACTAAATTAGAAACTACGCCGCATCTGTCTCGTCATCTCTAACCTTGGCAAATTAACAATCTACACAGAACAAAAAAGTTCACTTTCGCCCATAAATCTAAATTTGAGCCAGGTTATAAAAAGTTACAAAAGATTAAAAATACCAGACATTCAAGCAAAAAAAGACAAGAGCCAATTTCAGTAATAGCTGACACGGCTCAAAGGGTAGATTAGTAGCTTCAAAGCTATTCACAGACTAAGCCACATTTAACATTACCTAGCACCGTAATGAGCATCTAGTTATATTGTGGAAAAAATTCAGAGGATTCTTTAATTTGTACTTCTATTGCAAGAAGAAGAAAACAGAATAATACAGAACAAACTTTGCCAAGAGAGAGATAACAAAAAGCCAACTATTTGAGCGTTAATCGACACTCGTCTTTTGCAAACACAAAACTGTGAGAAAGAAAAGATAAAATAAATAAAAAAGCACATAAAACTATCATGAGCTTGTCACGTTTCTGGGCACGTAATGTTCACTAAATTCGGTTTTTGGTTCTATAGATATGGCAAAGTCTTTCTTCTTCTTCTTCGTTTCATAGAATGAGACTGTGCAACAGTCTTTACAGCTGCTCCCACCTTATATACTACTACCATATGTTTATGGATAGTTGGTCCTAATCATCAAAATGTGATGAAAAATGGAAAACATTTTAGAACTTTAAAAGTTTAGTTTTCAGTGTTCAATTAAAATTACAATGTAATTCCTAACATTTGGTGATACCGTTTTATTTCTTTAGCAGGCTGAATATTGATATTCATAAAATTTGTGTTGTGGATTGGTACTTAAAGCTATCAACCTGAAATAATAGAAAGCTTTACGCTGGAATTAAATTATTTGAATATATAACTTCGAAATGAAGAGAGTACGTGCTGGATTCTGTTAAAGTGGATCTACGGAGGTTGAAAAAAAAAAAAAAAAAAAAAAAAAAAAACAAGGAAAATTCATAGCAACTTGGTACTGCAATCAATTTTAGTAGTTACTAGTAGTGTTTCTGGTAAATATCACCATCAGGAAAAAAGTCTAATGAAATGACTATGTAATCTGAAAAAAAAAATATAGAGTAAGGAACCAAATGTAATCATCTTATAAGTAGCCTAGTATATCAGTAAGGCTTTTTATGACGTCCATTGCCACTCTCTTCTTCTTTATTAGTTTAATCGTTGAGTAACTTCTGGCTGGTGTTTTACTAGAAACAGGTTTTTTAAGGAAATTTTACGACTTTTTTTTGTGTTTGCATGGATGCCAGAAAGGTATTGAGAGATTTAAGTCTACTGCTATAAATCAATCGGTACAGCCTTCACTAAGGGGCAGTTTTGCAAATGTACTTTTATTTCATATGCTTTACTTTCTAGTCCAACTCCTGGTATTTCACTTTTCAGAGAAATATATTCCACTTGTATAAAATTTGATTTCTGTGAATTAAGTTGTTACTACCCGGGGCTGATCCCGGGGGCTACCCGGGGCACAATTGTGATTACAAGTCATAATTTTTGCGGGTGGCAATTCTTAAACTTTCCGTGATTGACTGGTTAATTAAGAGATATTGCCAACAAGAATCGTGTGCAACTTCGTATTAATTAAAAATTTGACAATATTTTTGAAGAGAGATAATGCATTACAAGAAAGAAAACATCCTGTGTATGTATTGTGATATACCACCTTATCTAAACTGTACCCTGTAATTATATATCCCTGAACCCATATTGTTTTCACTGGTCTTTGTATTTTCGGTCAGACATGATTTCAAATTATTCCAAAGGGCAATTCCAAAGGGCAATGTTTTAATTGAAACTTGTTGTTGTTTCCAACGACTAAGAGGCTAGTTTAGTCAATATGTCTTGATGATTGACATCATCAAATGTGCCAGAACCTGATTCTACGCTTCTTTGAAGCGTAAATTCGATGAGAGCGAGAATCTAGCACTTGCTTCAAAGTTCAAATATTTCTCTTTATCGGCATTCAATGTGACTACTACACTAACCTGTAGACACGCCCTGTTGGAATATTTCGTCTTCGCTTTTTAAAAATGGATGTAGATATTTATGCTTCCAGTGCAGAAATAATACTGAAGCAAATCTAGCAAGTCAAGGGCAATTACGTCACACTTAACTCGCAATTACACAACATATACCTGCGTCTCTTTGAAAACATTTCCTATGAGGAAACAAGCAAAGTAAACATTCTCTATTATGTAAAAGACATTTGCGTCTTGCCCTGAGGGAGTCGCCGTTGAACTTTTTAGTCATTAAAGGAAGAAAGGAGTAGCGGCTATGTGCCATTTTAAATCTAAAGGACGATCCCTACTGGCACACATACTATATGATTTACTTTATTCATATCACTAACTTATTCCGTAATTATGAAAATTAGTAAACTGAAACATCTTTTTCCGCTAAGCGGCTTGATTTGATATACCCCAATCAAAATTAGACAATGTACTGAAAATGTAACTAACATTAGACATAGTAATGGTGGGAGTAAATGTAAAAATGTATTTTCACGGTACTCATCACAGCTCTAACTGTCCTTTGGAAGCGGCCAGTACTTTTCAAAGACTTCGTTTTCTAACTTTATCTTTTCTAAACCAAATGATCATTCATAATACCAATTTTATGGCTAATTTCTCTTGAACTACCTATTTGCATGTACACATTTTTATGCAAGTTTTTTCTATTTACAGAGGTTGAGTTAAGTACAATCTAAGACCGTTAACATTTTCGTTTCTAGGTGCGTTGGTAAGGCCTGGTGACACAAGTATCCCAACTTCGATTAAAGCAACGTTGAAAGACCATAAGGATCGATATCCAAGCGGAATTTATCAAATAGATACAAGGGGCCTTTTCTACATCGATGAATATGGAAGAAAAGTTGAAAAGAGGATTTACGCTGATCAGTTTATTCACGGGCCTTTCAAAGGACTCATTGATCATGAAAGTTCTTTTTCAACCAGGCGCAAGAATTAGCAGCTTTTATTGGCTATCTACATTGGATAGAGGAGAGCTGTTTAGCTCTAGTGGGTAAAAGTCACAACTGCTGTGATGATCTTGAGGAATCTCACAAAAAGCATAACTGATTAAGGTTTAAATTATGTCAAGCAGTCATTTACGTAATGGGATCACGTGAAGGTAGTCTAAACAAAGACAGAGTTGTCAGAATGTAACGTTGACCCTTAATTTGATTGGATCAACTTCGTATTTATACTACCTGAAATAAAGCTGTACGATTCTAAAAAAGGAAATTTAAAAAATAGAAAGATTTATGAAATACAAATGGGAAAATAACTTAGAAATTTAACTTTATTCGCTTATAACTTCTATTTGTTTTCACACATTGGTGCACACAGCAAAAGCTCCGGAAGGAGGCTCAAGAGATTTTACCAGGGGGGAACATATATAACATAGACAAGATAAGTAAACAACATAGATAAGATACAAATAGAAAAAATAACTTAGAAAGTCAATTTATTTCATAGATGACGTTTAATTATTCCCATACATGGGTGCACACAGCCAAGGCTCTAAAAGAGGGCTCAAGTGATTTTACAAAGGGGGAAATTGACGCTTGATACAATTTTTTTTTTTTTTTTTTGCTTTCTGCACTTCAGAGAGGAGAGGAAGGGGGGATGGCTCAAATAGATTTCGGAAGCGCTCATCTTTATAGATATTCTGAAATATTCTAAAAGACAAATTAATCCTAGTCCCTCATGACTGAATTGGACAACTTCAATATTTAAGGAATTAATATCCCAGCAAGAGTAAACCAAAAGTAAGACTGAAGATCCTATCCCCTCTCATAAATTCTAAGAAAAATACCTTAAAATACATGAAAGTTCAGATATTTGACTATACAGGACATTTTTGAGCATTATGGGACCCCTTCCCTAGGAAAATATTATTAACTGTCAAAGAAGAGTTTTTGAAGACTTTATTTTCAGGGATATAACATCAATTTTGCCAAGGAATAAATTTTTCCGAGGGAGGGAGAGGCTAAAGTTTAACGGAAATGTTTTTCATGCACCAGCTCCACCTCCTCCCCCCTCCCGGACATAACCTCTTTTGATGTTAAAATGTGTTGATGGACTCTGCAGTCCAAATTAGGACACAGAAAGAAATTTTAAACTTCTACCCCACTCCTCTCCTATCTGTAAGGCTTGAAAGACTTTATGGAAATAGGTATTGACCTAAAAAAAAGGAAGTTCTACAAGTAGGAGATGGCTGGAGGCACGACCTTAAAAATATCTCATCGCGCCTTAATGTGCTCTTAATTTATTTCTTAAGAGGTTCACTAACATAGCATGACAACGTTATATCTAGGTGTTTACCCAATTTTCTATCAGTACGCTGTTTGTATTTTTTTTTTTGGGGGGGGGGGTTAAGATAACAAGAATAAGGGGTAATGATAAATTTTGTAGATCATCACTCCTACTCCTCTGCGTTTAATGTAAATGCCCTTTTATTTCAGGTCGTACAGAAACCGTCCGTCCATGCACCATAGAATCATGTGCTTGGGTTAAAGCTATGGAAAACCCTCATTCGAGCAGTAAGGAAAGATTCGATCTCTTACGAGTTGCCTGCCAAGTTCACCAACGTGGCTATCAAGATGCCATGTGTGGAAAGGGGATTGATCGCCATCTATTTTGCCTGTATGTTATTACAAAGTATTTGGAAGTGGATTCGCCATTCTTGAAGGTGAGTTGCCGGCACGGATAAAAAAGACCATAAAAGAAGTTTATTTCATACTCATTTAGATCTAGGCCACAGCAGTGGGCATTTGAACAAGAAGCTAAAGATTTGATCCATATTTTCACTAAATGCACACGCTAACATAAGTTAAAATTTAATTAAACTAATCTGTATGCTATCATTTAGTTAGGGGATTTATAGTCTCAATGCTACTGCATTTTGTTAGTATTTAGGTACAAGTTATATGCCCATATATTTCTTCAGAACAATGGGAGTTCCTGGCTCTAGATACGGGATGGCTTTAGTTACTTTCGTTCGACGGCTAAGTAAAATAATATTCTTACTTTCGAATTATGCAACCCTGACAAATGGCAGGTGAGGACCGTCCTTGCATCGCATAACGACCGCGATCGCGCACGTGCCGCACCCCATCCGAGGTCAGTTTCGGGCCCGAACTTATTTTTCGGGCTTTCTCGCAATAACTGTTGTTACAGTACGCGTCTTCCGGCTTCTGGTAATCGCTATCGCACCCAAAACCAGGGTGCAGGCTACCGCCTGGTGCATTGTGATCACTTCATCAAATGCAATAACTCCAACCGCAAACATCGTCGGTAATTCGATGCTTCCGACGACGGCAGTTTGGGAAGCGCCGATCAGGGGCGAACAGATCGTGTATACGAGCTGCGGCACAAGTGCCGTAATCAAACCAATTCCGACAATTAATACCCAGTCGGACTGCCCCGCCGGGAGCAACTCTTCGATGTTCGCACCCGCCATCAGCGGCAAAAGCCCAAGAACCGATCCCAAGGAAACGGAGGCAATGCGTGCAAGAGGCGGGATGCGGGACAGCCTGTGGACCAAAACACAGATACCGAAGCCAAAGCCGAAAGGGGCTGCCAACGACAGCAAAAGCATTGGAATGTGCTGCAGGGGCACCGACGCAGGCGAGCCTGCTATAATGGCCGCTACCGCAATGAGGCCTGAGGCGAGCAAAGCGCGCTTAGTAGGTGCATCGGAGAAGAAAGCCCAGGCAATAACCAGCGTGAAAACCGGGTAGGTCATGTAAAGCACGCCCACTGTCGATGCGGGCAGTGTCTCCAGAGCCATCACATAGCCAATCCACCCCAGCCCCATCACCGCCCCAGCCGAAAGACCCCAACTAATTTCGCGCCACGCTTGACGGTGCTTAAAGAGAACAGGCAGCAGCAGAATTGCAGCTACGATGTAGCGATAGAATGCGACGGCATATGGTGCGACGCCCTGCTCGGTCAGCCCCCGGCTGAAGTAGGGAACCAATCCAAAACAAACCCTCTTCCCCCCCCTCCTTCCTACCATCCCACCCCACCCCGCCTTTATCGGTATGAAACTTTTTAAATTTTTCCACTCCCTACACGGCCCTTGTTTGGTGAGGAAGAATTTGCGACAGTACTAAAAATGATTAACAAATAATAAGGCTCCAGATGCTGATAGCCTGGTAAATGAGTTTCTTAAATATGGTGACTCTGAGGCTAGAAATAAGTTACTTAAGATCATGAATATGATTTTTAGAAAGGGGAAGTACCTAGTGAATTTTGAAAAAACCTTAATCAAACCACTGTATAAGAAAGGTGATAAGAGTGAGTGTTGTAATTATCGAGGCATTAGTGTGGTCCATTTAGGTAGCAAATTACTTAGTAGTATGATACATTTGAGACTGAAAGATGCTGTAGACAAAGTTTTAAGAGAAGAACAGTACGGTTTTAGAAAAGATAGAGGATATTCCGACCAAATTTTCACTCTTAGGTTTATTATTGAGAAGAACCTGAGCTATCAAACACCTTTGGTCCTCAGTTTTATAGATTATGAGCAAGTTTTCGATTCTGTTGATAGAAGAGCTTTAGCAAAGGGTTATTCTTTTATGGTATACCAGACAAATACATTAAAGTGATTAGTACTATCTACGAGAATAACATTGCTGCGGTTAAGGTAGGAAATGACGTCAGCAGCTGGTCTCGCATGAAATCAGGAGTTACGCAGGGTTGTCTTTTACCCCATTATATGGATCATTGCATGGATTTTGTCATATGAAGCACTTGAAAGGCAATGGGAGACCACGGAATCAAATGGGAGGAAAAACTCTCCTGGACTTAGATTATGCTGATGATTTAAGCATCCTAAATGAAAGTATGAGCAAAATTAATGAGCTGTTATAGGTTTTGCGAGTTCAGGGTTTTAGAAGAGGTTTAAAAATAACGTTAAGAAGACTAAGTCACTAGGGCTTGGAAAAAGTGAAGAGTAAAAAGTGGCGTTTGGTAACAAAAAGATTGATTCACTTACCTTGGTAGCATCAAACAGTTCGTGGTAACGAACTGTAAGTAAGGAGCGACCCGGCTCAATAGTAACCGAAATTCTAAGAAACAGAATTTTGATACCAATAGATACATAAAAAGAATCCGATATCTGGCTACCCTATATCTTCGTTTAAAACAGAAGACATAGAATAGACAATAGAAGACAGAAGTATAAGCCAAAGATTGGTAGACTACAGTTAAAAAGAAACATGTTACAAAAACGACTCTTTAGGCTACTTCACAATGTCTAGAAAAATAATAGGCTAGTTAACGCACCTTGACTGCATTTGCACTTTACCCCCCACCACTCATAATGCGCAAATAAATAGCCATATATATCTGTATAGAAGAAAGAAAACACTATATACCTTTTAGGTTATCTACTAGACTATCCAAATAAAATATGAATAGGCGTAGTCTAAATCAAAAGGCTAGACCTAGTTAAAAAGCTTACCTAAAGCGGTGACTAGAAAGATTTTTGTATCCATATTTTACTTTTTCAAGCGAGTATTCCAAATCTGGCCTTGAAGGTTCAACAAGTCATATCCATTTTGATATCCAAAAAAAACTTCACCTTAAAAAAACAATTTTCCCAAATACTTGCTAGTTCTCGTCTTGAAAAAAAACCAAAGAAACACCAATGAACACTTCTTTACTTGCCGAGTGCTAAAACCTTTCTGGCGTGATCTACGCGCCGCCCAAAGCACAAACTGTGCTCCTCTGTTTCCCTATGGCAGTTCTTGTCAGATTGTCACAAAAAGCCCTAGGAAAAAAAATACAGTGAGACAGGTAAATCAAGATGAGGGTCGGTTAGGTGGTAACCCTTGAGGGTTTTAAACACTTGTGACAAATTGTTAACTCCTTTCCGGGATACCAGAATCTTGGTGTAAAAGCCTACAAGACGAGAAGAGATTTTGAATATAAAATGAAAGATATGCTAAAATTTTCACTGCAATGCCAATTTCAAAGTTTTATTTCCGTGGAAATCTGAATTGTAGTAGTCGCAGATTGGGTTAGCTTTAAATAATCTTTTGTATTTTTTAAAATTTTATTTTGTTAAAATTATGTAGTAAACGTAGTTAATAAAAATTTAAGAAAATTAAACAGTTTTTATTAATTAATGGAGGAGACCTGAGGAAGTCTTTAGAAGCAGCGCCGTTGTGGACTTCGATCAACACGTCCATTCCCAGTTCTAGCGCCGTTCGCTCTAACTCGGCAGCTTGATCGTCACCAAGCGCTGCCATAATCAGCAAGATGCAATCTGCACCCAATGCCCGGCTTTCAAGGACCTGATAGGAGTCGAGCATGAAATCTTTGCGCAATACCGGCAGGTCAACGACTTCCCGCGCCTCCTGCAAGTAGGCGTCACGGCCTTGAAAGTAAGGTTCGTCCGTCAAGACGGACAGGCAACTTGCCCCACCGGCCAAATACGCTTTTGCAAGGTCTTTAGGCGCAAAATCGGCTCTAATCAGCCCCTTTGAAGGCGATGCCTTTTTGATCTCGGCAATCAATGCATACCGACCTGCCTCGACCGTCTTACGCAACGCAGCCGCAAACCCCCGCGGCTTGGACACGTCTTTGACACGGTTCAAAAGGTCGGCTTCGCTTGCCCAGGCCTTGCACCGGGTAATGTGGGCCAATTTGTCCTGACAGATCCTGTCAAGAACGTCGCTCATCTCGCGTTCCGCATTGCTAACAATCGATACCATCTACTGCGCCGATCGATTGGTAACCGATACAAGCTGTTCAAGCTTTCGCATTGCGCCACCATCGTCGAGAGCACCCGCCGCAATTTCGGCACCTTGCTTTAGCGTTTCGCACTTATCCGCGACCATCAGCGCTGCTCCGGCATTTAGGACAACAATGTCCCGAAACGCGCCATTTCCGCCAGAGAGCACGGCACGCAGCGCCCTTGCATTTTGTGCGGCATCGCCACCTTTCAGGTCAGCCGGATCGGCAACTGAAAGACCAGCATCGCCGGGGGTGACTTCATATTCGCGGACTGAGCCGTTTCGCAATTCAGCCACAAATGTCGGACCCGTCGTCGTTAACTCATCCAGACCATCGCTGCCATGGACAACCATCGCACGCTCTGTTCCAAGCCTGCCAAGAACGGTGGCAATCGGCACGGTCCACGCACCGTCGAATACGCCGATCAACTGCCGCTTTACGTTCGCCGGATTGGATAGTGTAAGCATAATGCTGGAAATAAGCTTTAAAAACCAAATTGATTATTATCGAGCGCCGGCAACACCATTTTAGGTGTTGCCAACACCAGATAGGTTTGCTAAAAGGGGAGGGGGTTAGATCTTCTGGTTCGATCATGACCGAACCTCTACATAAAACAAGGCCTTCGCAGAAATGTTTACGAATAAATGAGTTTTTCTTGAAAAACGAGTAAACTAGCAACCCGCCCTCCCCCGCAGAATTTTATTCAAATTAATTCCAGCTTTGACGACTTAATTGAAAGAAAACACATTGAGCAAAATTGGGCAAATTCTCTTCATAAGAGGGCTAAATTTTGGAGTCCGGCATGATTCTTCTGGGCCTTTTAGCAAGACATATAAAAGAAGTTTTTCCAAGGAGCAAGATTAAATACATTTTTCTAACAAAAGATGGGAAGTAACTCCTTGTCTATCCGTGTGTAAATGTTTTAAAATATATATTAAAATTGGACAAACTTCTTCAAAGGAAAATGAAAAATGAGACGTTTCACAGATCAGTCTGAATTTACTCTTTACGAATCATGAGGAAGTAGAATACCTGGTTTAAAACAAAATTCTTTTTTTTCGTATCAAAACTATTCAAAACAATTGATCTGTCAGAATTTACGAGTACCACTACTGACAACACGGTTAACAACGTCGGTTGTCATATAAGAGGTTATAAGGAGTGATTGACTAATTTTTTTTTGTCTAAAATTCATAAAAAAGTTGCTTGGATTTATTCTTTCGACCACACTGTTCTGAGCCTAAGATTCAAATCTTATTTTGAGATTTTCCATCTTAGAAATGTTAGCAAATTAATCGACTTTACTGTTACTTGATTATAGTAAATGTGTATAAAGTACACGTGTAAAAAATGTATATAGTAAAACTTGAGGAAGCAAAAACGTGTCGAAGATTCAGTAGATCGGGTAAGCTACTTCAAAAGAAGCTATGAGAATCTTGATTTACGATACCTTCCCATGAAAAGCCGAGTGTGGATTGGTTCAGATCACTTTCTCCTATCCACATTAAAGCCTAAGAAGAGTATGAATAAGCCATATAATAATTCAAACTGAATACAAAGAACAGAAATTAAAAGGAATAATCAAACATAAAAATACCAAATACTACAATCTAGGCGGGCCTATTGCGCTGCCTCCGTAAAGAGAGATAATGCTTTAAAGTATTTTTCTCTTTTTAACCTTGCCCCTTCTCATGGAAGGAATGGTCGTAAAACCTCAGAGAGGAATCGTGCGATTAGAAATTGGAAGTTTCAGTGCTCTTTTTAAGCGTCGAAAGTGGTTGGGAGCATCTAGTCTCCCTCCCGAGCCATTTTTAGCAACCCTCCCCAATAAAAAGATAACCGATCAAAACTTCGAGATTGCCATTTGGTTTAAAAATGTCGAAAAGTCCATTTAATATGCCTAATCATAGGCGGGCATATTAATGCCCCAAAGGCAGATCACCCACGGCCCCTTGGCAAACCGCTGTAATTTATGCACGTTCCTATTGTTTACATCGAGGTTTTATAATTGGGATTAGGGCGGGGATGTTTGATCCTAGAGGCACAAAAAAAGCCAATGGTATTAAGGTGTAACATTCAGCCTATATTCGAGGGGATTTTGGAAGTAAATCAAAAGGCATTGTGTGCATCTTGTTCTCAAAAGGGCATATCTTAAATATTTCAGGAATGGCCGAGGGGATTTAGTTGAAACTTTCAGTAAACGTTAAGGGGGTATTAAATTAAATCAGAAGAAGATACTATGTGCATCTTGGTTGTCGGAAAGGTCTGTCTGCAAGGTCTCACGACTGGATAAGGGTATTAAGTGAGGACCTTCAGAGAATGCTATAGGGAATGTTTACCTAAATAAAAACAACTATGCATCCAGGTTGTCAAAAGGACTTACCAGTAACATCCAAGGAACATAGTGTTCTAAGTTGAAACTTTGGTGTCTATTTAAAAGACACTAAGTGATGATGTCTGCAATGTCCCCAGATCAGAAATGAGTCACTGAAAATAGGGCGCTAAGAGTTTTAGTGCCCTTTTTAAGAATCGAAAGTGATTAAATTTATGTCTCTGATCCAATAAAATCTTTTTGCAGTGTCAGCTCCTGTAGGACTTACAGTCTTCGTAGAGTTAAATTACAAGATACATCAAGAGACACTTTGCCTTTCCATGCTATCAAAATGATGTATTTGTGATATCAAGGGAACGGCCTGGGGTATTAAGTATAAAATTTTAAGGAGGGCTTAGGAAAGGGGAGTGGCAAGTGGCCGTCGGGTTCTGTCTTGAGGAAAAGGTTATACCTAAGTCAAAATGTATTATGTGTACCCAGGCTATCATACAACCAGAATCTGTAAAATTTTTAGAACAGCTTGGAGATAGATGAACATTTAGGTCATCGAAACAGCATATTGGCAGTATATTATGGACGGCTTGGGAAACGAAGTTGAAACTTTCAGGTACTGTTGGGGAAAGAAAGGAAGAGCATGGGGCAAAGAGAAAGAAGAATGGAGGCTAATTATAGCTTGGGTGGAGATTGTGACATAAAATAACATTATATGCAGAAAGTTTATCAAAATAACGCATTTGCAATATCTTGGAACAACTTTTGAGTAGCTAAAAATCAATGCCTCCTATCCAACCTAAAAAATTTTACACTTTGAAGCCCTGTGGGAATCAGATTTAATTCACGTTTAAGCACTTTAAAAAAAATTCACAAATACTTCTAACATTAACCAAAACTAAGACTGTGTAAAGTAAAAACGAACAAAAAAAAATGAAAAAATGCTATTGAGAAAAGGGTCGAAAAGGTAAAGAGCCATATAAACACCTAAGACGAGTGGAAATATAGTATTACAAAAATTCAAACTTTGAATGAACAGAAATGACTAATATACGATATCCAGAGCGAACAGAAATTAATATACATAATCACATCAAACAGAAAGACACTGATATAGATCAACCCTTAAATGGACAGAAAGTACCAAAAGTGAGATTAGGGCTATAGCCCCCTAAATCTTCAAAAGGGCATATCTTCATTTTCACTTTACTGAAAACTAAATAGATTTTTAGAAATTCGCTTTCTTATAATTATAACTTTGCTTAGATTGAGTTCCTTTTTTATATTTATTAGCATCGACTTGCTCAGAAGAAGGCTGAAACACTTCATTACCAGTTTTGTTTTCTTTACACGGTGCTTCTTTTTTATTTGTAATATCTGATTTAACTTTCGAACTTAGGGAATCAATTTTAGTTTTCTTGGCTGCTTTCTCGGCTAGTTCCATTTTTCTTTTCTCGGCTTTTATTTGCTTTTTAGTTTTGGGGGTATCAACGGGCTGCATTTCCTTCTTCTTTTCTTCAGCTGTTGCTTTTTTCTTCTCAATTTCTTTCATCTTTCGAATATTTTTCCTCTCTTCCATTTCTTTCCTTTTATACTCTTCTTGCTCTGCAAGATACTCCATGGCAACATTGTCAATATCATCCTCGGTTACACCACTAGGAACTTCTGGGAGAACCACTTTTAGCGGGTATATACCAGCAGCGACATCTTTAAAGTGTGCAACAAGCTGATACAAGTATTTTTTATTATGTGCATGAATGCCTGGCTGGCTGGCATAAGTCAATATCTCTTTTGAGAGCAGATCATAGTCAAGATGAATTTGTGGCAACTCTATGTCGATCTTCCCTGCCCGGGGATCTTTTGCCTGATCTCTAAAATTTCTAGGAGCCATTTCTTTCACTGCTTCTTTAAATTCTTCAACAGTGAGACCAACTTGGTTTGCAAGGCCAGCATCACTTTGATTTATCAAATTATTAAAAACTCTTTGCTCTATTGAGTATTTTAACCTTGAATCTTTCCCATGTGCTGAACACTCTATAAATGGTCGGATAAAATGCATAACCGTGTCATGTTGAAGTTCCTCACCACCAGCTTTAGCGAGCTCTTCAATTATAATATCAGTAAATTGAACTTGTAGCGATAATGGGATCTTAACACTAATTAGACTTTTATTAGCGTTGATCACATCCTTATCCAAAATATCTGCCAAAAGACTTGTATAGTCTTCTGGCCATCCTTGCTTAGCAACATACTCAAAAGCATGACGTAACAATCGCCTTAGAAACATAAGAAATTTATCAAGGAAATCGCGTTTATTGGTGTTCGAATCTCGTGGCTCATACGAGCAAGAAAATCTGACTTGGCCTGAGTAGCTTGTTCCAGCTCTTGCGAATAGATGTTCAATTGTTCCTTTTGACGACGTGTTCGCATAAACAAACCACTCACCAATAACAAAGTGACAAAAACGACAAGCGTCAAATAAAGTTGGTATCGGTTAGTTTCTTGCTGCGCCAACGTCCTTTGAATTTGCAGTTCGTTTTCTTTTTGTAAAAGCTTAATTTCTTCTTCTTTTTCAAGAATGTTCAAACGCACATTATTAATGGAGAGCAACTTCGCTTGTTGCTCATTAAAGCTTTCCTTGTACAGTTCATTGTATTGTTTTAAAAATTTAAGTTCGCCATCTGCATCCCCAACTGAAGATGACAACTCAATCAACTTTTCTAGAATATTCAAAAATTGAATTTTATCTTTTTTCAGACCTTCAATATCTAAGCTTCGTTGCAGTTCAGAATAAGCTTTTTCAATACTGCCTTGTTTTTCGTAAATTTCTGCTAGCAAAATCAGCCTGGGCACTTCATTGTAGCGAAAGTCGACTTTGCGATCGGCTTCGATGGACTGGCTTATCCTTCTAAGTGCCTCTTCGAAATTTCCCTTCTTCACATTCAGTTTGGCAATTGAATAATAGATTATTCCCATGAAAGGATAATCCGACTCAGCGTATAGCCTTTCAGCAATGTCAAAATTGAACGTAGCATCAACTAATTGGTCAAGGTTGGTTTGCGCATTTCCAATTCTTGTGTACGCCCCTGCCTCACCACTTTTACTATCGAATTTTTGTGCTGCGGCGAGCTGGTTATAGGCATTGTTTAGCATACCTTCGTGATCGCCAAGAGAGGAATACACATTCGAGAGAGACGAGTAAACTAAAAGAACTTTGTCACTTTGGAGTTCGGTGTAAAGAGTCAGCGACTTGTTCATTTTTTCAAGGGCCGCGCCGTACTCGCCCACAGTATCCAAAATAGCACCTTCGGTCCGGTAGGACTCTGCCTCGGCCACTAAATTAGGCGACACTCATCGGCAGGAACAAGGGCAACACGCAGGGCACCAAACACAGAAGCAGGCGCGAATTGAAGGGCTCACCAGGAAGAACAACTGCGCGGCCAAACAACAAGAACAAACCGGGCGCCACAAACAGGCAAAAAACATACAGCGGCTCTTCTAACGCATCCAATCCGACGATAAAGTAAAGCAGGTGATAGCCTTGCAGCGTGGTCAGAACCAGTGTGAACGCAATTGCCGCCAGCATGGACGCCAGTGATTTGACGTATACCGCGGAGTGCAGATAGGCAGCCAGTAGAACAACGCCAGCCACAATCGAGAAACCTGTGAGGGGTAGAAAGTACACGGTGTAATTATGTGCGAACAGACATGCGAATGCACTGCAGCGTGGTGCTCGGTGCTACACGATCGCATCGCCGTTCAGGTAACGCTCCAGAGTTTCATGAAATACACGGATGCGGCTTTCCTGATAGTTCGCCAGTGAAATTGCTTTTTTACGGCTGGCCTTCATGCCGCGTTGAATGCGGGGAAAGTTGGGTGTGTCCTGGTCGATCACGGGACCATAGGAACCCAGTTCCTGTACTGATGCCCAAGGCTCATCGGTTGCCAGGCGTCGATCTTTCATCGGTTCCGGGTGGGTACCGTCGGCTCTTTTCGGGTACAGCATCCATATTTCGTAAATGGCGCTTTCCGGGTCGTCCCCGTTGGGCCGAAAGCGATAGCAAAGCGGCGCGACTATTGTCGGCCACACAGTGAAATTTGGGAACAACGTGTATTGGATCTGATCGATCATCTCTGCGTCACTTTTTGCAGAGAGGTCAACCTGATGCATTTCCGACCAGAATTTGCGGTTGTGCTGAACAATGGCGTTGCGCGCGGTTTGCCCTGTTTGAAGCTCGACGCGCTTGCCGGGGCGGCGGCCGAAGTAAGCGTCGGCAACAGCTTGTTCGTCTAACAGTTTGTCGGACACGTAGCCGCTGGGCATGCCGCCGAGCATAATCAAGCGGCTGACGTGTGGGGCCCAGTAGTCGTACTGTATTGATGGAAAAACCAAGCCACATTTAAACCGAGACAAAAATGTATTTTTGCTTTACTGCCACTTAAATAGGCTACATTTAAAATAGCTAGTAAGCTAATCACGTACTTATTAAGGCCCATTCAACTATTTGATTGAATTTTGTATTTAGGCAGTTTCTTATCTGTATAGTTGAAAGAAATAAATTTAAAAGGTGTACAATATTGATGCAAGTTTATTACATATTAAACTAATGAAACAGCAAATTTTATTTGATTTTTAGCGGCTGATAATGAATTGTTCCATATTGAAGTACCATATATACAATTCTTATTGGATACTTGAAATCTTCACAAAACCTACTTTCCTTTGAAATTTCATTTTTAAACGTTTTTATTTAAGTTAGTCTGTGGGTATCAAACGAGTGTAAAATGTGGGTTCGAATCTCTTAGTTGCTATTTCTCCAACTTCCTGTGGTCTCATTGCTAAGCAGATGTTGTCTGAGATCAAATCGACAAAAAAAATAAACATTTATTAAAATACGGTTTCGTTTTGCACCGTTGCTATGCGAATTTGGAAGAAAGAACTAGGTATACTCCTGGGTATAAGCTGGATTGAAACAATACGAATATTCACGCATAGCGAATATGAGCAGGATGTGCAAAAACTGATCAGAAGCACAGTATAAGTATGTGAACAGTCGCGAAATTTTTTTTTCAGAAATGATACAGATTAAAGGTCTGGAAAAGGACATCCTTCTGCGTGTCACAGCAGTAGTTTCGGTTTCTTCAGTCAGATCGCAGCATAAGCCCATCGTAATATGCTAAACATTTGTCATTGCGCTTGTGCGAAGAGGCGGAGTCATGAAGAGAAGTCTAGACTGATATGTGTCAAAAATCTTAATGGAGAGTGTAGGACTTTTCATATATGCTTATGCTGTGATGAGAAGATCCGTCAAAGAAGATAAATAGCTAATTCTTATGAAATTTAAACATATGTTTTGCATATAGTACGTTCGTTCGTCTACTGTTCATAGTAATGCTTTAAATGGTAAAAATCAAAACTAAAGCGAAGCTAGAAATTTCATCAACTCATTCATTTTTAAGCTCAATGTGCGAGACTGAAACAAGGCGTCCTCTATAGACGCTTTTTTGGGTATAGGTATATCGCTTTCCGCTATATCGACCCAAAACGTTTTTTTGTGCTGCCCGAGGAGAATGTTCAGCACTAAACATAAAACAAATAAGGCATATGATTTTTTCATAATAGGCGATGGATTGTTAATAAATTACGGAATTAAAAGAAGTTGTAACAGGTCGCCATGCACGAATTAACTTTCTACTTGCGGGATATAATTTTTCACACTGATTTCTATGCGCTTACTTAATGAGTGCGCTCATAAAATTTTGTCAAAAGGTTTTCTCAACTTGTCCGGCGCCTTTTTATAGTCGGTCATACTCATGCCGGCGCGTTTTTTAAACTGATTAGAGAGGTGGAAAATATTTTTGTATCCCAGCTCAAAAGCAATTTCGGAAAAGTTAATTTCGCCGTATTCAATCAGTTCTTTGGCCTTTTCAATCCGGAGTTGAATAAAGTATTTTTCGATGGTTGCGCCTTCTGTTTTGGAAAACAGTTTGCTCAGCGTCCAATAATCTCTATGCAACTTGCGAGAGAGGTATTCAGATAGTTTATACTCTTTCGGAACCGGTAAATTATTAATCAGCTCGATGAGCGCTAATTTAATCTGCTCAGAGACGAGATTATCGGGGTTTTTAATAATTTCAAAATCATCCTGTTCCAGCCTGGATTCAATGGCTTCAACGGAAAGTTCATTTACGGGGAAGCGGATCTTAAGTCTCCCCAGCTTTAATTCAAGGATTTCAGCGCCCATTGATTCCATTTCCTGCCGCATTACTTTGAGGCACCTGGAACAAATCATATTTTTAACGCCTAATTCTATGGTTTGAAAGTTTCTCATTTTGCTAGGTTTATTTTTGCCTGGTTAAGTGAAAATTTACCTATACTTCATCTTTACAGCGTCCTTCTCTATTTTCTTAAGCATGCCGGCGCGTTTAGTCAAAGCTGCTCATATCTTTAATCAATAACTGTTTATCTGTGGATTCCTCCAAGTTCCCCCTAAATGCATCCAATAGAAATTTTTGAGATAGCCATTTCTTAAGTCCAACGATCCCATAGCAAGGCCTTTGGGATTAGCACAACCTCCTAGAGTCTTGGAGCAAGGGTTGTCAGTCATGCCCGGTGGGCACATAAAATTTTATGGAATAGATGGTCAGGTGAACTTTAGATGAGGCTTATTTGATTGAAAATGTATAGTTCTAGTTCCCTTTTAAGAAGGGAAGTCCCCTTCCCCCTCCCTGATATCTTCTTTTCCTCAAACACACCCGATCGACATTGTGAGATTGCCATTTTGTTCCTAATAGTCACAATAGCAAATATCAATGTCTTCAGAGTGGAAACACCCCCTCCCCCATACCCCAGGGATAAGGGTTGTAAGTTACAGCCCGGGGCATATAAGCTTCTTAGGGAACGGGTGGTTGTATACTTTGGATCGGATGGGGCTCATTCGATTAAAAGTAAGAATTTCTAGTTCTTTTTTAAGAGTCAAAAGTGAATGGAGGAAAACAAGCCTCTCCCCCAAGCCAATCATTCCCCAAAACACATCCGATCAAAAACTTAAGAGAGTTACTTTTTTCATCATTCCCCACAGTCCTCAGGGCAAGGGTTGTAAGTTAGGCAATCCGTTCACGTTTACATATAGCATGTGGTATTGAGAAAGGTATGCATGTTTGACTTTTACTTTCCAAAAAGACGAAGAACATTCAGGCAAGCCTTTAAGAGAATGTTAAGGCATGTATTCAACAAAATCAACACATGTTATGTGTATACGGATTGTCAAAAGGGCATAACTCAGAAATGATTGAGTATATTAATTTGGAACTTCCAGGAAATGATAAGGGAGACGACCCAAAAAGCAATATTTGCCGCTACCGGTGCTATTATAACTACTATGCTACTACTGCTACCACGACTACTAACGCACTACTCTCTTTAGAATATTGAGGGGGAACTTGAACTAAATTATAACACGATATGTGCATGTGAAGTAGTTTGGGTATTAAATTGGAACTTTCATCACCCAGAGTGCCATAACCTGGTAAAAAGGAAATAATGACCATTGAGTCTGCGTTGCACAAGTGTCAATCTCTTGATTCACTGACTTCCACTTAGAGAGCAATACGTGGTGGGGAGACATTCATCCGACATCTCTTTGTTTTTGCCCTGATTTCTACAGGTACCCATTTAGACCTGGGACGCATCTGGCTGAGCTTACAGAGTCATATCATTGACTTCTCTTCGAAACCAAATGACAAAGGACACCAGGTCAAAACTTTGTGTTCAAAATTTAGAGTCTAGGGAGCTAACTACTCGGCTAGGACGGCTTTAACTGAAGCTAGATCAAATTCTATCATATTAATATGAACTTAGCTCCTCTTCAAGCAAAAGTTTTACCAACTTTTCTGGCCATTGTTTCTTGCTGCAGAGACAAGGGAACTGATAAAGAAACCTCATGGTTGGCTGTATCAATGTAATTACAATATGACATTTTATTTTTTTTTGTTTTGCTGTCACACTCCTCTTGGATGTTACTTCAGCAAGTCAAGTTTTTTTATGGTTGGTGAGCTTAATTAGTTTGTTTCCAAATTACCATGGCATGTTAGCATAGTTGCCAAGGTAATATCAAATATAACAAGAAATGAATAAAAAAGGGGTAAAGGATATAATGAAGGTAATCTGAAACGGTATTGCAATAGTCCAATGCAGAGGCTGATTTATAGAAATTAAGGTGGGAACAGGAAGTTTTGAACTTAGATCCTTGATTTCTAGTTCAACGTTCCATGGCTTGGGAAACTGAAGTAAAGTAGTTCTCTTTTTCCTTGATAAAACTTAAATAGGCCTAATTAGCATAGATGGCATTTCATAGACCTTACAGTGTAGGTGGCCTGCTTGCCCAGCAATTTAATATTAATCAATTATTGAATAATATTTACCTTTTTTAATACTTGAATATCTAAATATTGTCTTTTTTGTAATTTATTCTTTCTCCCCCTAGATTGAGAATAAAGAATATAGAAAAATCTATATTCATACGATCTAAAATACAATTCATTCAGGAAGTAATGTATATATCACTAATTGATATAGATACAATAACGGTTGTATTTATATCACTAAGTCAGGGGTCCGACGCTTCAAAGGAGTATGAATTTGTCGAATGCAAAAAATTGGTAATAAAATTATCTATTTTACAGCGGTTACTTTTTTTTAAATAACCCCATCTTCATCGCAACAGATGAATTTAATTATGTCATTGTTTACAGCACTGTCAATGGACCGCTAGCTTTCCATATCACTGGAAATTCCTTTAGAAAGCGGTAATGACACTTCGTGGGTGTTTTTGGTGAAAGACAGTCCCCTTTCAGAACCGGTTTCTTGGAAGACTCCGGAAATCTCGAGGCATTGTCATCATTAGCTGAAACACTCCGACAGACCAAAATAATTAGCGAAGATTGAAATCTTCCAGGATGTAAATTTCATAAATTTTGGGGTTGCTTTGTTGTGTTTAACCGCCACTTGTCATAAATTGACCCATAAAGATAAGGTAGTATCTGTTGTGTGGTATTATAAGATACTATCTTTTCCTCTCATAATAGCTCGGTTTGCGGGCATAAGTGGTAAACTGTTATGTAATTTTTGGTATGTTATTTTGCATTTTCTGAAAACTAGCTTTAGTTAAAGTACCATGGACATCAAAATTAGAATATTTTTTTGCCCCTGGACTCATCTTAAATCTAAGAAATCAGGATTGTCAAACATATTTCTTTATGATGTTCCAAAATAGTGAAGTTTTTATGGCAGGACTACATATTCATCGGTGTTGCCATGTTGAACGATTGAAACAAATAACCAAAACTAATTAGTCAAATATGACAATAAATTTTCATCTGTAAAAATTCAAACAACAACCTACTGATTGCCAAAGACAGCCACACCTTCACAGGAGAGCTGTGCCTTCTTGAGTTGTACGGTGTATTTTTTTACCTTATTTTTGTATATTTTTTCTCCCATGTTTTTTTTTTTTTAATTTGACTTACTTTTTTCTTTTCTAATTTCCAAAAACTAAATAACTGCCTATGGGAGGGGGGATCTTCTTCATAGGGGGGTATATAGATGGAGCTACTAGTCCTTCAAGATGTTAGTATGTGTGCCATAGTACGCAGTACTGTAGTGCACTTGTAACGGTGTACTGCACCTACGTCATAGGGGTTGCATGTTACGATAGCAGGAATCGTTTCTTCGAGGTGAAGGTTTTAATTATGTCATAGGAAATGTTTTCTAAACGATGCATGTGTTAATCACATCATAGTTTTTTTGAGTGTTTAAAAACCTTCAGGGTCCCGTTAGATCAAAATTTACTTGGTTGTTACATTAAATGGCTCGAATGTTTCAAAACCTTCAGGGGCCCGCAAAATCAGGCTTTCCTTGATTGTTGCCTAATAGGGAATGTTAGTGAGTGTTTGTCAAGCGGGAACGTCCCAGTTGTAGAAAATGATCATAGTTCAATATGTAAGGGTGAGGGCGGCGCAGTCGTGCGTGGTCTGTTAGATTTGCTTTAGCATTGAAAAAGCGTTCAGTGTTTCAACGGCAAGCATATCATTCTCTAGTAATGGATGCTTTTACTCTATTGGATATTGTAGGCACTAAAATTGGCAAAATGAAACCTAGACTGCCTAATACTGCAGTAAAAATGAAAATGGGTTGCTGGATAACCCTAGAATGGGACGAAATGTGCGTGATATGTTACATCGTTAAGCAAATTCAAGTTGGATGAACAGTCATGCTTTGCAGCAAAAGTGAATACAATGCATATGCAAAGATTACAAAACTGATCAAACGTATTAGTCAAACATATTGAAGACGAAGATCTGGATTGATCTATAAAAAAGGAGCAGGTTTGTTACTAGCAAAATAGGACCTTTGTTAGTCTATAATCGATAGTGAGAGTGTCAGGATTAAAATGACTGGGTTTGAGAAGCAAACAATCACACAAAACCTAGTGACTTTGGAAAAATGTTTGACTGTATATGAGGATTTTCTAAAGTTTTCTCTTCGAAGAAAAATACTTTCGCAAATAATGCTTAACGATGTAATGAGAAATGAGTCTCCATCATTGAACCATGGCATGAAACTTTTACAAAGAAAAGGTGTAATCAAATTAGGAGGCCTGTAAGGCATAGCTGTATTTAGTAAAGGGAGCCTTGAGTGCCCCTAAGTAACATCCACAAAAATAACAATAGTTATAATAGTTTACTTGAACCTTCTTTACATACAAAAATGCACTTAGAGGAGTATGGAAAAAGAAATATACATAATAAAAACACTTATCATCACAATCAATAATATATTCAATAACAATGACTCATGAACGATTAGTACACCCCAACGGAAAATCCACGGTTGACTCAGATCGATGTCTGAATCTTCCTTCTAAAACGTCCGTCTTATCACATGTCTCAAAAACCCCGTGACATTTGGAGATATAACTGTTACGAGACCAAATAGGAACACGAAGAAAATACTTACCAAATTCGAAAAGAGACCAATTTTGTTGGCGTTCTGACTTTGTAAAAAAAAACTTCCATAATGGCAGCAGGAAAAATACATGGGGAGCGAAAAACGAGTTATAATGCCAACCAGCTGTTTTTTTTTTTTGTTGTTGTTTTTTTTTTTTCAAATTCACCTTTAACTCTGGAAAAACATCCATAGGACTTTCTCAACTTCTCTCTCAACACATTTATTCTTAATAACCTTGTTTGCTCCAATCGAGGTCCGGAATGCAAGTCCAAGGTGCTTGAGCGACGCACTGGTAAAAATTGAATCGGGGCCAACCTTAATTTTGAATCGGGAGGGTTATGACAACCAAAAACGAGATATTCAATTTTAGCAGAAGGAACTGGCAGCCTGGAGTCAAACAACCCGGCATAAATGCTATTCATAGCTGCCTACAGTGATTACAAGTTATCAGACAGCAGAAGAATGTCATCCGCGTATGAAAGGTGACACGCGTCAAGCGATGGTTCGATCAAGAAAATGCAGTATTCTGTGGATTTCACACTGGATGGCATTGATAAATATTTTAAGACTTAACACTGAGCCCTGCTTTGCTCCGCGACGCACAGAAATTCGGCTTCTATTTAGATTTTCGACGCTGACACGTATAGAAAGTTTGATACAATGAGAACGTCACCGTTGCTGCGCAAGTTGATCAAGCCATAGTGGGTCTTGCTGCTCGAAATCGCTCGCGCGAGTTCCGTCGAGAACAACAATGGGTGCGAACCCCGTGTATGGCACGCAATCGCTCCAACCGCATCCGCCATGGGGTGATCGAAGGACTTATTGTCGCCGGATGAGAAGACATTGGCGTGCGGTAAGGTCTTTTTCAGAAACTCAACATGAAAATCAGAGGATCCATGATGGCATGCCTTGGCAACATCCACCCGAAACGGGTTCTCACTCCCATAATAATTCATCAAATGCTGTTGGGCCGGAATATTTAAATCCCCACCAAGGAGCATCGTATGGTTTCCGAATTGCAGTTTCAGGACGATCGAATGCCCGTTCCGCGTGTGCGATGAACTCGGAGTAGGATCCTCATCGGCAATATCATGGGCATCGGGAAACGCCACATACTCCACACTCCCGCTCTTCTTCGTGGGCACTGGACCCAGGACGGAGATAACGAGTTTGTCCTCCCCCTCCTCCGTGTATCCGGGAAGATTCTTGTTTCGCACGGTGATCCTTTTCGCACTTCCGAGACGCCCGTCTTGCTCTGCGTCGAGGGCAGCTTGCCAAAACCGACGGTACGCCGGGGCCAAATGCCCGCCATCGACCAGTGATTTTGCTTGGGACAAGGTGTCAAACGATTCCGTGAGAACGCGCCGTTTTACGCCATCGACAGTTTTCCTCCGAAGTTTCCCGAGATCAAACTTTGTGCCCGCTGGCAGGTTATCGTCATCATAACGAATGATGCCATTGTGAAAAAGCGTCCCTACCTTGAATCGGGAATCCTTCAAAATGGCCGTCAAACCATTGTAGTGATCATAGTCCGGATGACTCACGACCATTGCCTTGATCTCGATCTTTTGCCCCGAACTCAAGATACGCCGGTAGCGGTGCTTCATGAATTTGAAGAAGTTGGAATTCGGCCCTACATCCACTAGCAGGATCCCTTCCGGGGACTCGACGATTGCTCCATCCCCCTGCCCAACATCGACAAACTTGGGGAACAAGGCGATCCGCACCCCGCATACGGATCGCTTGATTGCTCAGGGTACCTGTTTCACTGAAGCTTACGCCCAGAGTCCGGTCTGCACCCCAAGCCGGGCCTCGTTCCTGACTGGACGTTATGCCCGCACGACCCGTTGCCGACAGAATGGCCAACAGATCCCGGCCTACGAGAAACTCCTCAGCCGACTCTTCGCAGACGCCGGCTATGTGTGTGGTCTAGCCGGAAAACTGCACCTCTCGAGTTGTGCGGCGGGTCGGGTGGAAAACCGGATCGATGATGGCTATTCCGTCTTTCACTGGTCCCATCATCCCCAACCGGATTGGCCCGAAAACGGTTACAGCCAATGGTTAGCCAGCCACGGAACGTCCTGGGACAAACTCTATCCCGGTGGGCGCGAAACACCCTATGTGAAAGAAGGCGTTCCGGCCGAGCATCACCAAACCACCTATTGCGCGGAGAAGACCATCGAGTTTCTCAAATCTAACCGCGATCGACCTTGGTTCTTTAGTTTCAATTGCTTCGACCCCCATCATCCCTTCGATCCTCCCGCTGAGTATTTGGCGCGTTACGATGTCGCCTCGATGCCGTTGCCGAAGACCCAGCCGAACGAACTAGCGAATAAGCCGCGTTACCAAAAACTGGATTCGAAATGGGCTCACAATGAACCGGGCTATTTCGACGTGCAATCGATGACGGATCAGGATCGTCGCGAAGTCACGGCCGCCTACTACGCGATGGTGGAGCTCATCGACGACCAATTGGGCCGGATCATTGCCGCTTTGAAAGAGACGAATCAACTGGAGAATACGATCCTTATCTTCATGTCGGACCACGGCGAGATGTTGGGCGATCACGGACTGTATTTGAAGGGCCCTCACTTCTATGACGAATCGGTCAAAGTACCCCTAGTGTTGCATTGGCCCGAAGGAATCCGGAGCGGGGTTCGCGCCAGTGGACTGGTGGAACTCCTGGATCTGGCTCCAACCCTCTGCGAGCGGGCCGGCGTCCCTCTCTACGAAGGCTTTCAAGGGTCAATTTTCTATATTTTACTTTTAATATACAGTTGGGACTATCGAAAACTGTTTTTATGGTAAGATTCTTGGTACCACTAGTTTTGTCCCACTAGTCTTGTCAACTATTTCTACTTATTTAGTAAAGGTACCGGTTGCATTGCTTGATGAGAAGCTCTCCGTGTATTCAGGGACGCAGCTAGGTATTGGTGAGAGAAGCCTCTGCCAAGGGCGCAAAATTTGACTTAGAATAATAATCAAGGCTTATCAGACAAAAGTGCTTTTAAATTGAGTTTACGCATTTGTGCGTCAAATATTGTGCTTATAATTCGATAGGGTTTGTAATAAACATTTTACTGTAAAACACTTTTTATTAATAGGCTCATGTTTTCCAGTAATTGTCAAACGTTTTTTTAATGAAGCTCTGTTTATTCACTGATAGATCTTTTGCTTTCACAATATCGTATTTAACAACTTAATACAAATTTCACCTCTGTTGACACAATAGCTTATAAACAAATAACAATCGGAAAAGCATTACACAAAACCCACCCCAATCAACATTACGATTTGTTATCTCAATTTAAACATTTTTTAGTTACCCTCTTACCTTTGATTACAGAAAAAAAACTTTCCATATGAAGAACCTTTTCAAAGAAAAGGTTCAAAGAAGCAATATTAAACTTTAAATCAACAGAAACAAAATTTTACAATAACTAAAACTCAAAACAACTAGAGATTAATAAAATAAAACCCAAATAACCAAACCCAAAGCGAATAGAAGTTAAAATAAATAGTCATATCAAAAGTAAGGATAACAGATACTGATACAGATAGATAAATCAATATTGAAACTCGTAAAATTATATTGAACTGAATATTTAAGTCAAACTTGAAAAAAACAACATTACTACCAACAGGAGTATCACTACTCCTGTGTGTAGTACAAACCTCGCCTAATCGTAAATGGTCTAAAGGCTATTGCAGCATTTGTGATTTATTGAAAACTACAGGTATTTTCAACAGTCCACTTTAGTTTTCAAAACAACGGAGACAAATGAGCTCAGTTGGTAAGAATTGCTGAAACTCATCGATGCTACGATGCCCTACAATATCCTATCATTTTTGGGGATGGAGCTACCGGCTATCACTTTAATATTAAATTGATGAATCCAGCCACTAACCTGATATTAATTACCAACAAGGGTGTCCTATGATTAAGGATGTAATTAGTATTTTAAAGGGTTCATCCCAAAATAACATAATCGGACATTTTTACTTTACACATTCTGGGACGGTGCTAAAATTTTTAGCCCGTTTGGGTCTCTTCAAAGATTCCACTCCTTTAAGATATGACAATTATTCAACACAAAAGAATAGACTGTGGCGGACTTCAATTATTGACAGCTTTGCATCAAATATTGCGTTTGTACTTTATAATTGTGGCGAAGAGGAGAAGGTGGCAGTTTACATCCAAGAAAAAGTAGTTAAATTGCCCTTTTGTGAAAGTGAAATGTGCAAAATAAAAGAATTTTTAAATGGATATAATGATATTGGTAACAACTGTGATTTTGAGGCAATTTGCAGACTGCCTGTTGGTTTCTCTGAAACGCCAAATGACCGATCCATTGATATTGAGGATGCGTAAATTTTTAGCTTATATTGACGGTGTTCTTCTTAGATATGTTAAGTTCCCAAGGCAAATACTTTTCAGCCTAATTAAGACTGGGTCCTTATAGTTGGAAATTCTAAGTTGCATTCTTTTTTTGTCTATATGAAGATACTGCTATTTTTGAAGATTCTATGTGCTGCAAAGTTATGTCTGCAATCAGAACTATTTTTTTTTTTACAATTGGCATATGCAATAGATAATTATTTAGAAAATATGGGGATCGTAGCCATTTAACAAATGAAATATAAGCGACCTTTAATATGTAAAATTAAACGTAAAAATTGGGGCATAGATTTGGTACGAACTGCATGCAAGTTTGTTTCATAGAATCTATTTCCTGGAACATAATAACATCAGTTCCTTGTTGTCTCAGTCGTATAAGGCACCATTCCGTTGAGGAAATCTCTGGTCTTACATTCGATTCCTAAACGTTGGTTTCTGTTGCCTATAATTAGCATGTATATGGCCCTTGAAGGTGAATTGGTACATATTTGACTTGGGAAGACCTGCCCAAAATTAGTGGGTTTGTTTTTATTGCTTATAATTAGATCACTGATAAGTATATATTGGACCTTGAAGGGAAGCGCACACATTTGCCTTAGGGAGACCGCCCCACAATTGGTGTGTTTGTTTCTCTTCCTATTGCCTATAATTAGATCAAAGGTAAGTATATATGTGGCCCCTGAAGGCAAATTATCATGCAGGTCTTCCAAGGGCAGATGAATGTTCTTTGAAGACCTGCCCAAAATTAGCGTGTTTATTTCTATTGATTATAATAAGATTACGGATAAGTATGTGTGTTTTCCTTTAGGGCAAATGAGTATATATTTGCCCTTGGGATACCTCCCCAAAATTGCTGTGTTTGTTTCTTTTGCCTATAACTAGATTAAAAATAAGTATATATTTTGCCCCTGAAGGTAAATTGCATACAATTAAATACACCTAAAACATTTATATTGCATACAATTAAATCTTGACAGTACGTATATATTTGGCCCTTGAAGGGCAGTGTACATAGATCTGCGCTTAGAAGATCTCCCCAAAATCAGTGCAGGATCTAATAAACCGGAAAATTATGTTTTAGACCCAGGTTATTCTGGGTGTTCTTTTGGCTGGTCTTGGGAAAATACCTCTCCTACATCCCTTCTATGCACTACGTACGAGAATAATGGTCTGGAAGCGTCTTGTTTCCTTTCATAGCAACGACGAACTGAATCTACTCGATTTTGCTTTGATTTATTATTCTATTCGTTTGCCAGGCAATTTGTAATTATCTTATTTGAAAAATAGTTTGAGAAATAATTTCATGCAAAATCTTAGCCAAAAGCAATCCATGTTACTTAACTTTGGAAATGATTTTGCCAATTCGATATTGTGTCTTTAGTAAGATTCGTTTTTAAGGCATTTGGTATTAACCAAGTGACATATAGCAATCGCAAATTCTGTCGGTCTGTCTGTCTGTCGGTCTGTCATGGACGAATAAAAACCAAATGTGTATCTAATTCAACGCCTTCTATTCAAAAATAAAAAAAAATATCTTCCATCCTAACTCAAATAGTCCTCTCCAACATAGGTGTCCGCAGGGGGGCCATGGCCCCCTGCCCTTGAAATCGGGGACTAATGTAATATGAGAAAACCAAAGAGAAGAAAGCAGAGTAGGGAAAAACCATGAAAAACGCTGTTGGCCCATGGGTGGCTGCCTGTCAATTGATTTTGACCCTTAATAGGGGTAATATAGATTCTAACGTAGGACTGAATGACCCCTTTCCAGTTTTTCACAAATATTTTTTCTATATGATTTGATTGGAGTAAAAAAGAAAAACTAATTTTTTATAGTAATGAATGGTAAATCCATAACGATGAATAACAAAAGCATAAGTACATAAATATTGATAACATCAAATCGAAGAATCAACTTTTCTTTCCAAATATGTATTTGTGTCCAGTTTGAAGCTGAAACTTTCCAAGTTATTTCTAAGTAATAAAGTTTGCATAATTATAGAAAAAGAATGCAAATAACTTAAAAAGGGGACAATTTCTATAAAAATACGCCGTGAAATTGAGCAATCCTGAATACCCATGAGCCGGTATCTGAAGCCACTATATTAAGAAATGTTTATTGTTTTATCTTCTTCTCGAACGGATGCGTGTTTTTTTTGTGTTTTGTTATTATGTTATATATTTTTTATTTTTACCAGGAGTGGTTTTGCAGATCTAGTTGTGGACTTTGAAAAAGCTGTAATATATTTATGAAGTATAAAGCCATGAAATCTATCGGTTTGCATTCAAAATTAGATTAAAAACATTGATATTACTTAAGAATGTTCAACCTTGGCTTTTTCAATAACGTCCAGCATTCGAAATTTTTATTTATTTATATCAGTGTTTGATAACCAAGCTCACAAGTCTCGATAATTTTCAATAAAGTCCGTCCAGCATTCCTCAGTAAGGCATTCCGGCATTCCTCAATAAGGTCCAGCGTCCCTCGGAAAATTTCCCCTGTGGATCTCCCAAAATTTCTCAAAGGGAAGTTCGAAGTAGTGCGTCTAGGTTTTTGTTATAAAAATCACGAACCTTCGATGTTGTTTCTCGATAATCTTCGAGCAGTTGGTTCGCGAGACTTTTTCCTTCAATTTCTTTATAGCCAAGCAACTTAGCAAGACTAGATTGGCTTTCCGTCTTTTTTGGTAAGTAGCTAGATTCATTTTGATTGCGGATACGAAGAGCGCATTCCAAGTTCCTCAAAAAAGTGTAATATTTTTTAAGGTTTTCTGCGGTTGAATGATCTAAAACTCCCAATGCCGCAAAAGCTTTAAGAACTCCCAAAGTATTAGTTTTTCTAAATTGAACGCTTTTATAGCCGTGCATAAGTTGTAAAATTTGGACTGTAAATTCGATGTCCGCTAACCCGCCATAACCGAGTTTAACGTTTTTTCCTTTCTTAAGGTCTTTTGCAATTTCTTTTTCCATCCTTTCTCTTAGTCGAGCAATTTCAATCAACGAGCTATATTGCAATTTGGGTTTATAGGTGAATTCTTGAGATATTTTAATAAAGTTCTTTCCTAAGTCTTCGTTTCCTGCAATAAATCTAGCGCGAGTCATTGCTTGTTGTTCCCAAATTCTTCCTCTCGTTTTGAAATAACTTTCATATCCTTTTATAGAATGTGCTATCCATCCTTGATTACCTTCAGATCTAAGGTTAGTGTCTATTTTGTATGCAAAGCCTTCAACGGTCATTTCCGTGGATAGGGCATAGATCGTTTGGGCGAGGCGCATATTCTTTGTAGAGGCAGTTTGTTGAGCTTCGAAAGAGGAGGCATCTTCGTTCTCGTCATAAACAAAAACAATATCAAGATCTGAGCCAAAATTTAACTCGTTTCCACCAAGCTTACCCATTCCAAAAATTGCAAAGTTTTCTACCTCCGAGACGCCTTCTATAGACGGTTCTATTCCAATTTCTTCTTTGGCTGTTTCAAGAGCTACGCGTAGGAAAATATCGGCAATAGTGGATAAATCCGTTAAAGTTCCAATTAAGTCTGTCTCACGTATTAAGCGCACGGCCTCGTACTACCGCGTCGAGCACTCCCAGATTCTGACAGAGAGACGACACGTTGGGGAACGCCACCGTATGCCGGAGGTACGCGTCGACGTTGAGCGGAATCGTCTGACCGTGCACGGCGAGACCCGGCGCCGTCCCCGATGCGCTGCCGAGCAGCAGATACAGATCGCCCGCATGAGGAGTGCCGGCGATCAGGTCGAACCCGACGGACTGCGCCGTCGACAACCCCATGGATGCGCGATCAGCCCAGAGCGTCCGCTCGACGTAGTGCGCGTGGAAGATGTTGGTGCCACGGCTCAGGTTGCCGACCCGCGTGCCACTCGGCGTCACCTCGAAGATCTCACCGCGAGCGCCACTGCAGACGAGCGTGTTGCCGTTGGCCATGCGCTCCGCGCTGGACAGGAAGTTGGAGAAGAAACCCTGCTCGCGAAACTCCCAGGCTGGCGCGGACGGACCGTAGATGCCACCAGGCGGCAGGATGAAGGAGCCGGTGGTGGGGTCGATCGGCAAGTCGATCTCCAACACGGCCGAGCCGCCGCCGGCGTAGTTGTTGAAGATCAACACGTTGCCGTCGCCCGGGTAGCCGGCATCGACGAAGTTGGCGCCGTGCGCCAAGTTGAGGATCTTCGGTCCGCTGGCGCCGGCCTGGTAGGCGAGTGGGTTGCCCCAGCGATACAGGATGTCGCCGCCCTTGCCGTACCGACCACCGGTGTGGCCCGCGGCCTCGGCAGTCGTCGTGCCGTGATCGATGATCCAGACCTCGTGCTGGTGGTATGCGCTCAGCACGATCAGGTCGCGCACCGGGTCGTAGTCCACCGAGTTGAGGTGGTTCCAGTCGCCGTTCGGCACGATCCGCGGCGGGTAGTTGATGTCGATCAACTCGGGCCGGTTCGCGACAACGTCGTAGTTGGGCTTGGACGGATCGAAGTCCTGCACGACGTGGTCGCGCGCGTGCCACTTCCAAATGATCGTGCCCGAGCGCGGTCCGCTCGGTCGCACCTCGATCACGCTGTCGGGCAACCAATCCGTGCCGGTAATTAACCTCGGAATCATTTAGGCAAGATAAAACAGAGACAGCTATTTCAATTTAGGACAGGAAAGACGATTTATCTTAAGAGGCGCCAACTTAAACAATATAATTCTAGAGTTTTTTTTTTTTTGCTTCGTATGGTCAAGCAATAGTCCTTAAAAGGCTAGGTCCCATTAGTTCTTTCCAAATGACACCTTTGATGTAAAACAAATACATTTACCTATGTTCCTTTGATTCCAGTTGCTGTAGGTTGGTTCATACGCTTCGTTTGGGAGGGTTGTCATACTTCCAACAAATAGAAATGTGAACTAAAATGCAAGAACTTGGGTAAAATAATTACACTTAAACCCATAAAGGAAGAATAATATCAGGAAAACTCAACATTTATTAGAATAATAAGTCTTGACAGCAGCCCATTTAAAAAGTTATCACTCGGGATCATTTTTTACTAATGTTAAAACTAGCACTTTACTAAAAGCACAAAACACCATCTGATTTTCTCTACAGTAAGAAAATAAAGCACCTAATCATAATTTTAATCATAATTAATCATAAATTTAATTATAATTAATTTCATAATTCTCATATCTTGTGTTTGTGTTTTCAATTAATTGCTAAATTTTATATAATTTTATAGGGTGCAAAGTAATAACATGTGTTGGGTTTAGGTTTTAATTTTTCTCTTTAATTCCATCAGAAATCTTTAATTTTACTTTGTTTTATCTAAATAAATTTTTCTGGATTGAGCTTTAAAATAATGTATAAATTCAAACAGTCTGATACCAATAGATACATTAAAAGAAGCAGATTTTTACTTTGATTTTAAATATATAAGTTTCATCAAGTTTAGTCTTACCCATTAAAAGTTACAAGCCTGAGAAAATTTGCCTTATTTTTCAAGAAAAGGGGGAAACAACCCCTAACCGTTATAGAATCTTAATGAAAATCATAGCACCCGATTCAGAATATAAGAGAATCCTACTATAGAGGTTTCAGGATCGTATCTGCAAAAATGTGGAATTATGTATTTTTGCAAGAAGAAAGACCTCCCTCCCATGTTTTCTTTTACTACCCAGCTTCCTGTAAACCTCTGTTATATCGGATAAAGATTTAAGGCTTGCCATTTTGTCAAAGGTCCTATAAATATGACTCAAGGAATATCATCCCACACCCACTAGTGCAAGGACCAAAAACTATGCAAAAAACGAAATGTTTCAGATAGGTTTTATAGTCGAAAAAGGGGAACTTGTTTGGAGCTAGGTGTCCGACTAGCTGGATACTTTCCATATGCTTGTCTCCTGACCTAGAGAATAGAACATTTTAATGGAGGAATTTGCTTGGGGGCTCGAGATGGGCCAAAAATTTTTACCCCAATGAGTTGTATTGTTACAAATAAAAGTCATTAGGCCAAGAGGAACCTAATGAAAAAATACTTGGGGGCACGGGCTCCCCTTTAATGGGCACGAAAAATTGCCAATTTGTTTTACAATCACCCAAAAACTTATATCTTCATGTACATGGGCCAAGAGAGCTCAAGTACATGGCCAAGAGAAATTCTGAAGACTACATAAAAACTATCATAAATAGTTACTTATCTCTCTCCCAAGACAGCATTGCATTACTTTAGGCCCTCCCCCTGATAGACAAAATATAGTCCACTCTAGATATTCAAACTATATTTATCAATAGCGTGACTTAGTTTTTTTGATTTTTTTTTTTTACAGCCAACGCTAATCAATCGACGAGAAGAAAAGAGTCACGCTATTCTAAAAAAATAGTGCGAATGTTTATAGTGGGTTGAATAATTATCCGTCAGGGGGAAGGGGAGATTTCAGACAATTTATGAGTAAAGCACTCTTTGTACTTGTGTATTTATGTGAGTCATGGAGCCTTTCAAACAACGCAGAGAAATGATTATTCAGCCTCGAAAACAATTGCCTACGTAGAATCTCTGCGACCCACTAGACGAATGCCCACTAGACAAGTGACGAATGGCCAGATGAGTGAGTGTTAGGTGGGGGTGAGGGTGGCAGCTGCGCTCTGATCCCTTTGAATATTAAAAAGGGCACTAGAACTTCTGATGACCATCTCTAATAAAGTTGTTAGTCTGTGGAACTCCTTTAGCCAAAGAACAGTGACTTCAACCAGCATAGATGTGTTCAAGTCATCAGTGCATATGCAGTGGCTAAGCACGCTATTCCTGGGACACCACAGATGACACAACTCAGTACCATGTTTAAGCGTTTCTATCACTAGCAAGTGTGATATAAAGTAATCTTAGGGAAATACTGCCAAGAGATTGAGCAGATGATAACACAGTCATGGCATGGGTGCTAAAACTCAATCTGTCATCAGTAATGATTCGAAGACTGAAAAGCTTAGCTTGGGTTTTAAATAAACCTTGGGATTTTATGAAATTCTACAGAGACCTTTTTCTTCTAAAACCACAGAAATAGGATTACCTTTGGGCAATACTGTTGGTATTGATTATGTTTACCAAAACAGACTGCATGGTATGTATCAGCTGGACTTCCAAGACAGTCAATGTCAATCTTGATAAATTGTAAATCAGAAGCTGTAGCAGCATTACTTACTAATGTAGAATCACTTGCATAAAAAATGAAGAGGTTTGATATTTATTGGCATGGCCATCTTATTCTTTCTAGTAATGATTATGTTTATTTACTTACTAATTCCTTACTAATTTAGAATCATCTGCATAAAGAATGAAGAGGCTCGATATTGGCATGGTCTTCTTATTTTTTCTAGATCAAATGCACTAAGTCATTTTTTTTTCTTTGAATCCCACTTGTCTTGTAAGACTTGCTAAGATTCCCGTGGGCTTGTCTTGCTTTTCATCAAACAGTTCGTGGTAACGAATTGTAGTAAGGAGCGACTCGGCTCAAGAGTAACCGAAACTCCAAAGTGCGCTTATCTTGCTTTTCATCTCTTAAAAGGAATGTTTCCTTGTTTGAGTTTTTCCTTGGCATAATTAGTTTTAATTGAATAATTCTCATATATTTATTTTTAACTTTCAGCTCAAGATCTTGTAATCAGCTCAAAAGATATCCCTGGATTAAAAGTAGGTGACGTTGTAGAAATATACCATCCAGAAGATGAATATAGCCGAGGGACTGCCCGCAGTTGTAACGATCACCCTTGCTCTGGGTGCCGCGGCGATGGTGCGTCAGAAGGCTTTGGCGCGGCGATTGCAGGCGGTCGAGACGCTTGGCGCGGCTTCGGTGATTTGTTCCGACAAAACCGGCACAATGACCGAGAACCCAATCACCGCGACGCGGATTTGGACGCCGGGGGCAGAGTATGACGTCACCGGCGTTGGCTACGATCCGACCGGCCACATTGAACGGGATGGCCAACGCATTCGCGCCGCCGACGACCCGGCATTGGCACGGCTGCTCGAGATCGGTCACACCTGCACGCATGCCTCGCTGCGCCGTGACGGATCGAACTGGGTGATGACCGGCGCACCGACCGAGGCGGCTCTGGTGACACTTGCGTTCAAGGGGTGGTCGCCGGAGCCTGACCGCAACGCGATCATCGCTGAAATCCCGTTCAGCAGTGACCGCAAGCGGATGAGCGTGTTGGTTCGCGGCGCAAAACGCAACATACAGTTTGCCAAGGGCGCTCCGGAGCAAATTTTGGAGATTTGCTCTTCGGATGAAGATGGTCCGCTTGATGACACTGGTAAAGCGCAAATCAAGTCGGCCTATGAGGCGTTGGCTGCCGATGGGTTGCGCGTCATGGCATTGGCCTACCGGGAACTGGATGGCGTTGCCATGGAAGAATGCGACATGGTCTTTGCCGGTCTCGTGGGCA
This sequence comes from Alatinidae sp. Z8VKAUB7J3, assembly GCA_010016025.2. Classification (NCBI taxonomy): domain Eukaryota; kingdom Metazoa; phylum Cnidaria; class Cubozoa; order Carybdeida; family Alatinidae; species Alatinidae sp. Z8VKAUB7J3. The sequence continues at coordinate 143,666,614 of JAAAKM020073195.1, forward strand.
TCATCGATCCACCCCGCGCGGAGGTCCGCGACGCGATCCGTGAAGCACGCTCGGCCGGTATCCGGGTGATCATGATCACCGGGGACAGCCCGATCACCGCCCGTGCCATTGCCGAAAGTCTCGACCTGCCGCGCCGGCAGATCATCACCGGGCCCGAACTCGATGCGCTGAGCGATGAGGCGCTTGATGCGGCCTTGCGCGAGGACGTGCTTTTTGCCCGCACGAAACCCGCGCACAAAATGCGCATCGTCGCCTCGCTGCAAGCCCAGGACCAGATCGTTGCAATGACCGGAGAGGTCGTGAATGACGCCCCGGCCCTCAAGCAGGCCGATATCAAACTGAAAAATGGAATTTTCGAGATTTCACTCGCAATTCGTTATAATATTCGCATTTAAAGATGTAAGTTTTTTTGTAAATGGGCATACTTTGACTTTTATTTACTCCAGGTTTTAAAGAGAAAACTTCGTTAAATGGTAAAAAACAAAATTAATTATTTTCTTTCTTAGTGAGCATTATTTATTGAAGGGCTCCATATCGAAATGGTCCTTTCGCCTATCTTGGCTAGGACACTGATCCAGCCTTTAACCCTCTCATTCTTGCTGTATTTATATACATTCCCAATTTTTTTAGTGTATTTTGATTTCTGATAGTCAACGTCCAGAGTTCACAGGGCTGGGGATGGACAAGGAAAAATTAATTACAGTATTCTTCTTCCGACTCAAATGTAAGCATAAAAGCCGAATCAAAGTGAAATATTTGATCAAAGTGGGCAGCCCCCCAGCCGTGGTGCCTGAGGCAGTCACACCGGCTGCCTTCCTTCCCTCCTTTAAACGGTTCTGTTTATTCCATTCACAAGGCTCCAGAATTGTTCTGAGTTAACTTTCACGCTTCTAGCATGACCGGTTTAGCTAATTTTACAGGACATACAATTCAGTATACACACAAACATTTTATGCATATAGTTAGCAATAGTGTATGGATCTTCTGAACATTGTGAGAAGCATAAAAGGCTTTCTACTGCAGATGGCAGAAATAGATCTATTTTATCCTTCAATAATAATTACAAATTAGGCCACTGCTTTCCCATTTTCAAGACTTTTCGAAAAGACTCGTCATGCTTATCAAGACAAGACAGCTTCAGGAACAAATTGTAAATGTAAAACCAAAATATTTTAAAATTACAACAACGAAATAGAAAGAAAAAAATAACTATGGGTATAAAAGGTTATTAAAATGAAATAAATCTATAAAGTACCGATTATCGGAATACAGGGTAATAATACAAAGTAGTGATGGTTATACCTTATTAAAAGTTGTTAGTCCACTTTTAGGGGGGAGGGTCAGTATATCTACGTGGAAGGGGATGGAAGAAGTTTTGGGGTTTGCCCCCCCCCCCCCCTCCTCCTTCCCTGGAAATTTTCTGCCGGCGCCCATGATTGAGCTATATGTGCCATAGAAACTTGTTTCAATGGATATAAGAATTTTTGACCTTTTTCAAGGGTTTGATTTCCTTAGGTTCCAGTGTTCTAGAAGATAGAATAACAATAGCAGGTCCAGGAGTAAATCATGCAGTATAAATACAGTTACTCGTCGAAGACTTGTCCTTGATACTTTTCAATTTATTAAATGTGGGGGGATCGTATTATCCTCAAAAGTACAGCTCCTTGACTTTTTAGCAAAACGAGTTGCTCTAATCTAATTGGATACTTAAAAAAGGCACTAGAGCTTTTAATTTCCGTTTAAATGAGCCCATTCCCGATATTCTAGAACTATTGATTCGATGTTATCACCCCCTGTGGAAAAAAATCAAAACAAATAAAAAAACAAAAAATAAATAAATAGATAAGCATCCGTGATCTTTCTTCTCGCAAAAAAAAATGTCACATATTTACATATTTGTAGGTGGAGGGTTGAAACTTTTCCAATAGGGGTATCGGATACGCTGAATCTGTTTTCTAATTTCTTGAAAATTAAGAAATTTTCTCAGACTTGTAGCTTTTGATGGGTAAACCAAAATTTAATTAGTCTTAAATATTTGCACAGTGAGCCAATTCTTTTTTCACATCTACTGATAGCAACATTCCTATTTTTAGAGTTTTGGTAACCATTGAGCCGTGTTACTTCTTACCTTCAGTTCGTTACCACGGGCTGCTTGATAAGATCTATGAATGTTCATTCTCTACTTGATTAAAAAAACTATTTTAGATGATTTTCGGTAGCTATTAAATAAACGAAACACACCCAAAAGGTGAAGTTAGGTTAATCCTAATGATATATTACTATCATAAAACCCTTAGTTTATATTATAATATAATTTGGGCTGTATATTTGTATATTAGAGGGGTGGGGGTAAGGTATTTGGACACACCACGACTTAACCTAAACACTCGTCAACCCCCTAATGTGGAAATATGACTTTTTGTCCTAATTCTTTAAGAACGATTTCTGAAACAAAATGAAAAACAAAAAATATCCTCCCCGTCAAAATTTCTTCCCACGGAACATCTCATCCTCAGAAAATTCTTACATGCCCTAAAATTTTGTTATATTTCCTAGTAACAAAGCTATACCTAAACAATGGACAAACTGCATAGCTTCTGCACCCCACCATCCCCCAAACTCCAATATAAAACTTTTCCCTTAAAAGCCCCGCCAAAAACTTTCCTCCCCAGGGAAAATTCTGTCCATGGGAAATCTTCCCCATAAAATTCCCTCTGAAAAAAGTCCGCAAGTTATGCAGAAATTTGAAAACAATAGGTAATTGCATACTTACACCTCTTTCCAAAGAAGCTGTGGGGCGGGGGATTGTTGTCATCCCCAGAGACATACTTATTGGATATTTCAACTATGCTCAGCCCAATGGCTATTTTATAATCCTGAAAGGACGTCATTGGGGGAAAGGGGCTGTGGGAGGAGCGTTAATGATCTCTAATCGTTTTGGTAAGTTAAAAAAGGGCACTAAAACTCTTAATTTCTGATCAAATGAGCCCTCTCAAGACTTTATAGGATTGGTTTGATACGATTACCCCTGGGAAAAAAACAAACAAATAAACAAGCATCAATGATTTTTCTTCTGCCAAAAATACAAAATTCCATGTTTCTGCAGATAGGAGCTTGAAACGACTACAATATTGCTCTCCGATATGCTGAATCTGATGGTGTGATCAAACAGTTCGTGGTAACAAACTTTATTAAGGAGGGACCCGGCTCAATAGTAAGCGAAACTCTAAAAAACGGAATTTTTATAACAAAAGCTATACCAAAAGAATCTCATTTTAATACTGAATTTAAATATATAAGTTTCGTTAAGTTTAGACATACCCATCAAAAGTTACAAGCCTGAGAAAATTTGCCTTATTTTAGAAAATAGGGAGAAATACACCCTAAAAGTCATAGAATCTTAACGAAAATCACACCATCAGATTCAGCGTATCAGAGAACCCTATTGTAGAAGTGGGGTATAACTTACAACCCTCGCCCTGAGAGCAATAGGGGGGGGGTGGTTGGTCTTCTCATAGACATAATTTCCTGACCTTTCAACTACGATGAAAAAAATTGTTATCTCTAAATTTCGATTGGAGGCGTTAAGGGAAATGATGAGGATGGAGGGGGGTGGACTGGTTGCTCTCAAATCACTTTGACTCTTAAAAAGGCACTATAACTTCCAACTTCAAGTCAAATGAGCCCCATCTAAAGCTTATACAACCGCCCATCCCATAAAAACATTATATGCCCTCATGGTATAACTTACAACTCTATCCCGAGGGCGCCGGGGGGTTGTGTCAATCCTAGAGGCATTATTATATGCTCTTTGGACTATTTTGAACAAAATGACTATCTCGTAATTTCAATCAGATGCGTTTGGTGAAAAGAGGGGTTTTCGGGGGAGGGGGGTTAAATGCCCTCTATCACTTTAAACGCTTGAAAAAAGCACTAGAATTTCCAGTTTTCAACTAAATGAGCCTCTTCTAAAATAAAAAAAAACTTACAATACCAGTCCCCGTTCCGTGGCATAACTTACAACACCCCTCCCCCAGGCTCTGGTGGTTTGTATCGACCCACAAAGCCTTGCTATATGATATTTGGACTATTTTGAATAAAATGACTGTCTCAAATTTTTTATTCCATATATTTCGAGAAAATACGACGTGTTTAGCCAGGTGATAGATGCCCTCAGATCACTTTGACTCTTAAAAGGGGTACTATAAATTCAGATTACCAATCCAATAAGTTCCCCCTGAAGCATATACGACTACTCCTTTTATAAGAACCTTATATGCCCCGGGTCATAACTTAAAACCACCTCCACTCAATAAAAACCTTATGTGCCCCCAAGTCGTGGCTTACAACCTTATCTCCTGGGCACTTGGGGTTGTGTCAACCCTAGAGGCATTGATATATGTTCTTTGGATTATTTTGAACAAAATTGCCATTGCATACTTTTAATCAGACCCGTTTGGTGAAAAGAGGGGTAGTTGAGGGGGGGGGGCTAGTTGGTGGGAGGGATGTTCGTCGGTTGGGGCGCGGGAAACGGATATTTCCGGCAGCGCGGACGTGTCGGTGTCGAGGATCGTCGCCTCTCCGACGGATCTGGTATCATCGATCGCCGGCACACCGGGCACCGTGACCTCTAGCGCGAACGTCTCGGCAGCCTCGGCGGCGAGGTCCCCGAACACCGGCACCGCGACCGTCGCCACCGTCTGTCCGGCGCCAAAGTTGATCGTCCCGGCCATCGCCTGATAGTCGCTGCCGGCGGTCGCCGTCAGATCCGATGTCTGATAGTTGACGGTGAAGCCCGACGGGGCCGGACGCGACAGGAGCACCTCGAAGACCGCCAGTTTCTGCCCGGCATCGCCCTCGGTGATCACCGGGTCGGAGACAAACAGAGCAAGGTTTGAGCCGAGGCCATCGTCGTCGCGGATGACGCCGGTGGTGCGCAACACCGGCAGACCATCAGCGAAATCGGCGCCGTCCGGGTTGAAAAGCTCAACCACGATGGATTCATCGACTTCGTCGATACTGTCGCTTCCGGAGACGACCAGGATATTGGCGGTTGTCTCGCCTGGAGCGAATGTCACTGTTCCATTGTTGTTGGTGTGGGTGGACGAATGTTGATGTCGTCTTCATCGGCTGTGCCGTTGAGCAGCGTGCGGTATTGAACAGTAACAGCGTCCGGAGAAGGTTCGGACAGCGTCACCACGAATGTCAGCGAATTGAAGAAGCTTTCGTCCACCGCAGCGCGCGAGATTGTGATATCCGGCATGTCGTCCCCCTTGACCACCCGACCGTTGGCTGGCGAGACCGGCACCCAATTGCCGCCTCGATTCAACGCGTCTGCCGCAAGCAGAAATCGGAACATCTACAGAAGTAGAAACACTGCACTACTTGGTTGACGCGCGCCTGTTAGAAACTATAGGTTTCAATAACTTCGCAATTCTAGCTAGGGAATTCCCCATGCTGGCGCATTTTCGGGTAGATACTATACCCGGCGACGTCGATCTGAGGTTTGGAGGCGCTCTTGAAGCAGCCCGGAATGTGAGTCGAAGTGATCCGTTGGTGGCTAGATCTCCCTTCCTCCTAACTTTCCTTTCCTCAAATGCGTCCGATCGAATTTTTATGTAGCCATATTTTTCAAAATAGACCAAGGATAATATAACAAAACTCCAGGAATAAAACAGCCCCCCCCCCTTGAATCAAGGGGCAAGTGTTGTAAAATGTGCCATGGGGGCATATAAGGTTTTAATGGAAGAGATGGTCGTATCAACTTCGGAGTGAATTTTTTCAATTGTAAATCAGAATTTCTAGTGCCCTTCTCAAGAGTAAAAAGTGATCAAAGGGCAACTAGCCCCCCTCCCCGCGGCCCTTTTTCCCAAAGTGCATCCACTCAAAATTTTGAGATAGCTATTTTGTTCAAAATAGTTAAAGGTCAAATAATAAAAACTTACTGGTAGCATTTTATATATTTATAGATGGCAGAAGGTTAACAATTAAAACTAATTATTTTCAATGATTTTGAAAACGGTTAGTTCGTAATGTTTTTTTTTAATTTAGCATTTTTATGCTAATTCACTATCTCGTAGCAGAACACGCACTTATGTGTTCTGGATATACTTACTTTCAAAAAATATATTCCAGCCCCTCTAATTGGGCTGGATATGGCCCTGGGCTATATAAAAGTTGCTGAATATGCGGGTTTACACAGTTTTTGTGCTTATTTCTTGCAATAAGCTGTTCATTAATGCCTTTTAAATCAATTTGAAGATGAATTGACGATAACCCAATAGAATTTCCAGCAACATCGACTGGCAGAATTCGATTCGAGCTATTGAATTGTACAATGGATAATAAAACTGTTCTTAAAAACCAAACAGAAGTTGCCACAAATAAGAACATAGTTGTTTTCACTTCAAATTGTCTCGTTGTGAAGTATTATTTGAGCTTCAGTATAAACAAAATTTTTAGAAATAAAAAGGAATTATTTAGCATGGGTGCCACGATTTCAATTATGTTTGTGTGAATAGTTCACGAGCTAGTCATTTCTGCCATATGTTTTGTATCACCAAAAATTGAAATAAAGCGATTTCGGTCTCCCTCCGGATCGGCTTGAGCTCGAGGTGGCATTTCACCAGAGTGGTCGCTACCGGATCACCTTGGAACCCAACGGATCAGGAATTGACCCGGTCTCGATGTTAGTCGTCGTATGCGAAGGAAGCCATGGGGCGTTCGACATCATGATGGTGCTGGACCGATCAACGAGTATGAAGTGGGATGCTGAAACGATAGTTACAGATGAAGAGGGTCTTACCAAGATGGCCCAGGCCAAACGAGGAGTCGGGGAGCTGATTGACATGGTTGATTGGGACCAGAGCCGCCTGGGGTTGATCAGCTACGCCAATCCGAACGACGCTGTGATTCACCTGGAATTGACCCATGACGAAGACGCAATGGTGCCTGCCGTCAATAGTATTGAGCCGTCTGGCGATAGTTTCTTGGCCCCTGCCTTGGCGTTTGCTGGAGATCGATTGGGGAGGACTGATCGACGGATGGGGGCTCAACCCGTTGTTGTGATCATAAGCGACGGAGCGATTGATGAGTGCCAAGAGGCAGTCGCTTTCGCGTCGGCGATGAAGGCGGACGGAATCCGCGTCATCACGCTGGGTATTGGGGTTAGCGATCTACCTCCCGTAGGCGATGTGTGTGCCAGTATCGAAGCGACCTTAGAGTCGATGGCATCAAGTCCTAATGACTACTATGTCGCGTCGAGCCCTACAGATGTCGCCCGTCTGATTGCTGAAATTGGTGCGTCCCTTTGTGTTCCGAATGCCCAACGGCCTGTGGTGTATGCTGGCAATGACTTCAATGTCCTGGTGACGGACGGAGAAATCTCACTCAATGGTTCCGTCTTTGACGCTGATTCGAGTGTTTTGTTGCCTCAGTGGGTAGTGACTGTGCCTGTCGGTGCGACACCGATTTCAAGCGATGATTGGTTGGATGGTCCTCAAAGTCTGTTTGCCCGATATCCTGTGAACACGACTGGGGACTATACATTTACCCTGACGGTTGAAGATGAGGGGCAATTGAGTGCCTCAGATGAAGTCGTGGTACATGTTGTTGATGATAAAGTCATTGATCATTCCTTATTTTATGAGACTCTGCAGTCTCTCGATAGTTTGTGCTTATCATGGGCTCTATGAGTGATAAATACTGAATGATATTAATTATTTATTTTTGATGTTTTTTCATGTTAATCATTTATTTGATGTGAATTATTTAATTACTAATTTAAATTTTTATATCGTATTTTTTTATATTAATCATTAATTTATTGATACTAACTATTATTATTATCGATTTATTAATTATTGATGCTAGTTATGTGACTCAAGTTGTAGTTTGTCCTTTGTGTTGTCTCGATGTCTCAAAGGAAAGGCATTCAGCAAAATTAAGTTTTTCAAAGACAATACTTCGTTGTCTGATTTCTCCCTTTTGTGGAAAGGCAGTAGACTGAATATAAGTAGGAGAAACACAATTAACCTAGCATTAGTCAGGTTTAAAAGCTACCTAGTCTGCAGAAATTCTTCTGGGAAAAGGATTATAATGAAACTGTTGAAGAGGTTAGAACTGAATGGGAGACTAGGCTTTTTTTCTTTCTGTTTTATTGAGATGACCTAATTTACAAAATCATAGTTCAAGTATACTCTTAAGGCAACACTGGCTGTACATGAAGCTTGACACAAAAAATAAATAAATAACCCAGAAGGGGGGGGGGGGTTTATATGAGCGAGTGGACAGAAAAGAAGTGGAAAAGATATCTCGGCAAGGACATCCTCCAATTTGTATTCTGTGCCAAAGAAAACAACAAGAAATCTTTTGAAGTGAACTCTATTAGAGCTGAAGAGACTACAAAAAACTATCAGTGCCATCTAGCGTTTGGAAATACTTCGTATTTTTTCGGTGTAATAATAAGAATAATTAATTTAATATACGTAATTGGTAAAATTGGGGTAGTATTAAATGTTTGATCTCAGTTCCTAACAGAAAAACGAGTTACAAATCTCGAAAAAATGCTATATGTCACCAATCGCTAATGGCATTGATAGCAAACACTAAAATTGACAGAAACACTAATTTCCACTCTCATTAGTAACCCATAATCTTTGGCCCAGGCCAGGGGCATTACCGATGCGGATAAAAAAGGCAAACTCGGTGCGATCACTCGAGAGAAGAAAAACAACCAATCCTCGGTTGAAGCCATGCGGGATCAATGGAAAGAACGTTTAACTCCCGAAGAACACCAGCTTTTTGCCAACCTTCGCACTGTCGCGGCAGAGCAAGAGAAGGATGAGCAAGCCCGGATAGAAGCTGCTGTGAAGTACGCCATTGACCATCACCTATTCCGGCAATCGACAGCCGAAAAGCACGTCGTCCTTGGAACTGCCTTGGAACATGGCGTCACCCTTCGCCCAGAGGACGTAGAAGCGGCTCTTTACACCAAAGGCGTTTTGCATCGAGATCAGGACATTCGAGGTGTTTCCCGCTCTTTCATCACCACGGCGGAAGTGCTTGAAGCCGAAGGCACAATGATCGCTTTCGCTCGTGACAGCCGTGGAACGCGAATGACAATTGCGAAGCAAGATCATGTCTTTAAGCGGGACTGGCTAAATGAACAACAAAAAGCGGCTGTTCTTCACGTGCTTGAATCAAGAGATACGGTAACAGCCATTACTGGCGGGGCGGGCACTGGAAAGTCATCTTTGATGGAAGAAGCCGCAGAAGCGATCAATGCCAATGGAAAACAGCTCTTTGTGTTTGCTCCTAGTACTGGAGCCCGTGAAGTGCTTGAAGAAAAGGGATTCGACAACGCAAAAACGGTCGAACATCTTCTTCGCAACGAAAAAATCCACGAAGAACTCAAAGATCAAGTGCTTTGGATTGACGAAGCGGGATTGCTTGACGTCCGGTCTATGAACAGCATCTTCGCGATCGCCGAAGCCCAAAATTGCCGCGTTGTTCTTTCCGGCGATACGAAACAACATTCCTCACCTCGTAGGGGCGAGGCCATGCGGCTATTGGAGACTGAAGCGGGCTTGAATATCGCCCATGTACAGGAAGTCCAAAGACAGCAGGGCCGCTACAAGCGGGCGATTGAGTTAGTTAGCCTTGGTGATCAAGTTATTGACGAAACAACGGGTTTGACGGGCAATCTAACAACCTGAAATACCGACCTCCATAAGCAATAAGGAAGGTTTAAGTTAAAAAGTGACAAACCTGATATTTTCAGGAACTTTTAAAAGATAAGATACTAGGTTTAACCTATAAGCTACTTTTCTTCTGCAGTTCGCGAGGAAAAATGAAATCATTATTAACAGAATGAAATCCCTAAAACAAGAAATTGCAAACTTGACTCCTTGTTGAATCACAGATCGATATCGATGCCGGATATCTCCTGTCCCAGAATGATTAAGAAAAACTTAGCCTTGTTCTTGTATGCGCGAGTTCCCTACAACATTACGGTTCTCTCTTTTAGACATTAGAGCGCTTTTTAAGTATCTGTTTACATTAGACATACCAGGTTTAGAAATGAAATAGCTTGTCTCAAGTAAAATAGTTTATGTGGAGTTATTATGGTTAGCCCCAAAAAAAGCATTCTAATTTAGGATACACATAAAAAGTTCTAATGATAGAAGTGGGAGTATCCGTAGAGCCAGAGCGGTGTACAAGGGAAACTATTACAGGTTAGTTGAGAGTTTTCTATCGCCCCACTTTCTATAGTTATTACGTAACTGAGATTCCTTAGCAGTCTAAGCATTTAAATGGATCTACCCAATATAAAACGATCATAGTTGCTGTTGCATAATAAAAATTGACTCTCAATAATAAGCGACTCTTATAAAAAAAAGCAAAGTAATATTAAGTCATTTTCAGGAAACCAGATTCCCCCCTCCCTAGCAATAATTTCTACTATCTGGATCTGATCATTGGTTCAATCCGTCTTCTCTTATTTTATTTGTTTCCTCATAATTTCAAAAGTTTCTAATTCCAAAATCTAGTGTATTTTCGCTACCCATTAGAATAAATATGATCAAATTGGAGAATTTCATGTCAAACTTTGTTTGCCATATTTTTAATGTCAAAAGATATATTCCTTTACTTCCTTATAAGATTTAAATGCCCAATGACACATTTTCAGTCTATCCACTCTCCTATCCGGTTTCATTTGTGCTGTGTAACATACCGCCCACTCGCCTCGCGATTATTGCTACGTAGAACATCAGGACTGCGGTTATCGTCAGCGCTGGCAGAATGCCGGCCAAAAAGAGCCGACCGATTGATTCTGTTGCCACGTAAGCGTAAATAAGAAGTGGAATCGACGGAGGAAAGATTGGGCCGATAATTGATGATGCAGCTGTAATCGAGGCAGCAAACTCCGGTTTATACCCTCTCTCTCTCATGGCATTAATTTCGACTGTCCCGAGCGCCGCACAATCAGCAACGGCGGCTCCGGATATGCCTGAAAAAAGTAGGGACGCCAGTATATTCACCTGAGCCAGCCCCCCACGGATATGACCAACTATGCTCCCCGCAAAACCAAAAATTTTGTCAGTCAGACCAAGCAGGTTGAGCAAGTTTCCCGCCAGGATGAAAAACGGGACCGCGACCAAGGGTGTCGAACTAATTCCCTCAAGCAACTGTTGCGGCATGAGAAAAAGAACGCCGCTGAATCCAAGCACGATCATGCCTGTCAAACCAGAGAACGCGATCGCGGTGATAACGGGTACCGACATTATGGTCAGAAGAAGAAATACAGCGAAAATCAGGAGTCCTATCATGCCTAATCCACCGGCTCACCGAATGCCCTGTACTTTCCACCTGGCATAGATAGATTCACGATGTTTAGAATGGCATCGATTGCGATCAAGAATGCGGACACGAACAACGGAATTGATACCCAATTGCGGGGAATACCGATGATTTCCACGACGCCGGCTTGCATTTCTGTCACTTTATTCGCCGAAAGCAAAATGACGCCCACAACAAGCAAGATTATCGTATACACAAATATTCCTACCACCAAGTGTGCCTTCCCTGGAAGCATCCGCACAACGACGAATACTGAAATATCCTTCTTCTTTCGATAGATAAGGAAGAATGAAATAAGAATCATCCACACGAATAGAACCATGGTCCATGGCCAAACCCACAGTATTGAGTAGCCAAATACCGTACGTACGAGAATGTTGACTCCATTCATCACCAGCATGATCGCGAGTATGGTGGTCGCCAGACTTCGGAATCACCCCTCTCTTTCATTACTTGTGGCTCATCAGTTGCACTCTGTTCAGTGCTTCCATTATCCCAGAATTTTCGCGGGTTTCCCCAAAAGTCCGGAAAAGGAAGTGGCAAAAACACTTGGGCCTAGAATCGCCAAAGCTTAAATCCGACCCTGCCAATCAACCCTATTTCAATTTGGGCTATATTGGTTGGTATTGCAACAATTACTCCCCTCCCTCCCGCAATTGACCGCGCTAAGTATATAGCCCTTGGCTATGCAGAAAACTGTAAGAAATCACTGCAAAAATAAAATTCTTACGCTATAATATGCAGGCAGTTTCTATTAGCCAGATTTTAATGTTTCCTTCCATTTTCATTTTTGAATCATTCTTAGGGTAAATAGTAAATTTGCCCAATTCATCATTCTTTCTTTCCAAATGATGCAATATTTAGGCTGGGTTACGAGAAATACGACCGTTAACGAACAGATACGATGATTCAAGCAGTAAAAAAAAAAAATGGATAAACATATTATTTATGGCTATATCTTTCCTCTTGTCTGGTGTGCCACTGTAGCAACCAACATTTTTGGAAATAATTTTTATTGCGGAGTTGAGTGGTACCTCTCTTTTGTTATTATAGTGTTTCCTTCAGAAAAACCTCTAGAACAAATCTTTCAATAAACTATCTCCGTCATATTACCTTTTAGGGCACTTATATGCAGGGGCGTCCCAAGGGGGGATACCCCTCCCCCAAATGTTTTGACTTTTGGTTCAATTTTCTCCGAAGGTGAAAATTTTGGCAGAAATTTTGCAGAATTCCTGATTTCGGCATAAAATTCGGCAGAAACGAGGTAGCAATTCGGTAAAATATGCGAAGATCCCCCCCAATGAAAAGAGGCTCGAGACACCCCTAATTATCTGTTAGCCAGTACAAACTCGATAAACGACTTCTTTATTTTTGAAAGACCCAATGAGAATTTGGACTGCCTGAATGGCTTGTATTTTTTTGTGTTCATTTCAGTCATTCTGACGTTAGTACTCTGAGAAGTGGGGATATTGTTACTGCCTTCTGCTTTAAGCTGCTTTAGGCAATGAATCACCCCAAGTATGAGCTCTCTTGGTGACAATTTGTCAATATCTTCAAGAGAATTAATATCCCTGAAACAACACATGCAACATTAGAATAACTCTGTGACCAAAGCCAAAAGGCCACATTTCTTATGCTCTATCTTTTAATGGCTATATCTTTGTAGTCTATATTTTCTGACAATTGTAACAACAGATTATTCTAAAAAATTTTACACACGTGCATAAAAAAACCTCTTTCATTTTAGAACCGTTAAAATATGTGTACAAACGTACATATGTATCATTTAAGACTATATGGTACATGCATGCATCAATAAATGAGACTGATGAAATAATTAAGTTTAAATGATAAAACTGACAATCAAGCCCAAATTATAGTTTATTACAAGGGGGTTGTGAGGTTATTAACTTTTATTTGGGGTGAGACTGAGAGCAACACTTCACAGGTATATAAAAACTCTTACAGGCATCAAATATCCAGTTCTGTTTATACAAATATAAACAGAAGATAAAGTGTCATAAGGTATACTTTGTAAAATTTATACTACATTGATGTTTCCCATTCCTATAGATCCAATCAAAAAGCTTAAAGTTTGAACGCTAAAGCTAGAATAGAGCTTGGGTCAATTATGAGATTGAATGTCTTCCACTGGGCGTGGGGGTTGACAGAATCGAAGGGGAGCATGCACTACAGCATTAGTAGTGAATCTGGCTGAAAAACCCCAAGTGTATATGACATTTATCTTTGCCCAACCAAAGCTTGTTTATACTATACTACTGTTGTCTGCAGCTGCTTATTACTGACAACTTTAGCAAGAGCCAAGCATCAGTATTTATATTTATGAATGTTTAATGTGCCTTTATTGTTTATTCATTTTATTGTTAGTTGATTTATTGTTATTCATTAAGTGGTGTGTTTGTTTAAGGGAAAGGTAAGTATGGAGCTCTTTCTATTAGCCTATTTTGCTATGTAAAAATTAACATGCTACTCAATGTGTCTTTACATGGCACTTCCAACTCCCGTGAACGGTCAGATCACGGATGCCGTCACCCAGGCAAACGTAAAGGTGATGGCAGAGGCCCCATCCATGGCACTTGCGGCAATCTATCAGACGCTCGCCCATTCCACCGGTATCCTCTACGAGAACGCAACGAGTGCGCAGCAACAACTCGCAATCTCGGCTCAGGCGGCAACCAACCAGGGCGTCATACAGGTTTACAGCGTTGACACGATGGCCGGTGCGGTGGCGACGTCCAAGATCGCGCAAAGCGATGTTCCGGACAATATGCTGGCCCTGCTTTCGGCTCTCAGGGCAACCACGGCGCCGCTCACCGCGTAGAAAGTGGGCGGTTTTCCCGGGCAGCAGATACGGCTTGTCGCTCGCGGCCGCCCGGGAACACCATTCGACACATCAGCATGAAGCGAAATCGCACGAAATCCCGGGGTTCCCGGAGGAAACCGGAAATGCCTGTGCCGCAGTCGCCGATCGTCAAGGCCACGGCAACAGCGCTCGAAACCTATTTCGAACAGGTTGTCGGTGCGCTCGGCAAGGAGACGGATCGTGTCACCAGGGAAAATAA
>JAAAKM020073195.1:143681067-143699996 GCA_010016025.2 Alatinidae sp. Z8VKAUB7J3
AAATAAATCAAACAAAGAAATTCAATCTGCGGTTGTTGATTTGACAGTTCGGTCCATCAAAAAACTTGAAGAAGACGCGGACAAGTAGCGTTCGATTTGCGTTCACGAACTTATCTACATTGATTAATGAGCTTTCTGATTTCCATTCAAAATGGAAACAGTAGCCGTCGCGTAATGATATATTTCCACATAAAAAAAATACGAATGAAATAAATATGCACGATGTTTTAATCAATCAAAATTAGAATATCATTCTTGTCCATGACTAGATCAAAACGAAACTCTATAAAATCCTCCAAACTACTTTAAAACATTCTAAAATACTTACTTGCCTCTCTCCGAAAGATTGTTGCTTTACTTCTGTTTACAAACATATTCCTCTCCATCTTATGGAGTAATATATAGCTACGTTTATATATAAATTCTTACTCTTTGACAAAATCGCGTAAAATTATAGAAGCTTGGTACGTAAGTTACGTATATTTATTACTAATAAAAACGTTCGGAAAAAATTTAAAGTTCTAGTGCCTTTTAAGTAACCAAAAAATTGGAGGGCAACTAGGCATCCTCCCCCACCCCTTTTTTCAAAATAGTCCGACAAAACTATGAGAAAGCCATTTAAGCAAAATAAAATTAATATGCAGATTTCGTTTTAATTATTCATGTGCTAAGAGCCAAAATCAAAACATGTATCAATTCAAAAACGTTCAGAAATTAAACTTTAAAAAAAATAGGTTTTTTCAACTGAAAGTAAGGAGCAATATTAAAACTTATAACGAACAGGAATTATTCCGTATATGAAAGGGGCTGTTCTCTTCTCAATGCCCCGCTCTTTCCGCTAAAGTTTTTTATTGTTTTAAAAAGTAGAGCTGCGAGAAAAGGTCAAACTTCAGCCTAAAGAGTGGACCGTTAAGGGGGGAACAGCCTCTTTCATATATGCAGAAATTTCTGTTCATTTTAAGTTTTAATGTCGCTCTAATAGATGCTTAGTAAGCATCGATTAGTGTATTGTTACCTTTTGGCAAATCTTAGTCTTTTATTTTGAGTCCAGTGCAAAGTAACTGCGAAAGGATAATTCTACTACAATATAGAGTGTCTTAGCTACGCTTTAGAATTAAACTGAGATAGACATCAGCGATCACCTGGATTGACCAAGAGTAATACCAGTTCATGTTTGCTTTCGCTCGGATTAACACCAAACTAACTAATAAGTAATTGTGATGCAGTATGAGTAGATACGTTACTTTTACTGTGTTATGACAAGATAGTGATCGGATTGTTGAACAATTTATGATCATAAGAAGGGTAGACGGCAATATCGTGCTCCTTCAGTCTGGACCCTCAATAAAAGCCAAAACTCCAGAATTTCTAGAACTGAGATCGCAATTGGTTGGTATGTACTATTTATCATATCTAGCACCTGATTTTTATGTTTTTGTTTTAAATTGCACCAGCCAGTTACAACATTTGGCTGATAACTTTAAAACGGGGAGGAGCTTGTTTTGTTTTGGGGATTTAGAAGTTGATGTAACTCTTCCATAAAATACCACATAATGCCTTTTGAGTTCACAGCCGAATCCTGAGCAATTTTCCGAGTATGATTCGGCCTCCTGCACTTCCCATCGAGCTTTCCATTGATGGAAAAGTGTTAGAAAAAAGAGAAATTTTCAAACGTCTTGGCATCAAAAGGATTGGATAATGCGGGTTGAACCAGTTGATAAGACTTACTTTGTTTTGGGAAGAGGAAGGTAGATCTGACTCTTTTAGAAAATCTCTTATAACGCCTTTCGAATTCACAACCAGAGTTTAAGCATTTTTTAGTGCGATTCTGCCTCCCATCCTTCTCATTGAGCTTTCAATTCCAGCGCCTCTAGTACCACCACAAAGATGTGTGCAAGAATTATCTAATACACACCATAGGCACGTAATTTGTTTTCTGAGGGGGAAAGAGGGCTGCAACTCATCAATAAAATTTATTTAGTGCCAATATACGAGAAATGACTGTTTTTAGGTTTTGTAGAATTTTTCTAAGCATTCCTTTCTAAGAGCTCAACCATCACAAATAGTGTTTTGGAGACGGTTTTGGTTCCTAAGCTCCCCTTTGGCCCCCAAGTGAAATTGCAACAGCAACCAATGCCTCAGGCCATTTAATCCGCTATGGAAGCCAAACTGATGAGGAGGAGATAATACTTATTCTTGAACTCATCTGTAACAGCTAATGCTGATAGCTTGTACAGATGGGAGTCAATTGGGGGGAGGGTACTTGCTCCCACTGAGTTTAGTACCCCCTCCCCTTAGATTTTGGAATATACCTTCTTTTGATCTTTTCATTGGAACATGCTTGTGTTTGGTATTTTCATTGGAAAATACTTTTCTTTTTTGGTATTCTCACCAAAACATTTCAAAAATACCCTTCCTTAGATTTCGAAAAATTGTGTTTAGCACAATTTTAAAATGTTCCGCTCATCGCTCTTCAACTCTTTTCTTATCCATAAATGTGACCCCGCTCCTATGTTTAACTGGGACAAGTCGGGAACGGCCCAACTTCCAAAAAGGGAAACAGCCCAACTTTCCAACAGGGGAAACAGCCCAACTTTTCAATAGGGAAACAGCCCAACACAAAGTGAAACGGTAAACGATGAATGCAACCTTAAACTAAACAGACATTGTAAAAAATAGTTATAGCTTTGCCACTTCTCCTCCCGGAGCCTCCTCTCTTAAAAGTTCTGCCGAAATCTATACTTTAGTAACAACTGAATAGACTGGTGAAACCCAGAGTTTTATTTAGCCCACTGCTTTTTGCATTTGAAATGTACAAAAAAAAAAATCAATAGCTAAGCACAACATCAAGGAAAACCAAATTACAATATCTGAAGTCATTTATCCAGCTTATTTTATTACAATTTAAAATAGACTTTAATTATCGTCATTTGCGCTTTAAAAATTGCACTTGTAGCTCTGGCAAATACTTGTGTGCTTACCTCTTCATTGTACTCCATTACTTTTTGTTTTATCTTGGACGAGTCTACCCACGTTACAAAATCCTCTAAATTTCTTGTAACAAGGAATGCTGGATCTTTGATTACTTCTGGGCCCACTCGAATATGACCTTGCTCAACCATTGTCGTGGCAGTTTTTATGGAATCCACCATTTTAAGTCTCGTGATAACGACTGGAAGACGTCTTCGGCAAAAACTTGAAGCGGTGATCTTGTCAGAAAGAGAAAGATCCCATTTGGTCGGTATTAAACCAAGCTGATAACTACAATAAAGGATTATGAATTATGAATGTAACTCATTTGATGCTAAATTTATAGGTGCAGGGTATTAAGTCAAAATATTGGTGTTAATTATTCTCAATAACGACACTTGTTGTAACAACGACAGTGGTACCGAGGCCCCTTGGAGTGTGGCAACATAAATGGCAATGCCTATCAGATTGAACACCGACGCTCTAGTAAAAAAGGTAAAGGATGTGGCGCTAAACTGCCAAGTCCGAACCGGCATTGCTGATCCCCATTTCACAGGCCTTTAGCCATGGGATGCAATGGAATACTGAAGAGAAGCCATCTTGTGACGAAAACTTTGCTACTGACAAAGGTGTATGCTCCAACTACTTCTCTAAAAGGGATATATAAAAATTTAAAGATACTACACAACAAATTGCCTAAGAAGCAAAAAAAAGACAATAGCTCTTTGAAGAGATGATAATTTCTAGAGTGACAAACACTTGATTTTCCCAATTGCAATGACACAATGATTGTGAGCACAGTTGAAAAAAATTGTAGTTGGACCGAAAATCTAGATTTCGTAGAACACGACGCAAGCAGCCCTGCATCATCTATTTAATATCTTTAGTTTAGTTCTCTTGTTGTTATGAAACAAATAACTACACTAAAACTAACCCACCTTAATTAGAAAATTTTATTGAATACAATGCAAAACACTTGATAGAAAAAAAGCTGGTAAAAAACTGGCAAACTATTTAAGCTGACATATTTATTAATCTTCTTTTTTTAGCTCTTCCAGCAGAATTTCAAGGGTAATGATTTCTGGTATCACTCACAGAGTTTTAATATACACCCCCAGGGGAAGATACAAATGTGTCGCTTCGTAAATTTTTCTGTGAAAACGCCAAAGCCTCCCACAACCTGATGTCATTGTAGTTACCATGTGGGACTTAATAAAGATTTGTTTTTGTTTGAATTTTCACCCTTTTTGTGCAATATTATATCCTTTTATAGAGCTAGCAGGGGTTTAAAGAGGGAAAATAAGACATTTAACACTTTGAGGTTGGGAAAGCAGATATTACTAAGATCCTTCTTTGGGTAATGTTTATTGTTTCACGACTAACAACTACAACTTCGGAGGTTTTTCGGCGCTTAGCTGAAACTGCTGAAATAACGATTTGAAAGTTGGTATTTATGCATTGCAGAAATTAAATTAAAAGATCATGGACTGGATAAAGTAGGCTTCATTATATTATTTCAAGTTGCTTCTAATGTTAAGATTCTTTTGATACTAAATTGAAATTTGTGGTATCTATGCACTGCAGAAATTAAATTAGAATATCATGTGCTGCATAAAGTAGGCTTCATTATATTTTTCAAGTTGCTTATTGGCTCTATTGGTGCCAGGGGTCAGGATGGTAAAGGAAGGCTCCTTTAATACTCTATAACCATCTTGTTCTAACCATTTGGCGGTTATGTCGCGGACACAGTCATGCCTCTTGATCCGATTGGGATGCGTTCTTACACACCCCATTGATACATGATTTGCCGACTCAGGCACGAGGCAACCACTTCTACATATTCTCGGAAGGTCTTGTCCTCTGGCCATTCTAATACGAGTTGGAATGGCGTTGATCCTATGATGAACCATTCTTATATACCGCCTGCTATCTATATCAGCGGGCGGCTTATCAACCCAACCTTGTGATAAGGGAAAAGACCCAATGCCTTAAGGGCTGCTCCGTCAACCAACTTATAGAGCTGGTTAGCATGATACTTATCGTACCGCGTCTTAGACATAACGTGGTCATCTTCAACTTTCAACAATCTTCATAGATAATTTCGGTGTTTATCCATTGATATAGTTCTCCAAACGGCAAGGAAAGGATGAGGGAATTCGAAGTTTGACACCCTTTGGAGGGTTTTGGTTATACGACTGGCTCGTATGCGGGGGATCGATAGCCTCGGATCTTGAATACCGAGGCCACCATCAGTTACTCTTGCATGTAGATACGCATTAGGGACGTCGTGTGGTAAGTCAAGAAACATTCTTACTGATGACCTTATGGTCTTGTCTAGAGCAGCTAACGATCCTGTTGAAAAGGGATTAAGCGTTAACTGGTGGACAAACCTGGGAATAATGAAATTTTTCACGCAATACAACCGTTGATGGGGGGTTAAGGGGGCCTTCCTAAGCTTAATGAGGAGTTCCTTGAGATTGCTTTGTGTTGGTGGGTTTTAACCCCATATGGAGCAATATCAACACCTAAATATGACACCGCTTAGTCAATGCCCAGAGCTTTGACCGGGGCATTATCAACCATTATGAACGAAGCTGTGGCAAACTTAACCTTCTTGGATTTAGGGAGGGTCTCCACGCCCACCGAGGTGCTCTTGGCTCCATTAATATTTAAGCCTCGTTTCTTCAGGTATTATATTCCATTGAAGTATAGATTTATAAATGGGGGATCGCTGGGCGGAACTAGAGACAAACTTGGGGACAATAAAAGGAACGGTTGGATAAACGGAGACAGAGGCCTTCAGAATTATTAATATTAAAATAAGATAATAATTGAGGAGGAAGATTTTCATGGTAAGCGGAGTATGCAAGGGGGAGATTTAGTTTGTTTTATTTTGAACTGATAGATTTTTCGTGGAGGTTCTGATTGGCTAAAAATTTTATGAAATGCATTGATCGACCCAAATAAGCGCTATCTAATTCCCAGTACTAGTAAAATCTCATTGTGAGTGGGTTTTAAAATATAATTTGCGAAGGAAAGAATTGCCATATTTGGAAAGAGCATTAAAAGATGCATCCAGAACATTCGGTAGCTAGCTAAGTAATAGAAAACGCTCCAAATATACCGAGAATTTACCTTCATAGCTGATGTAGATTGTTAAACAAATCTGGAATAAGTGATTAAATTTTCTACAAAAAATAAACAAAATGCTTAGATAAGCCAACAAAAGTGTACTAGAAACACATAAATTAGTTTGCCCCCCCTCCACGCTCTTTGGGCCCCCAAGCAGGTACCCACTGGGACAGACCTGTTTACAATGATATCTCTTGAGGCAAAGGCGTCGAGGGGGGCTTTGTATCTATCTCATCCTCCAGAAAATGTAAGGATTTACACGAATTTAATTGCTATTTCCTATACGTCAGTACAATCCGGGGATGGAGGGGGAGATGGAAGGGCAGTTGTCTCTCCTAGATCTTTTGAAAATATCTTTGGGGGTTGTTTTCATTGAAAAGTGCTATTTTTTGGTAATTTCACTGAAAAAATTGAAAAAAACGTCAATTCTCCCTCCTCCTAGATTTTTAAAATACAGTTTGCACCCCTCTAGACTTTCCTCGATTGAAGCCACAGCCCTAGAATATCTGTTTCTAATATTTCCTTTAACAACAATTCTCCCCCCCCCAATTTCTGGGTATATTAACGTTGATATACACCCCCCTGATAAAACCATTAGAACCATGTCCTAAAGACATATCTTAGACACTATTGAAACATGAAGTGCATTACCTGTAAAAGAACAAATTGACGCCTCAAAAAGAGCAAGAGCAGGATAGGGACTGAATAGGGATCCTGAGGTGCCCGGTGGTTCAAATTCTCCATTATTATTAGCTTCAGTTATGCAGTTCAGCGCTGTAGATTTCTTCATGTCGCACTTCCAAATTTTCAGCATTAGATCAAGCTTTGCTTTTTCTAGTTTAATGTCCTCTTTTGGTTCCATCTCTGAGTTGGAAGCTTCTAGTAGTGCGTTAAATGCTTTATTTGCCATGATCCTCTCCTCCACTACACGACCCAATATTCTTGGGGATGTGTTGCCGTATTTAACCTCTCCCGATTTGGCACAGTTGAGGTAAAGAGGATGTTGGAGCTGGCAAAATTCCTCCGAGCAAACGGAATCGATTGACTTTTCACAAGTTTTCTTTTTTATTTCACTTCCTATTGGAAGAAGGTATTTGCTTGAATGCTCCCTTTCGTAAAAGAAGCCGTCAATATACAAACTTAATTTTTCTTTTGCATCCTTAAACTCATCCCTTAGTTTAACTCTTTCAATATCAAGTCTGGATAATTCCTCTTTCTGCTTATTCCGTTTTTGAGCATCCGCTTGGAATTGATTTGATTTGTACCACATTATTTCTTCAATTTCATTTAGCCTTTTTCTCGGCTCTTCTTAATTCTCCCCATATTTCTTCAATTATTTCATCATTCCCATCAACTTTGGACATTGTTCCAGTGATTGATAGATTTATCCCTAGCCTGTTTACAGTAGGCCACTGGATACTCCTTTCAATAATGCAAGAACTGTAAAAAAATTTTGTTAGTTTTTCCTGTTGCGGCCCATTCTCAGTTTTTCGCAAGTTTTCCCGTAGTTGTTCAGTTTTTTCATCAATTTCCTCATCTTCGGAGGAAGCAATAGGCCATTGACTACTCCTTATAGAGATGCGAGAGTTATACAAGGAGCTGTTTTCTCTATTTTTTAGCTGTGAGTAATCCTTCCCGAGGAATATATATCAGAATATGTATATGACGATACACGGTGTTTCGGTTTTTCCTTGTAAAGAGTAAATGAAGTTCTGGTCTTGAGAAGGTAGGGGGTGTCGTTAGCCCTACTACTTTAAATTTTCCTTCGTTTTTTTCGCTAGGTTATCTATTGTAATTTTTGTTCGTTTTGGTTTTTCATTTATTCCTCTTTTTCCTTTTCCTTAGCACTTTGCAACAAAACTAAGAAAAACAAAACTCAAATAATATTCTCAAATTTGGAAAACCATATTTTCCACGGGAGGGAGGGGGGGTATTTTCCATAAATGATATTTTTGCGGGGGAGTGTTTTCCAGAACGTCTAGAACCGTACGAAAGAACCTTTAGAATAACCAGTACTCAATTTCACAGAATACCCAACCGAAGACAGAACTCGGACGGTACCCACTGTAAGAAGACATTCGGAATTTTTAAGGCTGTTTTCAGTCAAAAGCTATGGCAAAGGGGATATAATCAGTGCCTGTTGCCTTAGTAACGTAAGAAAAAAGCTTGGTTTAAAAGGAAACAGTATGGGTCTTACGAACCACCTGGTCCATCAGTGTCTTGGAGCTTCTATTGACGGTCGTTTACTTAATAGTAAACACATTGAAATAAAACTGTACAAAAATGAAAAAGGTTATGAAAAGTAAATGAAAAAGTAAAATGGAAAGTAAAAAATGAAAATACTATTAGAGACACAGCTTCTATAAAAAGTGTTAGTAAAAAAAATCCATTTTAATTTTTCTCTTGTGGTGATGTTTGTTTGAAAAAGACCTATAAATATGCTTGAAATAGCAAGATGCCTTTTAATTATATATAATAACGAGAATGATTGGAGAGTCATTATTGTTCCTAGATCAAGCGACATTTGGTCAAGAGTGTTTCCAAGACTTGAATAGTTTTAGAATGACTGTCTTCTACCGGGAATGATAGACTCTCGTACTATTAGAATTATGCCCTTGTGTGAGCTCTCTGACGTTGTTATGCCAAAGGTTCCAATGAAACCAGTTGAAAGGGGTACTTATATAGTACAAATATACGTATTACAATGCATATATATATAACAGTAAATATATATGTATTTATTTTGTATAGTCGTTTTGCTGGGACAAAATGTTGAGTTGGACTAAATAACGCTTCAACAATTAATTAAACTAAGTAGATACTCAAGGGAAGGCCGGATTCCAGAAATATCATCCTATATTTTTCATCCAATCCCCCTGTTTAGGGTTGTTGACAAAATTCCTCCCCCTCTTGACTGAAGTCCCCTTAGATAATTCATCAGCTTAGCCATTTTTATTCGATAGTTATGTTTCGCAATATTATCTCGATGCTGCTATTCACGTTTAATAAAAGTGAAGAAAAAAAGTAACTATTTAAAAGACAATTGGTGTTTCCAACCGAATTAAAGAACAAAGAGCCAACCTGAAAATGGAGCAGTAAGAGTTGACCGTCATAAGAAATGATGTCATAAAACTGATTTATGATGTCATAGAATTAAGAAATTATCTATGATGTCATAAAGTTGGCCCATGCTTAAGAGTTGACCGTCGCACTAAAACGTTTTAAATTTATAGAATTTATTTTATCCTTTGTCTTTTTTTTTAGCATCATAGATTAAAGGATCGGTACGGATTATCCTTCGACTTTAGGAGCCAAACTTCGGAGTCGAACTTTGGCATTTGAAATTTTAGGAGTCAGAGGCACATCATTGAAAATGAGAATGCGTGTTTATTATCCTAAAACTTTAGCAGCCAAAAATTTGGAGTTGGAAATATTAGAAGTCGGTGTAATTTCATCAAAAATAAAAGGGTCGGTACGGATTATCCTAAGACTTCGAGAGCCAAACTTTTTTTTTGAGCCAAAAAATGTCATTTGCATATGGTCCCGGAAAAAAGTCATAGATCTGCAAAATTATCTCATCAATATAGGGCACATCCTCGTCAAGCCTACATCATATTTCTACAAAGGTCAACTTGTTTTCCAAACATATCAATACGTATTAAACGTATAAAATAAGCATAAATATATTAATGCGAGATTACCTCGAGACATAAATCGTTCTTATATTGAGTTTTAGTCTGCCCTTTCCAACCCAAACCAACCAAACAGGACCTTTTATTTGAGTTTTAGTCTGCCTCTTCAGGCCCAGACTAACTAAGCATAGTATTTTAGTGAAATCTTTAGTCTGAAATTTGAAAATCTAAGCCACACTGGAATGGACTTCAATTTAGATTGCCCCCTGGAACAGCATTTCTGGACCTTTTATTGAGTTCTAGTCGGCCTTTTTCAACCCCAAACCAATCAAGTAGAACCTCAAATTTTAGTGAATTTTTTATTCTGCAACTTGAAGACACAGACCATTCGGGAATTGACTTCAATTTAGACTTGCTTCTTAGAAAATTATTAGTTAGACCTTTTATTGAATCTTTCTTTCAGTCTTTTCAAACCCGAACCAACCAAACAGGTCCTTTTATTGAGTTTTAGTCTGCCTCTTCAGGCCCAGACTAACTAAGCATAGTATTTTAGTGAAATTTTTACTTTGTAATTTGAAAACCCAAGCCACATGGGAATTTACTTCAATTTAGATTTGCCACTCGGAATACTGTTACTTGGACCTTTTATTGAGTTATAGTCTACTTTTTCCAATCCAAACCAACCAGGCAGGACCTTTTATCGAGTTTTAGTCTGCTTCTTTAGGCCCCAAAGCAACCAGGCATAGTATTTCAGTGAAATTTTTAGTCTGTAATTTGAAAACCCAAGCCACATGAGAATTGACTTCAATTTAGATTTGCCACTTAGAACATTAATACTCGCTCTGTGATTTTTATGACGTAATGTTTATTTAGACGTTAACTTACACACTACCTGTAAAGGTTGCTTGTTACCAGCCCTTGCATCATTGCCTCATTGCATTCTGGGTCTATATTCAAAAGGGTCTTAACTTGTACGTTCCGAAACAATGGTGAACTTTCTAGCTCATCATTGGAATAGTGGCTAATGTGGTCACTGCATAACAAAATGTCTCATCGTCTACATTTTTGTTAACTAAGATTTGGTAACTAATTTTTTTAAATAAAAAAAACAAGTTTTTCTTTATATGAGGTTAGGGACTTTTGATTAAGGAGTGTAATTAGTCCACCGTCTCGTGTATAATAGACGCCCCTTATGAAACAACTTCATCGGATCGAAGTGCTTAGATGGGACGATTTTGTGGGTAATAACAGACTCCTTGACTTAACTCACCAAGTGAAATATTCAGCTCATATTGGTCTGCAAACCCTTAGATAGTTCGAGAAACTCTTCTGTAGGACACTGGATTACGCGTGGCTTTGACCCCGCAATGTATGGTTGATCGCTCAGGAGGGCAGACCTCTGACCAGGTGGTAGGACAGCTTAAGAAAGTATAGAAGTAGACTGGCCCGCCTCGAGGAGTAAAGTTGTGACGCTTCCCACGCCTCCGATCTTGCGGCAAGAGTCTTACGTAAGCTAGGTCAACGCGTAAGAAAACATAATCATCTCAGCTGTACCGCTTCAGTAATTCAGAAATTTATCTCTGGTGCTGTAATGAGAGAAAGGTTGAGATGGATAGGACACGTTCTGTGGATGAAAAATGACAGATAGCCAAAGTTCGTCCTTTTTGACTAACTATCTAAAGCCAAACAGAAACAGTCCTCTAATGGGGTGAGAGGAGGTCGTCAGCAAGAGTTTAAAGAAAATTGAAACCTCTTGGGAGTGTGTAAAGAGGGAAGCTTCGAATAGACTGGGACGGAGGGGGAGCATGTGCAGCTGGGTTGGCCAAGGTAGTTTGGTGCTGCACTGAGTTGTTAGTAGTAGTAGTATATAAATCGGCGTTAAAATTTGCTTGTATAGATAACAACTGGTCATAAATCAGTGTTTATATTATCTTCTGTTAATAATAACCAATCTGGCAATAAATGGCATTTACATTATTAGCTTTTGTATTAGCTAAGTGGTAAGCTCAAAAATTGGTATGCTCTTATATCTGGCAATTAAAATCAGTAAGCTCTCTCTGATTGTCTGATTCGTTTTCCAGCATATCGTTTACTTATCAAGGCAGTTAAGTAATTAAAACTACATCATCTACATTAAGTAAAATGTTTGTTTTTCTTGCGAGACTTGAGTGATATCAAAATTCTGTTTTTTAGAGTTTCAGTTACTATTGAGTCAGGTCGCTCCTTATAGTTCGTTACCACGAATTGTTTGACTAAGCTGACCATATTGTTTTGCACCGGTGACATTTTTTCAAATAATAAAAAAAATCACTGCTCCCGAATTGACGTTTTTAATCCACAGAATATGGCTAATGTAGGAGCTGCTTACGAATGCTTTTTGCTTTATTGTCCAATCGTACAGGTCTGCTAAAATCATTAGTCAAACGAAGGAACCATCTTGGTTAGAAATGAAAACAGACAAGGGGCAAATCAATTACTTTCTCCGTTCGTATATATCTGTCTGGGACAGAGGAGTGGATTTGGGACTGGTTATTTATTCTAAGTCTAAAATGTTGAACACGGCCCAAGTCTATCGTTTTTAATAACACAATTGCTGACAGACAGATATCACGTTTAATTCCGCCGAGGGAAGGGACCGAACTGCAATTACAGCTTTGTTATTCTCGGTCCGTTAAATGATCGAACTATTTTGGGATTCATATCTCAGGTGACCACTTTTAGAACATTTTCTTTCCTTTTTTTGATTTTTTTTTTTAAAGTTTTCAGAGGAATGTAAAGAGTGAAGGTGAAACTGAAACGACCAGAATATATTGCTTCACAGCCTGTCTAGTTATATCAATAAAACTAGTGCAAATAAACCATATGTTTGGATTTAATGCAAATTTCATATGTTTGTAGGATTATAGAAAACTAGCGCTTTACTGAAAATAGTTTTGTAG
Source organism: Alatinidae sp. Z8VKAUB7J3 (assembly GCA_010016025.2). Taxonomy (NCBI): domain Eukaryota; kingdom Metazoa; phylum Cnidaria; class Cubozoa; order Carybdeida; family Alatinidae; species Alatinidae sp. Z8VKAUB7J3. Next base: position 143,693,741 of record JAAAKM020073195.1, read on the forward strand.
TTTGGTACAGTAAAAGTAAAGCAGAAGACATTTTTAATATTATAAAGGTAAAGTATTCTAAGATTATTGTTTGCTGAAAAAGCAAGTGAAAGATCAAGATTCAGACTCGGATTTAACCCCTTAATGATGACAACTCAAGCGCGCCAAAGGGCACGATTTATGAAAATAAATAATAACCTGAGGTTTGGTTTCTGGAATGTACGAACGATGTCTCCACCATCCAAAACAGGGCAAGTGCAAAAATTAATGACAGAATACCACTTAGACCTACCTGGTTCTCTAAGAAAAATTCTCCTATTACGTAACATGCACCGCTGTCCTAAAAAGCAAAAATAAAAACACATATGTCTTCAGGGAATTATTGTTAAACTTCATCGTAATCTTAACTTACTAAAGGAAGAAAAGAGTAGTGGATATGGGTTTCGTGGAATCCAAAAAGGTGATGTACTGTTAAAAGGTCTAAGAACTATGGTTCCAGGGATGTCATCCCTTGCAGTCTCCGAGGCAAGAAATATAAGTTTTGCAACCTTTTCATTGCCTATACACATGACCAATCTCTGAGAAAGGAAGATATTCAATGCTGGGTGTGCCTTCAGAGGCTAAAGGTATTAAGAAAAACATTCAGATAATAATGGAAGGGGTGCTGCACTAAATTAGAGGACACTATTGATATCCAGACTATCAAAGGACATGTTTACAAATGTTGGGAATGGCTAAGGGCATTCATTTGAGAACTTCAGTGCTGCTACTACAGCTGCTATTGCACTGCCACTATTTGCAAAGGCAACTGTAATTACTTTTAATCACCTCTACGACCCCTTACGCCTATGGCTGTGACCGAGACTACTTTTAGCCGGAACTACTTTCAAAAATGTTGACGTGGCTATTGAAAAAAAAATCTAAACCAACAATGTAATACCTCCTAGGCTGTCAAAAGAACATATCGAAAATTTCTAAGGGAGTGATGAGAGTGTTGAGTGATGAGAGAAAGTTGAAACTTTCATTGTATGTCGAGAGGGGAATCCTAAAGTGGAGAGGATTGGAGAGTTACAATACACCCCATGGCACTATGTATAGAAGGAGCTATCGTAGACACTTTGAACAGGCTCATTTGATTAAAAATTGAAAGGGCTAGTGTTCTTTTTAGCGGCCAAAAGGAATAGGAGATTAACCAGCTCCTCCTACATTCATCAGTTTCCCAGACATATCCAATCAAAATTGTAAGTAACTATTCTGTTCAGCCTAGTTGAAAACTACCTGAAAATCATATCTTTAGAGGATGACAACTTCACCACATAGGAGTGCCATTTTAGAAATAAGGTTTGGAATATAGTATTTTTTTTTTTGTCTAAAAAAGAAGCATTAAAAAAGCAATTGAAGCGTTAAATTGAGCCAATGAAAAATATAGCCGTAGGTGGCCCTTTGTTAAGAGCAGTTACAAAACAAACCAAAGGACGAAAACGCTGGAAATATAAAACCCTACTTGGCTAAAATTTAAGCTTCGCGCCGAAATTAATGAACCCTTACACTAACTGTCAACATGATGAGGTTAACTTCGGCATATCATTCGGAGCTTTTTTAATGCAATTTTAGTTTGTTTTTACTTTCTCTTTTGTTTTCAAACCGCAGTTCATAAAAGTGACCCCGATATGTTAGATATTTGCTTATGGCGTCTAATGTTTAATTAGTCACTCATTAAAAATAAAATAAAAACCTTTAAAAAAAAATGATTCAAATTTTGTGATTGTTTGATGATTCAATTTTCTGTGTAGTTCCAATCACGTGTACTTACCTATGGAAGCACAACAGAGCCGCAGGAATGAATTTAGAAAGGATCTTAATTTAAGAATTTTAAGGATCTTAAGTTACGAATTTAAAGGATGTTAATTTAAGAATACCGAAAACTTTCCGCCCCTTTTATATGGGATCCAAACCTGGTTTTAAGCTAAAAGTGGGTAAGACCGTGCTATAATTTTATATTAATGAATATTAAGCTGTGTGCAAATAAAACTACGCCATTGACAGCATAAATTTTGCAATACTGCTGTTTAGTTAGTTGGCTCTCTTGATTTTTTGTTTTGACCATTCAAAAATGCTATACATTAATTGTTGTAAGTTTTGGCTATGCGATATCCCCCTCCCCAACACCTCACTCTTCACGATAAAGTTTTTTCGGAACTTTTAAAAAAGTTACTTGTTGTTCTAATTAAACGACTTGTCTTTCAGGAGTCGTTTTTAAGGAATTGGGACATAGTTTTAACTTTAGCGTAAAGAGTAAGACGTTGAGAAGGGGGTAACCCCCCCTTATATACGTAATAATTTCTGTTCGTTTTAAGTTTTAATGTTGTCCCTTCTCGTTAATATCAGTTATCGTCTGCAGGCAGCGGACAACGCCACCCACCTAGTTTGTAACGAAGGGGGTGTCGAAGGGGTTATCGGCACGCTGCTGGCCATTGTCCACAACAGCATGCTGCAGGGCACCTGGTCCAGATTCAAATGCTGCCAGCTGCCGAGCTGTGGCTGGGCGTTTTACGACTACTCAAAAAACCATTCCGGGCGTTGGTGTTCAATGAAAACCTGCGGCTCCCGCCACAAGGCAAGAACCTACCTGCAGCGTAAATCCGCACAGTCGTAGTTGCGCTCGCAGCGGTTACCTGGCGCGGGCCCTGTTGTTGCGCTTGTTGTGCTCCAGCTCCAGCCGCCCCAGCAATTCCAGAACCGGGGTCACATAGTTGGCAAAACGGCCGCGGTAGCCCTTGCGCAGACCGTAGTAACCACCCAGCGGATTTGCCGGGTCGCGGGCCCACGCTTCGATGGTGCCGGGTTTAACGGGTTTACCCTTGTCAGCGTTGCCCAGCGGCATCCAGTCACCGTGCGCCTGTAACATGGTCAGCAGATCTTCCAGACAACGCAGGTGGTAAGACAGCACGGTGCTGCCCACCGCAATCACCAGCGCCGGTGGTGCCGCCTCTGCATCCTGCCAGGCCTTGTAGTTCGAGGTCAGTGATGGGGTCTGCAGCAGCCAGGGGTCGTCCTCGGTGCCGCTGCCGTAGGTTACTTTGTTCAAACTTCGTCCCGGGTAATGCTTGTGGGTATTTTATGCCACGGCAATTGTGACATCTTCTGTCCTATATTTTCCTGTCCGATATGATGCACCACAGCCAGGCAACTGAATGGGGAGCAAGTCGTGCGGGCATCACGGTTGTTAAGAATCTTACTGCTGCTGCAGAATCGCGGCCGGCAAACGGCAAAACAGTTGGCGGATGAACTGGAAGTGGTGCCGCGGACCATCCAACGGGATATCGACGCGCTGGTGGAAGCGGGCCTGCCGGTAGTTACCCATCGTGGCGCGCAAGGGGGCGTGGAACTCGGCTTTAACTACCGCACCCGTCTTGTCACTCTGCTACTCTGATTGACAATGTTTTCGTTGGTTCTGCTTATTTGAATCATAGTTGCGCAGACGTGGTTGTGCACCCGATTCAGACCATCTCCAAGTTATGACTCAGTTAACTTGTCTTAAAAAGCTTATACTAGGTCAAAGAAAATAATGGTGCGTGTGCTTAAAATAAAACCTGAATAAATTTGCCGAGGAACTGAGCTATCTCAGCTGGGACACTGTATTGGAAATAACTGATGATTCTTCCCTTGCTTACAATAAATTCATGTCTATTTTATAGCCAATTTATAATAAAACATGTCCCTTACGAGCTGTCAGACAGAAGAAGGATGAACCATGAAAGCCATGGATAACGTGACCAAATCATAAGTGAGACAAATAAAATAAATCTACTATACGAACAAGCTCTAATTACACAGGATCCAACTGATTTCGAGGAGTTTGGAAAGGCAAGAAACAAAGTAAACTTTTCTGTGACGCCATGCTAAAAAGAGGTATTTCAAATGTCAGCGAGCACAAGCATGATACTAAGGCAACGAGGTAAGTTATTAATGAATTCATTGTTATTAATTGTTATTAATTGTTTGTTATTAATGAGAAAATTGTAGCCACTCTCCTTGCATTGATATTAATGACAAGTCTGTAAGTGACAAAGTTGTTGTCGCCAATCATTTCGGTCATTTTTATTCAAAAATAGGATCTTCAGTTCATGAGGGTGCTAGAAATGATTCAAAAATTTGACATTAAAAGCCACAATGATGTATTTACTTTCTTCCTTGTTTCACATTATTGACAAATCCCTCACAACAGGCACCTTCCCATATGCCTAGAAACAAGCTAAAGTAATACCTCTGATCGAATGAGGTTTGAAGTCAGATATGGGTAACTGGAGACCAATCTCAATATTGCCGTTGTTCTCTAAGATACTTCAGAATGTACATCTGAACGAAGAATGTATCTATGAACGAAGAATGTATCAGAATGTATCTTACGAAGCATGGCCTGTTAAGTGAGACGCAGTTTGGTTTTCAGAGAGGCGCACTTGTTGCGGGATTGAGAAATGGTCAGCCCGATGACTTCGTCTCCAATGGTGAGCGCTTCGCTCCAACCGACGCCATTGATTTCGGAATCTAGTTCCATGTGCAGCATATCAACAAAGGTCAGTTGGCCTTTGCGGATGCGAAATCGATTGATGTCCAAGTTGCGCACTTCGAAGCGTCCGGAATTCCAACGGACGAGTTGGGCTGTGCCGGCATCCGGGACTTCCGTAGCGAGCTTGGCGGGGCGGAGCCCTTCCCAGAAGCGATCCTCGTCCACGGTGAGTAGGGCCAGGTTGGAGTGATAATCGATCCAGGTGAGGCGCCCGGTGTACCACTGGCCGCGACCGCCTTTCTGAAGGCGAAGCAGGGTGTGGTTGTAGAGTAGATTGGCCGTCGTAACAATCGTGCGATCGCCTATCATCACGCCAAACTTTTGGTTGGCGGAGACCCGGCGGGACCAGGGCTGGAAGTAATTGTAGCTGTGGCGATTGATATCGATCCGAACGATCGATTGTGCCCAGGGCGACTGAACCCGCTGAGCGAGTCCGGTGGAGTCCCAGGTGAGGGCGACTACGGTGATGAGTAAAGGGAGAAAGCGGAGTTTCATAGACGGCGGTCGTTGACGATTCCGTAGGTGTTGAGAATGGATTGGTTGGCTGCGTCTGCTTCGGCGCGCTTGATGGTTTCGAATCCGACGCTTCCGGTGAAATCGATCACGTGGAAGGAGGAATCGGACTCTCCGAAGGCTTCGATGACGTCCTCGAGTCGGTCAATCCGGACACCGTTGATTTTGTCAACCATTACCCGGCCGCGGACGCGCATATTGGCGTTTACGGGGTGGGCCAGGGTCGAGGCCAGCATCACGGCTTCGGTACGAGTGTTTTCGGGGTCGGATTTGCGGCGGTAGAACAATTCGTAGAGCACGTCGGAATCCGCAGTTGAAGACCAATCTCGACCGAAGGTGTTCAGGTAATCTTTGGTGAGCGCGGTGAAGATCATTCCGGCGAAGACGTAGTAGCGCGGGAGTTCGTAGCGATTCAACGAAAAAGGAAATGAAATATTTGCATTCAAACAATGACAATTAAATCCAAATATGGCAGAAATTGTCCTTTATACACAATCCTGTCGGAAGACTTGCTTTTACTGTCGGGCAACTACAAAAAAAAAAAAAAAAAAAAAAAAGCACATACTGTTATACGTACACAAGCATCTTCCGCCAAAATTCTGTCTCCCTTAACCCCCCCCCCAAAAAAGTAAAATTTCTGACGGGATCCCTAAGCCATGAGACATACCAGAATATAGTTGCCAAACTATTTATCACCGTTGCCAACGCGGTATAATAGAGCCGTTTTTAGTATAATTTTACAGTTCTGGTAAAATACGGTACATTTTGGCATATGATCGCGCAAATGTAAATTTCTGGTAAATATTGGTACCTTTTTGTCTTATTTGTTCATTCCTAGCTCTGACATATGGTCTAGTTTCACTTTTTTCGAAATTTCCCCCAGTTACTTCTTTTGGGGATAGACGCAAAAACGAGAAAATCAAGCAAAAAAGAAATTTCAAGGAATTTCAAACTGATCTTCATGTAAGAAAATAGCTCTCCCGATTGGCGAAGGGAGATTGAAGATATGAGCAAGAGGAAAGGATAGTTGAATTTTACCGTCTCAAATTTGATAAAAGAGAACCAATACCAATACCATATTGTTATTGGCTCGAAACTTGTCTTGGCAGCGCAATAGCGCAGCCTACGTAATGAGCGAAGTGAGGGCAATTTACCAATTTATTTTTTATTTTCACCAAGACACTTGGTATGGTA
>JAAAKM020073195.1:143700006-143724885 GCA_010016025.2 Alatinidae sp. Z8VKAUB7J3
TGCAGATACTTTGGAAGGGGTTTATTCGATCAGAAACTGAAAGTTCTAATGTCCTTATCACGAGTCAAAAGTAATGGGAGGGCAACCAGCCCCACCCAATACAAATTTTTAACTGAAGACACCCGATTGACATTTTGAGATAGCCACCTTATTCAGCATAGTTGAGACGTCCAAAAACTATGCCTCCAAGGATGATAACCCCCCACCCCATGAAGCAAGGGTTTTAAGTTACACATGTCGCCCAATGGTTATGAATCCAGTTTTCATTGTTGCTTATATTGGTTTGCTAATGCGACCTGTGATTCAGAACTACTGCAGCACTTTACGGGTTTGTCCCTCAACAGTGGCCCTCCATGCGTCGAGGTGGGAGAAGGCAGTTTTAAGCTGACAGAAACAACATTTCGGAGTGGTGTACATAACACACAGCAAAGGAGTCAAGTAAATCAATATGGAAATTGATTTAATAGGGGAAGTCAAGATACACTTCAATTCATCCTCGAAGGTTGTTTTGAGGGTGTTTCATGACAGCTGGCTATTGATTTGACTTCTTCATGAATTAATATCTTCTGCCAAAAACAGAAGGTTAAGCGACGAATAAATTTTTTTTCACCACTTCGGTGGAGGGGGTAGCTTTAGGGTCAGAACTGTGCTCATGGCTTTTAAAGACTATCTTTAGGAGACGAGTGCTTCCCACATGTTAGTGTACTTAAATCATCTAAGTTGTCTTGACGTGATACTTTTCCTGAAGTCTTTACAGTTGTTATTGTCCGAGCTGCGTACCTTTATCTACATTCTTTCGTAAGCTGTTGAACCACAAGGATCGGGACATAGACGTAATTTTATTTTAGCTTATTTATACTAAATACTCTTTTAAGACTTTCCTCGTGACTCAAGGCCTACAGTTTTTTACTGTTTTAATTAGTGTTTGGTTTTGTTTGCATATTACCTGAGTTCATTTGCCATAAGTACTGTAACATTAGATATTTTTTGCGTAGACAAAGATGAATTTATGGAGAGAATGAAATTTGTATTCAATCTTGCAAAGTCAGAACCTTCAGTGTGTGTGCACAAGGCTTCATTTAGCATCACTAGTTTGCTTGTTGGATATAAATAATAACAGGAGTATTGCCACTAATTTGGTGGTGATCAACTAAATATTGCATGATGACCCCAGAATACCGTCTAAGACAGCTAAAATAGGAAATCCCGGATGACGAAAGGCATAGCCAAAGTTTACCATCCTTCGTTATTATTTTCGGCATGACGAGGAGAGAAAGTTTCAGTACAGTATAAGGTTGAGTTACAGGGGGTTCAGTTGCATGGGAACCAGTAATTATTCGACTGTACCACGCCTTTCTCTTCTTCTGGACCTATATACATTCCGACTCGAAATTGGGTATTGCTTCAATACCAAGATAAAAATAAAAGTGTACTAATTTATTATTATTATCACTGTGAGGCTTATTCATGTTGGTACAAAAAACAAAACAAGAAGAAGAATCCTGTCATTTGTCAAGTAAGACAAAGCATTACACCAATTAAAACATGACTTAGAGCAACAATTCTGTACACCTCACATAGCGTAATGTGTAGGTGATATGAATCATGTAGTGAATCACATCGCTTATTGTAGATCAAAATTTGTGTTTAAAGAATTAGCAGTTGATTGCAGTGGGTGGCTGAAATCCCGCTTTTATCAAGTTTTTTTTGGATGAGGTCATATGAGGGGGAGAGGGCAGCGAGATGGATCAGGCCTCATTCTTGCAAGAGCCTAACTTCTCACATACAAAAAAGAACAAAAAAAAAACATAAGGATGGCCGAGGGGTCGCCCACTTTCCATCACCTGGTGTACATACCGGAGCACCATGTGTGTCAAATAGTTCCGCCCCGTATGGCGCAGCTCCGCCACGATTGGCACCATCATCATGACGCATTGCCCGTTTTTACTATACTTGTTACACTGTCACAATGCTTGATCTGCTCCACCTGGTGTGCGTGATATATGAAAGTCGACGACCCCTCGATTTTACTTTTATAGATTTAACCACTTTTTTTAAACACAGACAAATGAATAATTTTCTTTATAGAGTTCCCCATTGAAAACCAAGTTTTAATTTCATTGGGTCTCATCTGGGCATTACCTTTCCAGAGAATATATTATTAGCATCTTCAATGTACAATCTAGAATGATTGGCAAATGAAACATCTTAAGACCCAAACATGCACACCCTGAGGTTGGGTATGAGGCTGGCATTCTCCAATTGTATTTGCCTCTTTGCTAAATGTTGAGCTAAAGAGATCACCAAGAAATTCCCCCCCCCCTCCAAGGCATTGTTCTTCTTTAAATATTAGTATTCTTTGTTATTTTATTCTTATTTCATAATGATACTACTATTTTTTTTATTTTTTTTTAGCTTCAAAAACGTAATCTGATCTATATTGTAATTTGGACATATATTACACACAACAAGACAAGTAAATAACGAACTCCCTTGTCATCATTTTAAAGGCACACTTTAAAGTATTTTACTATAACGCCATTTATGGTTGTAACCAATGATTATGGCATCATTATTCAACTTGTATACGAAGATTCATTTTGTCGCAATAAGTAATTTCATTTTAGATATTGTTTATCGTTAATTTCATAAGGCAGTAGTTGTAATAAATTCTTTTAATATGAGCCCTTGTGCAACTCTATATGATGTTCCACTGCCCCACTAGCAGCGGACAAAAAAAAACGAAGAAAAGAGGACAAATCAGTACTTCCCGTGCAAAAAAAGTAATTTTCCAGGTTGTTCTGCCACTGCAACCGCGATGCTTGAGCGCATATGAAGTAGTTTGTTTACAAACAAATCTGATCACCGAAGCGAATACGCTGTTACTTTCCATGTAAGTGGTCGTGACTATCTAGTTAGACATATGACACAGAATAGCGAGGTGGAAAGACTGAGAAGGGGAATAGTAATAACTGGTAATTGAAAACTTCGAATGAAGCTTGTCGAAATGAACAATTATTACGTAACCATTAACATCCCAGGATCACGTGGTTTCATCGTAATCTTGGTCTACCGCCGATTAATTACGAGAATTGGAGTCTGAAAAGAGATTCCCTACTGTGTGCTCGAGATTAGGGATGCTGCTTAATAGACACCAAACGAAGGATTGATACATATCATACGGTGATTTTAATTCCATCCCGTTGTGTATCTACCAGTTTCTCCGCTGTCTTATTCTCCTGTCTCCCAGATTCTACCCAACTTGCGCTTAAGTCCGAAAGCTTTACATTTATCAAGAGTGCAATAATCTCAACCTAAGATCTAGATATTTTCTTCAGAAAAGTCCCCTTATCCCTTCCCTAACTGTTCTGATGTATGCAAGTCAAAGTAATTGCCCTTATAAGTATTTGCAGTCAAAGTCATGAGTAGTTGCAGTTGCAAGCAGTTTTAGCTTAACTCACAAGTATTCAAATCTGCAAGTAGTCACCATTGCAAGTAATCTAGCTCAAAGCTGCAAGCAGTAGTAGTTGCAATCATAGTACCTTACCTATTTATGAGATACTTTGGATATGCCTTTTAGATAACTTGGATGCACTTACTGTCTTTTTTTATTCAATTCAACATACCACCCAACATTTCCCAAAATTTTACCTCAATATCCTTAGCCTTTTTGGACATACCAGGAATAAAACAATATTACCTTTCCTAATAACAAATCCTGAACATGAAAAATGGACAAATTGCATGATTCAAATACCTTGCCATGGGGGCTGTGGGGACATGGTATCCCTTTGACTGTTTTAGGCCTTTTAACTGTTTTGAAAAATGGCTTTCAAAATTTGTATCAGTGTTTAAGAGGATGTATGCATCCACAAAGGGTGAGGAGAGGTAGCTATCCTCTAATCACTATTCAACATACCCTGAATATGAATACCTCAAAATACCCTGAAAATTTCAACTTCATACCCTCAGTTGTTCCTTAGACATTGCTGACATATGCTTTTGGCAATCACTATACATACACTGTGTATTGATATTGTTTGACACCTTCCTAAACATTTCCTAGAAGTTTCACCTTAATAGATAAGCCTTTATGGAGACCTGGATTCAGCTAGCATAACTTACAGCCCTTGCCCAAGGGACTATAGGGGGTTGTATCATCCCTACAGGCATAGTTAGTTGACCTTTCGACTTTTTGAACAAAACGGCTATATCAAAATTTGAATTGGATATCTTTGGAGTTAAGGGAGTCAAAAAGGGGCCGAGAAGGGGCTGGTTGCCCTCTAATCCGTCTTGACTCTGAAGATTGGCACAAAAGTTTCTAATTTCAAATCAGATGAGCACCTGTTAGGTATAGACGATCGCCTTTTTTAAATGAAGTGGCTCTAGAAAAAAAAAAAATCAGACAGTTCATAGGAACCCTTCAGCTAAAATAAACCCGCAAATCTCTTCAAAAAAAAAATTCTCAGAGGGGTGACTTTCCATCATGAGAGCCTCCATCACGCAAATTTTCCTCGCCATGTATCTTTTCGCACTGCATCAAAGACGAGCAATGGCTAGACTAGAGATCACTGGACCAGCGTTGCCAACGCGATATCATTGTACCGTTTTTGGTACAAATTAGAGGTGGTTGAACCTTGCAGTACATTTGAAATTTTTATACAATAAAATTTTCCAGTACACTTTGCGATTACATGCTCCATTCTGACTCGGATATCAGTTCAAGTTTTAGTTAATCGAAAATCTCGTTCTTATTATGGCAGATATTCAGATGGTACAAATTAATCTCTTGCGGTACAATTTTAATGGGAAAACTGGTACAGTCAATTTCAAAGCTTTGCCGACACTGCACTGCACTATACACTGATGACCGGGAAGCACAGCACATTACCGTCTACCGAATCATAACGGAAGAAAAAGCTGAAGAGCTTGTGTCCCGAGACAAGGACAAGTAAGTCAGTGACACCACATAAACGTCAACCACAAGACTCTCTGTTATACAGTTGCCGTCATTTACATGTCTGCTCTATAAAACATCCCGCTGGCAAAAATAGCCACACAAGATTCACTAAAAAACAACATTTCTCGCATTTCACGCGATTTCATGAAAATTTTACGCATTGTATATTATCTCACATAAAAAGCCGCGTGTGTGCAAAAAATCCGGAAAATACACCTCTGTATTTTACAGCACTTTACAGCACTATCGCCTTAATATACAGCACTATTCACATTTTACAGCACTATCGCCTTAATATATTTTTATACATGTCCCTTTATACACGTTTGTATATTTTCTGTATTTTAATTTATGTTTATATAATTTATTCTTATTTTATTTGACCTCTTATTGTGACGTAGTTTTTGTTACCCTTTTAAATTTAGTATTGTGTTTCAATAATGTTTCAGATTTTTTTGATGGGATGTAAGATGAATACCGCTCTTAGCATGTAATTCGGTCCCTGCTACGCCTGCCAAATTTCATCGTCCTAGCTTACCTGGAAGTGCCTAAAGTAGCAAAACTGGGACAGATAGACAGACAGACCGACAGAATTTGCGATTGCTATACGTCACTTGGTAACCATCTTGCATCACCGTCATCTTTCTATAGATGATAGAGAATTTGCTTTTTCATTCAAGCGTTCAAAATTTGTTTGGCCTGGCATTTTTTTTCCAGGCAGTGAAACCGTCGAAAAGCATTTTTTTCAGACATCAGAGTTGACAGTCTGAAAAGCCGACTGTGGCAACGCCAATGTTCTTGGATGTTTGCAATCGAGGAAGTTTTGTAGAAGTGATAAAACTCAAAAAAGGCCTACTGGACTCATATGAAGCTGCTGATAGGTTTTAAAATAGGCTGAAAGAGCGTTTTTCAAGCTGTAGTTAACGAATGCAGGACGTGAGGTGGATAGACAAAAATATTGATCTAAATTCAGGATATTTAGTCATCGAACGCTTCCTTGTCGAGATGCTCTACCGTAGCATTAAGTAGCTGTCCTAATTTCCTATCTATTTTTTGGTTTTGTTGAAACAAAAGAACAACATAGTGAGGGCATCCGTTTTTAAGCTGTTGTTCTTTAATTTTTTTTCAAATGGAAACTCCTTTTCTAAGAGTTTCTCCAATAAAAAATTAAATCAGAATGGAGATGCAGCCTTTAGAAACTTCCAATGAATTCTCCTTTTACAAGTTCTCCTTTTTAGATTCGAAAGAAATCATTCTTCCTATTAATTTCGATTGTCGTTAATGAGCTTCACCTTGGTCCACTAGTTTCTTATCTTTATTTGAACAAGGAAAATGTAAACAGTGCGGTGTATTTTGTTTCTTGCAAGTGTTTCCTAGCCTTTTTCCAAGAAAGTCCAATCTGAAATTTAGATCGATAAGATATGTACACGCAAGAGAGCCGGCCTAATTTTTTGTCTTTATTTCTTTTAATTTTCTTATATATTTTAAGAACATACCTACTTGTCGGCTAAAGCTTAAAATCGTAACAAGAACGGTTTAAATGTTAAAGCATTTCAAACAATGGATGCTTGGATTTCACTTCCTCAATTTTATCCTTAAGTGTCAAATTAGTTCACAGTAAAAAAAAAAAAATAGCTGACCTAATTTCTAACTTTGACTCTTAGCATGTCCTTTTCAAACTAGTTTTGCTGTGAGTAAACTTTTCTTTAATCACAGCGTGAAAAGGTTTTGTCTAAATTATTCAAAATCTTTAGATGTTAAGAGACATCAGGGAATTTCAGTTTGAGTTTCTTAATTTTATGACAAGATATGACACAATTTTAATAGAGAAAGAGGTTTTTTTATTTTTTTATTTTGCCATTTTTCTTAAAAAATTGAATTTTTCGTTTTCAAAGTTATCTTTGATCACTGCTGCTATAACAGCTAATGAGGGTTGCCATCAGCGTCCAAACGATCCAGATAATTTTTAGGTCACAGCCAACTAAATTTCGAGCCGCACCTACTAAAACGTGGTGTTTTGTTGACCGGTAAAATAATATTATGAAGTCCTACCCAGCCCGAACTACCCAGCCTTTTGGTTTTACAAGCCTATTTGCAACTTGTAGCGCTTTTTATTTCTTTTCTCCTTTTTTTCTCTCTTCCTTCCTTTTCTCTTTTTTTCTTTAGTGCTTTTAATTTATTTTTCTTTTTTTTTGTTAAAATCATTGTTAAATTGGTATTTAAAAGATAACGGTGGTACAGAGAAACCCAGCTGAGGAAAGAACAAACAAATAAAAAATCGTTCAATAGGAACAGTGTTCGAAACTAATGCTTGACTTTGCAGCTTTTGGGTAGTTTCATACCTCTATACTAGATTTGTGTGTGTTGTGATCACTATTGGCTAATATTAAAGCATACATATTTGTCTTAAGTATGCTCATTAATGTTACTCTATTAAAAAGCTGATAAAAACCGACAACTTCCATTCATTACTCACAAATCACCAATATTAATCGCCTCACCGCCCCCATCTGATTCCTTTATTTTCTGTATTCGATACTTTTAAATCTTCAGTTTCCATTTTCCTACTCCGCTTTCAGATATTATCAGAATCAAAAATGGTGCTGTCAAAATTTTGTCTGGTATTATCAAAATTTTGCTACAAATTACCAAAATCTTGTATGGTATTATCAAAATCTTGTCTAATTTTAACAAACATTTTGGACTACGTTATTAAATTTTCGCCTGAGATAGTGAGAATCCTCGTTTGCAGTATCAAAACTTCTCGTGGTATTTTCAAAATCATACAGCCTATTAACAAAATTGTGTAAAAAAGGTTATAAATGACACCATAACTAATTCTTTATTTAGGCTAAGTTTTGTTAACTGATTTTGAGTTCGGTTCGCTTGAGTTAGTAGGCGTGCTTGTGCACGTCAGATTTCATCATGTCAGATTCAACACCATTTCATATTTGAAAATATTAAACACGTTCTGATACTACCAGAAAGATATTTTTGTTAATATCAGGTAGAATTTTCATAATACCATGCTTGATTTCGTTAGTAACTTGCAAGATTTTGATAATACCATGTTGATTTTGGTAATATCATAGACGATTTTCATTATGCCATGTCGGGGTTTGATAATATCACACAAGATTTTGGTAATGCTCCTGGTTTTTACGACATCTCTTTGAAGATACAGGCTACTATGATTATAAACCTACTGATTTTTATTTGGCTGTTACAGAAAGTGATTCTTCATATGAGAATTTTATGTGGCATTACTTCAAATAAGCAAATTGAAACACATGAAATAAGTGGAGTTATATTATGTTGTAGAAATTTTGAACCTGAATTTGCATGCCAAGATGAGTAAAAGCTGATTCCTGACGAGCTTCTGTCACTTACCGTTGTCGATGGTTACCCATACGTGGAAGAAGAAATCTAAAGAATGAAGACTTTTCACTGTACATACATGTTTTTCTAATCGACAAATTTACAAACATTTTTAAAGTACTTTACTCTTAGGGCACTGAAATCTATATTATGCATGTAGGAAAGGGTAATTTTAACTAGAAAGTCAGTCAATCGAAGATTGTCTACGTAAGTGCTGAGAAATTCAATGTAAGTATGCCCAGGATGCAGGACTTCGACCTTTTCAATGTCGCCACTGCATTTAGCCCACGTGTTCTGGCTCAGACGTTGGACATCTCCGAGGAAAGGGTGCGGGAGTTGGTCGAGAGGCAACAAAACCAGACTGGAATTATCAAGGCCTCCAGGGAAGAGATGCAACCAGAACGGTCCACCCTGAACGTAGGTGCCACTCATCTTGTCCATCAGCTCGGGACGGGTTTCCCAGAGGTCAGAGTGAGGAACGGTGGAGAGCTCCGCGAGGTCAACAGCAGGAGGATGCCTTTCTTGGAACACTTGTCTATGGCAGCTCGTTATCTGCGCTTGGAAGGGGTGAGCAAAACACTTTGGGCAGGGGGAGGACGAGGTCCAAACCTATGTTTCAGAACAATTTTGTTTGTCTTATTCGTGCTTCACTGTTGTGCATTCAGGGAGCCTTGTTTGCACCACACTACATCCACAATGGTGACAAACTCGTGTACGTCATCCAAGGATCCGCGAGGTTGGAGGTCATTTCTAGCAATGGGGAGAGGGTCACCGAAGGAAAGTTGAGGCAGGGAGACCTTGCGTTGATCCCCAATTCCCATCCTCATGCGCTGCTTGCCGGGGACGAAGGTTTCTACTCTTTTGAAGTGATCAACCACGATCGGTAAACCATCACTAACGCCTCGATATTTCAAATTTGCATGTTGCTTTCCCTGACTCACAATCATGTGTCTCGCGTTGTACCAACTTGCAGCCCTGAGACGTCATTCCTCGCTGGAGGCAACTCCGTGCAT
Source organism: Alatinidae sp. Z8VKAUB7J3 (assembly GCA_010016025.2). Classification (NCBI taxonomy): domain Eukaryota; kingdom Metazoa; phylum Cnidaria; class Cubozoa; order Carybdeida; family Alatinidae; species Alatinidae sp. Z8VKAUB7J3. The sequence goes on from JAAAKM020073195.1 coordinate 143,709,358, forward strand.
ACACGCATGCCCAGAGGTGTCTTGTCCAGTGCACTCGGCGTGAGCGCAGACGTTGCCGAGGAGCTAGCATCTCAATGCCCAAGTCATTCAATTATATTTCCAGCCAGGGAGGGGAGGAGCTCTGCGTAGTTTACCCATTTGATGTCCCCCCCCCCCCCCCCCCCCTCCATTTTTTTTTTTTTTTTGGGGGGGGGCTCCCCCACAGAGAACAAAAAAACGGGAGAAACGAAAACAACATATACGAAAGAAAGATAGAACGACACGAAAACACCGAACGAAAGAGAGCAGAGTATAGAAGAACCATGGAAAAAATTTGTGTTGGTCCATGGTTTCCTGCCTGCCAATAGTTTTTGACCCTTGATAGAGGCAATATGAGTTCCAATTTTTAATTGAATGACCGCTGTTCAGTTTTCCACAAACTTTTCCCTTTATACGCTTGGAGTAAATAAATAAAAACCAAATTCTTCATAGCAATGACTGGTAAGTAAATGGCGATCCTTATCAATCACGAAAGCATAATAGCCTGAATATTGAGAACATTACATCAAAGAATCAGCTTTTCTGGTGATTCCAAATATGTATCTGCTTCGATCTTGAAGTTAAATATCCAAGCTATTAGTACACAAGAAAGTTCGCGTAATTACGAAAAAGAATGAAAACAACCTAAAGAGGGATGCATTCGGGGAACAGAGGACGATGGGGGAGCTAGCTGCCCTCTGATCACTTTTGACTCTTAAAAACGGAGCTAGAACTTTCAATTTCCAATCAAGGGAGCCTCGTCCAAAGTTTATATGACCACCCCTTCCAGAAAAAACCCTATATGCCCCCGGGGCATGACTTACAACACTTGACCCCGATCTGTGGGGGGGGGGAGGTACCACACCTGACGTTTTATTTTCTGTTCTTTGGAGTATTTGGAACAAAAAGTTTATACCAAATTTTGATCGGATGCATTTGAGGAAAAAAGGCATGGGGGGCTTGCTGCCCTTCAATCACTTAGGGAACAACCTTTTTAATGGGTAACAGCCTTTCGGGATGTTATGACGTTGGTAGACTCCAGGTTGAGAATAAGTGAGATGCTTTCCAGGAACAGTTGAATATTAATCTAGATAGTCTAAATTCGACGATGCAGAAGATGGATGGAATTATTTTAGGAAAATAGTCTGTTAAATAGCGGATGGTGTCTTTGAGAGGAAACTTGGAAACATGGCTAGGAATATTAGTTAAAATGTTTTAAGTTTAGTAAAGAAGAGGAGGGGGTTGTACAAGAAGTATATCAATCAATCAATTTATTCAAAAAGAAAACACATGTAAATTAAAGCACACTCAGCGTACCGGTAGTTGATAGCATGTTGGACTTCTAATTCGAAAGAAGTGCTTGCGAAAAAAGAAATGCTTTTTCCCATGTTCGAATTTATGGTACTTTATGGTAAAAAATCGTATTACTAATCATAAAGTTTCAGCTGAGAAGAACCTATTTATAACTTCTTTCTGTGAAAAAAAAACTAGTATTGGCTTACTCTCTATACACTAGTATATGTATCTTATAGCTTCTTCATAACTCTATAACTAGTAAATTAACTCTATAATTCTAGTGTAGGCTACCACAAACAGAAATATAAAAATTTAATCTGTAGATGGATAAATTTTCAACAGCTGATATCTTTGTATTCATATCTGTCTTTTACCCCTCCACCCACCTCTTTCTTTGTGTTTCTCTTTCTCTTTTTTGGGTCTGGCCAATTCAGTATAAAAAAATAATATAAAAAATTAATATCTATTCGACGAACTGGTCGGCTTGGTATAAAAAACTAATATTTATTCGAATAATCGGCAGGTTTGGTATCAAAACTAATACATATTCAACTAACCAGTTATTTCGTATGACCTGTTAGCAGAATTTAAACAGTTCGTGGAAACGTACTGTAAGCAATGACGTAGCCAGGGTGGGAGACGTGGTGGTCTAGAAATCCTCCCTCCTCTTTAGTCGAAGAAGTCAAAAGGATGTAAAGGAAAAAAAATCATTAATATAATAGAGAAATAATGTTGCAACAAACCTGAACATGAAACTCTCTTAATTATGCTAGTTTCTAATCGTTATGAGTTTAAATTGATTATTCATCCTAATCTGTGTTCTTTTTAGGTTTTAATCATTCATTCACAGTAATATCTATTATTGTTTAGTTTAACTTGATTGCTCAATTTGGTTTTTGTTTGTTTTTTGCTTCATTTATTCATTCAGTTTCTTCTGTAGGTTTTAACTCGGACTTATTACATGATTCAATTTCATTCGTTTTGGGTTTTATTGGTGCTTTCAATTTTCGTTGAAACTGTTTTTCTTGAAATCTTTGGTTTGAAAAAGCGATCATATTTGTAGTGAAATTTCGAGTACCACAAGGAGATTAGAAATATATTAAAGCACCAACGATAGTGAAAATGAATCGTGATTGTTTGGATTCACTATGTGGAAATATACACAACCATAAACATCTTAAAAATTAGTAAAGATCAGTAATTGAAATTTTTAGGAAAAATACCTTCAATATTTAAATGAAGCCGGGTTGAAGAATCAACAAAAAATAAGCTAAGACGCATGGTACCAAGCAGATTAAGAAGGTGATGAATTAATCTAGTTTTACTTTTTTTTTTTAATATCCAGGGTAATTTGTCATCAACGCTTTATGAAGTTCATTCAAAGTAGCAAATTTTAATTGCTCATGATGGAAACTTATTCGAGCGACAGAATCGAGTTTACGTAACTTCATAAAGAAAAAGTATGTGTTTTAAACCAAGAGTAAAAAATTTCATGGCTGACAAAAATAGATATTTGAGATGATTTTTTTCAAGTTTGTCTAATGTGAAAAAACGATCAAATTTGAAATAGAATTATATTTATGGTAAACAAAGACCATTTATTTGCCAAATCTTTTTCTTACCTTACATTTTATGACATTTATTTATCCGCTACAAGAAAAATTAATGTTAATTCCGCCTAAAAAAGCTTTTTAAGCTTACAGGTGTTCCAGGGCGAAAATAAAGTGGATATCCTGTGCTTTGTGGCACTTAAATTTAGATTTAATGACTATAATTTAAAATTTTGACAGTTGAATTAGAAATTTTTGAATTTAATATTTCTTTCGCCTTTGTTTTTATTTCTGAATTTTGTCCTTTTTATTTAACTTTTTTCAATGTCAATTGATCTTCTCGTCAGAGAAGTGTTTTGGTGGTTAAGCAAAAACGTACTTGTCAACTGCTATTGTCCAAATTGTATGGCAGTGGATTCTCCTGGAGGAAAATTTAGGGTAAATATGATGGATGACTTTCATATGCGCAGGTCCAGAAACGCCATCGATTTCGATCCCCCTGGAAAACTCCCTCTCTATGGAAAATTGAGCTCCATCGCCGATAAATTTATCTAATTTTTCTTGCAAAATATACATTTTTACTCCGTCCGCTTTAAGGCACTTTTCCGTTAGTTGCTACTTATTCAGACAGCTCGCAACAGGGTAACCATCTGGCCCCCTCTTTACGTTGAGCATTAATCACCATAAACAGTGCAATGCTACCTGGGTTAAAGATTTCTTTAAGCAGGTAAAAGAGTTAGTTTCTAGAAAAACAGCCGGCGTTACTCATTTACATAGTGGACCATCCCTTTTGTTTAGTAAAAGTGAACGCTCTCATGTTTCAAACGAATCAAAAATAAAGATGTATTTCCTGATTAAATTGACTAGGCATATTTGCAGTAAATGTTTGATTTTTTAAAGGGAGAATATATTTTTATATTCCGATATGACTACTTCTACTTTAAAGGGTCAACGTGAGCTATTATATGGTATTTAATTGCCAAAAAGAGTCACTTTTCTTACATCTGCATTCTATGGTGAATTGCCGATAAAAAAATTTCTTTCTTGGCGTTAAATGGTTGTATAAATGTAACTAATTTACGCATTAAATAAGGACTAGAAACACTACTCTTTTCCTATAGTAAATAGTAAATAGGTAAATAAGGAATATTTCGGCTATAATAATTTAATGTACTAAAATGTAAAAATAAATAATCATGTAATTATTTATTTTTATAGCTTACGATACGAGTCACCGACGTTAATGACAACGCACCAAAGTTCGAGCTTCCAGACTATCAGTCCCACAATGTCGAAGAGGATCTGCCAATTGGAACATCTATCTTAAAAGTGAAAGCAACTGACGCTGACTCAGGTGATAATGCAGAGATCGAGTATTCCGTTTCTGATGACAACTTTCAAGTCGATCAGAAGGGTGTGATATCGAACGCGCGTCAACTTGATGCTGATAACAACAATGCGTATTACGAGTTTACAGTAACAGCCAAAGATAAAGGTATATGTTTTTATTTTGTTTCTTTGGTTATTCTTCTTTTTAAGGCAGGACGCACTCTCAAGGAATCTTCCTATAGAAAGTTTTTATCAAATTAAATTCTGAATTTAGGGTCCAGGAAGATGACGTTGGTGCACATATCAATGTTGGAAGAACTTATACAAATTTGGGACTTCTCCAGGAAGCTGAAGATGCGTATTTAAAAGTAAGACTTTCGTATGCATTGACGAATTTTTTTATGAAACTTTTTAAAATTTCGAATACATATTCTTCAGTAGAGCTGAAAAACATTATGTGAAATGTAATATAGCAAAAGGAACTCAAATCCGGAACTATTTTCGGGATTCATTCGAAATTTGAATGTCGAAATTTTTATTTTGAATTCCAACCTATTAATATACGGTATTTCCTCATAGTCTTCAGCCCCAGATATGGAGTTTTTAGACCTTCTTCACATAGAAAGTAATTTTAGACCTTTCAAATAGAAAGTAATATCCTTTTAAAAAATGCCAGACAGAACCATCACCCGCTCAGTTACGTAAACACATCTTAAATATTTCCTGACCTCACATTTCCACATCAGCCATGAAAAAAACCTTCGCTGCTATCTAGCCTATCTACTCGTAAAACAATTTTAACATGGGTTTGTGACAATGTAATTTAGATTATTCTAAGAAATATCAAGGAGCTAATACACCGTCGCCAGAATGCGGGCATGATGTTTCCCACAGAGGCTATAAACATAGCTCAGCAACGACACGTATTCGAGGGGAGCCTCTTGCCTAAACAAAATGGCTTCATTGTCACGGTTGTCCCAATATTTTTCTCATCGTCTTTCGTTTTTAACTACCCTTCCCTGACAATAAAGTCCCTAAATAATGTTAGATAGTGATATAATTGGCATTCTAGACCTTAGGTTGTTTGGAGTCCGTCCAAGGGATCCGTAAACCCTACGCTAAGAGCCCACAGTTCAACACATTGATGTAATTGAAGTGCATTTTTCTGGTGGTATCAATAAAGAAAATGACTTTTTTTTTAATTACTTAAAATGAAAAATTCTTTGTCCGTAGAGTCCGGTTTTATTATCTTTCATTTTCTCTATTTTGTTGGCTTATGTGTTCCTCGAGCTGCTGCAGCCCGAGGCGCTTGCCGAGGCGATGTCGAGACGGCGCCAGCCGGGGGTGCTGCGAATGCAGTATGGCTATGACCATTCGTATTTCTTCGTGAATTCTTTTGCCGGCGACCATGTCGCCTGGCACGCAGCCCGGCTTGCCTGAGCGCGGGTCCAGAAGGAGGAGACAAGGCATGTATCAAGGAACGCTCGCTGCCGGATTGATCCTGGCACTCACGGCAGGGATGGCCCTCGCCGAGGGGGATGCGGCGAAGGGTGAGAAGGTGTTTCGCAAGTGCCAGGCCTGCCACATGGTGGGCGACGAGGCGGAGAACCGCGTCGGCCCGGTGCTGAACGGCATCGTGGGGCGCGAGATCGCCGCGGTCGAGGACGACGCCGACCGTCGGGCGCTCGCGATGGTCCTGTCGGCGATCCTGATCAAGGTCTCGAAGCAGCGCGCCGACACGAGCGAGCGCACGACCGAGCGGCGGATCCGCAAAGGTCTCTCGACCGAGTTCTTCCTGCGCAAGGCCGAGGAGCTCGTCGAGCGGTGGGCGCGGCTCACCGAGGTTGTGTCGGGTCCGCCGCCACGGCTGACCGAAGGGGACGCGCGCCGGCTCGGCCGGCTGCTGCGCGCCCGCCGCGCCGATCTCATCCTGACCTCGCCCGCGCCATCCGCGCGGATCTTCACCATCCGAATTCTGGCCGTGGCCCTGACCAGCGTGGTCATGTCGGGGCTGCTCGCAGCGCCATTTTTCAACGTGATGGCGGCGACAGAAAGCCCGGTCTGGTTGCTGGGATATGCGGCCCTGCTGTCAATGGCTGCAATCGCGACGGCAATTTCGCTGACCATCGCAGTCCTTCTGTTTCGCACGGTCGGGCCGAAGCGAACCCGCTCCATTGCCCAGATTCTTGCGGCTGTCATCGGCGCCGGTTTTGCCATCGCGATGCAGCTCATAGCCGTGCTCTACTTTGGCAATCTTTCGCGCCTCAGCGTGCTGACCGCACCGGAGGTGACCGCAGTCCTGCCTGACACCGGATCACCGCTGATATATTTATCTGAAATTAAAAAAAAAAAAATTATTTTCCAAAGGGACAACAGTTTTTTCTCTTTGAATTCGACAGGCAAAGGAAGGGAGATCAGAGATTCTGTAATAATCTGAAAACTCATACAATTTATCTGAAGAAGCCATCATTAAAATGTTGACCTGAGACTTGTTTTTACGCCCTATACCCCCTCCACAGAGGTACCAATTCACAAGATTCAGGGAGATACATGACTTATTCATTTGTTCAATGCCCAAAAAAGGCATCTTTCAATGAAAATATCCCCCAAATAATGTGTTTTTCGAAATTTAGGGAAGTGGGCAAATACAATCTGGGAGGCAGGGCCCCCTGCCTCTACACCCCCAAGAACAATGGCAACGCTGTCTCATCGTATAAAAGAATCGATTGGCCGACACCTAGTAGATGGTGCAACAATTCCATACGCTATAGCTGTTAGTTTTATCGGATAAATGGTCTAAGGGAGGCTGTATTGACACCCTTTCGAAAGTTTTCAGACATTGTGCTCCACAAAATTTTGGCACTGTTTGGGTAAGAATAGCAGTTTTACGGTTCAAAACACTAAAATTTGGTAGTTTCCTACGACGCAATCTTTTATGCTATTGGGAAAAGGCCTTAGATCATAGAATTTTTATTAGAAAGAACCACTAGTATACCCATCATGGTTTGAAAGGCACATATATAATCACTACTCTTTTCTTCTTTTAATGATGTAAAATGGCGAACAAGTTTAACGGCGATTCCCTCAAGACACAGGTGTTTTTAATTTTCTTAAAGATGTAAGTGTTTATACTTCATAGAGTTTATCTTCTAAGAGATGCAGGTGGTTGTTGCGTAATAGGGTTTGTTTTCTAAGAGATGCAGGTGCATGATACGTAATAGGGTTTGTTTGCTAAGAGATAAAAGTATATGTTGCATAATAGGGTTTGTTTACTCACACAGATGGATGCAGGTGTATATGTAAAAGCGACTGTGTTCAAGATATTTCAAAAGATATTTTTTCGAGACGTTCCATGACATTTCAGTTGTATAGGTTGTTATCAAAATTTCATTTTATAGAGTTTAGGGCTCTATTGATAAGGGTTGCTATTTACTTACAGTTTATTTGCACAAACTGTTTGACCCAAGGTTCTCTTAAAGTTGAAAGGGGCTGCCATTCCCTCCTTGAACTGCCATTCTAACATCTTTATATAAGAGGGCACTGAGCATGATAATCACCTCTGTATAAATTTTACCAATTAAAAAATTCAACTTGAGGGAATGGGGTTAGAATATCATAAATTAATTTTAGGATAAACAGTCAAGCGAATATTGAATCTCCAATGGGAAAAACAAAGCCCCTTGTAGCTCCCCCCATAAAGAAATTCCTGGTAGCACTCATCCCCCCCCCCCCTTTGCCCCCTTTGTGTAGGTAAGTATGTAAATGTAATTGTATGCTTAAGTGTAATAATACTTAAAATATTTTTCCAATAACGGGGGAGCTATCTCTCTGTAGAGCCACCCATTTAATACCTCATCTTGGTGGTTTCTATGTGTTCTTATCTCAGAAGCTGCCCAACTTCTTATCTCATTCTTTTGACGTTGATCTGCAATACTTCTGGTCATTCGGTACACATCTCTATAAAGCTTCAATACATCTTGCCTCAGCATAAACTATAAAACAATATTATATTGTTTTGCTTACTTATGTGGCAAATGGTTGCAAACAACCTGATTGGCAAGTAAAATCCATTTAGGCTTGTTGTTTTAGTGAAAAATACCATTGATTTGTTTATGATAGTCTTTGTTGAGTATTTTCATGCACCCCCACACTTTATTTTTATTTGATTCAATCTTAAACCTGACAAAACTAATTCTGCGAATATCAACAAAGACCAAGCTGCCTTTCCATAACAAAATAAGAGGCAAGAGCTCATATGGCACTTGTGACAAGGTTGGAACCTAAAATTACCTCTCCCTCCAGCCCCCCCCCATATGGCCAAATAAGGCAAATAACTGTTGTCAAGTCAATTTGTGCTGGTCCCTGACACACCTGCCAATTTGCCTCCTCCTAGCACGTTAAAGCAAAGCTGGACAATCAAGATGACTTTCTGCTGCTCGATTGTCGCGAACAGAATGAATACGATTTCGCCAAAATTGAAGGGGCGATATTGATTCCGATGAACCAGCTGCCAACTCGGCTGGCAGAAATCGAGTCGTTCAAGGGCAAGTCAGTGGTTGTGTCGGTACCGCCGATAACGACTAGGTCAACATCAGATACATCGATAAGATAGTCACCAATGTCATTCGTAATGGCGAAAACTTCGCCCGGATCCAGTTGTAGATTTCCATTCTCGTCGTGAAAGACCGTCGCACCGGAAAGCGGGCCATCCTCAACATTGCCAAAACTGGGACTGCCGCCCTTGGCGCCGTAAACATACTGAGCATAGGCGCGGTCGAAACTGGTTAAATTTACGGGGTCCCCATTGTCAAACGGAAAAAGCACACTTTCTTTGGGTATCGCATGATTGAGCGCGATCGCGTGTCCAGCTTCATGAAGTATTACGTGTTCCAGCTTTGCCTTTTCTGCGAGTGATGCCGCAGGAGATACACCCTTACGAACCGTCGCCGTGTTTAAGTTGAATTCGATGGGAGACTTGGGCTCATTTTCCTTAGGTTCAGCCGGATAACTGAATTCATCAACTTCACCATATTCACCCTCCGCCAAGTCTATGACCGAGATAACTACGGTTGGAAAACCTGAATTGTCTCCGGCCTGCTTCTCCACAACATCGATGTCCGCGACATCCGTCCATTGTTTGAAGGATTTCACAATCAGTCTCTTTAACTCAGCGATTTCAGCTAATGAAAACTGCTCGCTAAATTGACCGAATTCCCAGGATACGGTTCCACCGCCCGTCCCTATTTCGTTGAGCCCCCACTTGTATTGGACCTCCTTAACCTTATCGCCTGAGACCTGATAAGCTTCGACGTTCTTCAGCGCATCGCCGCCGGTAGAATCATCCTGGGGCCTGAGAATGAATTCCCTATTCCCGGCATAGAAGATCTCGTAGTCGCCAGCGGCTACATCATCCCTGGGCTGTCGCAAGAGTCGGTCCCACCCCTCTGGACGCATCTTCCAGCCAGGACAGTGATGAGTTTGACGAAGCCTGGCGTGCCGCCATGGAAGGCAGCTTGCTGGACGCAGAGGTCCCGCTCACCTGCCTGATAGGCGATGTGCAACTGAGGCTAAAGGATCTTCTGCGCATGCAGCCAGGAGATGTATTGGATATCAACTTAAAGGAAATGCACCAGGTCCGAGTCGGACACCAGCCGCTGTTCGCCGCGACTCTGGGTGATTCACGCGGACGTTTTGCGCTGGAATTTGATCGATTCGGAACCGCGAACTGAACAACAGGAGATGGGGTAGAAAATGGCCGAAGAAGAAACTGCAACGATGGATGAAAACGCGAGTGCCGATGATTCGCCGATGCAAGCCAAAGCCGCTGGGGCAAAAAATCTTGAGGTTGTGCTGGATATACCGGTACGTCTCTCCATGGAGGTCGGTAACACCAATATAAGCATTCGCAAGCTGCTTCAGTTGAACAAGGGTTCGATTGTTGAACTTACCCGGTCTGCCGGGGAGCCGCTTGACGTGCTGGTCAACGGGACGTTGGTTGCCACCGGTGAGGTTGTGGTGGTCAACGAGAAATTTGGGGTGCGTCTGCTGGACGTCATCAGCCCCGAACAGCGTATTCAGAGCATCAACTGATATGGAACCCCTCAGCAGTATCTGGGATGTAGCGCTGGCACTGATTGCCATTGTCGGCGTGGTTCTGGCGCTTGGCTTTATTGCTCGACGGCTACAGGCGGGCAAAGTGACCGCTGGGAAAGAGTTGAAGATCCTGGAGTCTACTTATCTTGGTCCTAAAGAACGCCTGGTTCTGGTCCAGGTAGCAGATTCCAGAGTGCTGTTTGCAATGAACGCCCAAAGCATCAGCAAACTGCATGAGTATGAAGCGGCCGCTCCGGAGGAAGAGGATTCGACTGAGCGTTCGCAGGCTTCTGCAAACACATTTGCACAGGTGTTAAGCAATGCGATTCGATAGTTTGTACAAACTTCCTTTGTTCGCCGCGTTGAGTCTGGCCGGTCTCTTCTGGGCACCCGATGTGCATCCGCTTTAAGCCTTCTAAAGACCAGAGCGTAATCTGGGCTTTTCTGAAAACGATCCGTGCTTAAGGCAGTATATTTTTAGTTGTCGTAACGTCAACGACAACACAACATAAGAATGACTTGTTAAGGCTAATCACCGTTTCCAAATAAGAGGGACGCTACTTGTCCCCTATTCTGCCTCTCAAAACGCTTATTCGGCTTCAATGACATTTGCGTTTCATATGTATTTTGAACAGTGTGATTTCTGTTCATCAAACATCAACAAAAACAAAAAAGAGAGAAAAAAAAAACCCAAATTAACCAAAATTACCAAAAATAACAAATGAATGAAGAAATATATTACAGACTTATATAATTATATTCATTCCCGGTAGTATTAGCAAATTTTGATATATTAATGTTGCACAAAAGAGAAATTTTTAAATTTATTCGTTTTTAGTAAACCATAAATGACACTCTGGCCGTTAGACAGCTTAGGGGGAATTAGACTTACTCCCGTTTGTAGTAGTGTATAATCGTCTCAAGTTTGACTTGGTAAATTATTTAAATTTCTGGTCATTTTGTTTCGCATTTATTCATTGATAGGAATTTCCGTCCGTCTTAGCTTAGAATTATCATACGACTTTACTTACAAGGAATAAAGTCGGGTTTTAATAGGAAAAATATATTTTGAGACATTCTCTAAGATATATCTTATCGTTTTTTTTTCAAATAACTGTATAACTGGATTTTAAGTCCGCTCTATCTTCACGTGTTTTGCACTTATAGACACATTTCTGAAAATATTTGGTTTTAAAGAAAGTATCCAAGCTGTAAATATAGAATTTTAGTTTTGCAGAAAGCATCCAACATCCCTTTGAGTTGAGAAAACTAGATCAAAACGGCCAACGTTAAAACAGTAGATTTATATTTATATAACATTGCTTAGCATAATACACCTATTTAAAGAAATCTAGTTTAAATGCAGTTATGATTCTGCTAAAGTCAGCTATCGTACTTGCTTAGTTCACGTTTGTTTTGTTACCAAATTTGATTAGCGCAATTGAATTAGCTCAAGAGACACAGACAATAGAACGAGAAATCGACATCAAATACAGACAAGCAACATTGAAACTGTTAACAGAAGTTACAAACACAAAAGAATTGATGTTAATCAAAGATGTCATAGAAGGAATCGAAGGAATGGCAGACAAATGCCAACGTGTTTCAGACTCGTTCATATTACTTGCATTAAGCCTCTAGAAAAAACATCTTACATTCTTTATCTTATTTTTAAGCGATAACATAAAGTTCAGATAAAGATAATTCATATACACATCTTTGGGAATTAAAAAAATGATAAAAAGTGAATTAATAGAAAACAGGATTATTGTTTGGAATATCGAGGATTCACGTAAGCTTTTCAGTGCAGGGTATTATGGAAAACCAATAGGCATACCAAAACCAAAACCTGAAGAAATAGTTGTTCCATTGATTTTAGATTTGATAGAAGGTCTGTATCTCTTAGAAAATAAAATAATCAACATATCAAGATCAAAACATAAAGTAAGTGTAGAACAGATGATAGAGATTTGTAAAAAAGAATATCATGATTTTGATAAAACATATCTAGTGTACAAAAACTTTAGAGATAAAAAATACATCGTAAATCCTGGAATTAAATGTGGATGTGACTTTGCAGTTTATGAAAAAGGACCAGGAATTGATCATGCACCGTATCTTATTCAAGTATACAACAGAACAGAACCAATAACATCCACAGGAATTGTACTTGCAGGAAGACTTGCAACAACAGTTAGAAAACAATTCATTTTGGCAATACCAAAAGGTAAAGAGAAGATTGATTTACTAGCTTTGGATTGGTGGAAAGCCTAGACTGATTTTATGTGACCTGCAATTCGGTCATAAATTTCAAAAAGATCTTTGGTGATTCCAAATGCAAGATGATCATCCCATTTTCCTCTAATTCTAACAGCGCCTTCTGTAGGTTCAACAAAAATGGCTGCATCATTTACTGATTGTTGCGCAATCATTTCGTTTAGAGTTGCATCGGCATTTAGTGCAGAGGCCAAACTAATATTTCCGATATTGGCGTTGACCCCGAAACCCACCGTATAGCCGCCGCCCGGTAACCCGATCTGCCCCAGCATCGCCGCCAGCGTCACCGTCATCCACAGTGGTGGTTTGGGAATTTTGTCGTTTTAAAGTGTAAACGTAAAGCTATTCAGAAAAATGAAATCAATTTTTTATCCTTTTTCTGATGAGTCAATATTTTTTTTAAGAATAAAATCTCTGAGCCGATTTGGGAAAAAATGGTGTTACCCCTTTCTAGGTCCTATTTTTGAGGGAGCCGTGCCTAAAAACTAGATTTTTTTTTTACATTTGGTTCCTCTTGTTCTAGAGACGTAAGGCTCACCTTCAAAACTTATCAGGGCCAACAAGTTTTGGCTAGGATTTTCAAGCTAATCCAAAATAGGTTTCTGAACCATTTTTGGATCTTATACCTTGGGAACGAAAGCCAAAATTAAAAAAAAACTGAAACTTTTTCAGGCCCCATTTTTGGATGAAAACACATTATATTTTCTATTTTTTTTGTGTGCATTGGGTAGGTTTCTGATGGTCCAGAGACTGAAAGATAAAGGTTTTAAGCACACCAGGAAAAATTGGACCCTTTTTGTGGCTACATTTTGGGGACTCATGCCCTAAAAGAGTATTTTTTGCACTAGGGTTCCTTTAGCCCAAGGGCTTGAGTTTTTAAGCTTAAACTGTTCTAATAGAGAAGTTGGTAGACTGCGATGAAAAAGTTAGGGCTCCCTTTGGACTCCCAAGATCAAACATTGTCCCCCCCCCCTTTTCCTACTATATAAACAATCTCTGAAGAATCGAAAATTTAAATAATTTACAGTTCTTGCTCGAGAAGATCTGAGGGTCGAGTCACCCGGTAAGACATTTTTATTGGACCTTCAGACTATTTCGAGAAAATTAATTATTTAGAAATTGCAATCAGATGTCATGGAGATGGGAATTAAAAAGGAACGAAAGAGGGGGGCCGTTTGCCCTCCAACAGCTCTAAACCCTTTAAAAGTAAACTAGGACTTTCAATTTTCCATTGAATGAGAACACAGGAGCTTATTTTGGAAGAAAGACAAAAAAAGAAGAAAAATGAAGCTTTTCAGTTGGTTACGGTCATGAAGCCTATATTTTGTAAAACCTATAACATAATCCTTTTAAAATATAAGTTTATTGAATCCTTTGATCGTACTTCTGCCCCAATCTAATGTATTACTTTCTGGGAAAATGTAATTGAAGGGAAGCAGATGGTCAGTGTACCGCGAAATTGGGAAAATTCGCTCCATTTACTGCCTCAGAATGAAATAACGAGATTATCCCAATAACGACTCAAATTGCTTGCATTTCTATAAATCTAACAAGCTAGTTCCTAGTCAACGTGTAACTGAAAATATTCAGATTCTAAAAAGTATATTTTGTGCCAAGAATGCTATATTAAAGCTAATGAAGCCATGTATTTAGAAAAGAACAAGCAGTTCGCTTTCGTGATGTTCTATCGCGGCAACGACGCTGCTGCTCAGGCCATGCACCGAACCATCAAGTCCACGCTGTCCAAACGTCGAGATGCCGTGATTGTGCCGGTGCAAATCAGTGAGAAAGGGGAACAGGCACTGATCAAGAAATTCGATGCGACTCGGATTCCGATGCCTGCTGTCGCCGTGCTGGCTCCGAACGGGGCGGTATGCAGCGTCTTCCCACAGAAAGTGACCTCCCATCAACTGACCGCGGCGATTGTCTCTCCCGGACAGGCAAGTTGTCTCAAGGCATTGCAAGACAAGAAGATTGTCGTGCTGTGCGCTCAACCGGCTCCGTCCACCGAAATTCCGGTCGGCGTGCGTCAGTTTCAGGCGGACAAGCTGTATTCGAACCGGACCGAAGTCGTGACCGTTACAGCCAGCGATCCGGGCGAAGCCAAGTTTCTGAAACAATTGCGAGTTCCCACGAACCAGCGCACGCCGGTGGTCGCCTTCATGGCTCCTCCGGGAGTCATGATCGGTGTGTTCAATGCCAACGTCACCCACAACGAGCTGGCTCAAAAGCTGGCGGCTGCCGGAAAGTGCTGTGATGACGAGAACTGCAAACACCATCAACAGTGAAGGAAAAAGAGGAGACATTGCAATTGCCCTTGCAAAAAAGTGACTACCTTGTTGTTCAAGCCAGGGGACTGTAAGTCTGGCTTTTTAATTTTTGGTTACTATGGGCCGTGATTCGTTCTTTACTAGGTTGCAGCTACCGCTGTCACCATGATACTCTTAGTAAACTCTTACAATTAAGATTAGTCGAGATAATAATTATCATTTCTGAATCAGCCTTAAACGAAGTTTTTTTCAAAGCACCCTTTTAAGTTTCTAGGTTGTAGTCTTTGTTCTTTACTCGGTTCGTTCTAGTGACGCTTCATCTGTATCATAAGTTCTTTCTGTAAGCTTGAACTTAGTAGTAATATATAAAATAATCAGAAAAGACCGGCACGTGTACGTTTATATAAGCTTAAATCGTGTGAGAGGAAGGAATCGTTTCATATATATGTAGTTCACGTCTTCACGGGATACACGAATAGATACAGAGAGGTGATGCTCCTCACTCATTTTTCGGCGCTTTGACAAACAAGAGTACTTCTGCCTGCACACTGCTTTCGTTCCGCGTTTCATTTTCTTCATAGATCCCAACAAGGAATATATACACATACATCAGTACCAGGACGGCATACTACGGAAGCGTGTGTTGTGCGTACCGTTTTCGCTTACTGTATTGGTTGGTGTTGTTTTCATATATA
>JAAAKM020073195.1:143724895-143799851 GCA_010016025.2 Alatinidae sp. Z8VKAUB7J3
TATTGTTGTTATTGATGTTGTTTTTTGGGGTACTCGTCGTAGAACCAAACAAACCATCAAGTCGGCTCTCATATATTTACGGGTCGTCGTCGTCGTCTTCTTCTTCTTCTCGTGGACTCCTGGGCTCTTTTTGGGGGGTACGTACGTTACCGCAAGTTGGTTGTTGCCTCCGTAACAACAAACAACAGCTCGTTTTTGTGTTCAAAGCTTGTGACGACTTTTGTCCGCGCTGCTGCTGTTGCGAAAGCCACGCGAAAAGAGTGCGTTGTGAAAGCAACTCGCACGCACAAAACGACCGGAGACCGTTTTTCGATTTTTTTTTTGTTTTCGTTTTATCTCTCTTCGTTCTAAAATTTCAACAGATTCATAATATTTTGTAATGGCAGAATTTAGCTTTTGTTTCAAATTGACATAAGATTCAAAGGAATTTGTAGTCGAAATGCTAACTTGTAATTCGTGTTCTATTTTTTTCACTTCGGTGTTTTTGGCCAAAGCATATTCAAATTTTTTAATGACATCAGGTAATGCCGCATTGGCTTCATTTGTTGTAAAAAATGAGAACATGTATTTGATGATAAAAGAGAGATTAAAAATCTTAGGTGCAGATTTATTAAGAAATAAAATTACAAATTATCATGAGTGAGGATCAATTAGAAGCATTAATTGTTCAAGTAATCAATGGAGCAGTTACTACAATTCCATCATATTTAGAAGAAATTAAAGAAAATAAAGAAGTGCTAAAAGTCGAAAACCCTCAAGAATTTGTATATGGAATAGTGATGGGAATGGCATTAGGAATGGGAGGCGCTATCTTGAGTGCACAAAATGAAACACCAACACAAGAAGATCAAATGAAAATCAGAGACATAGTTTACAAACACATTCCAGAAATAAGAGAACGTATTTTCAATTGATAGAATATAGTACTAAAGAAAAAGAATTTTTAGAAAAATTAGAAGAAGCACGACTATCTACATCGCATAACGACATTCCACATGTAAAACCAGTTTCATTTGTATTTGAAGAAAATTCAATTATAATAGCAACAGATTATGACACAAGAACGTACAACAATGTCAAATCAAATCCTAAAGCAGCTGTGGTCATAGACGTTTACAAATCAGGTGAACATAAGGCAATATGCATTCAAGGCAAAGTGAAAATAATTGAAGAAGGAGAAGAATTTAAAAAATTATACAACATATTTTATGAAAAATTTGCATGGGTAAGAAAGGATCCATGGATAGAAAAAGAGGCACCATTTTTGAAAATCATACCAAATAACAAAATCAGTTGGGGATTAATCTAGTACGTTTAACCTCATGTTCAATTTTAGACAACAACCCTTGGACAGATATTGGTTTTCGTAAAACAGAACGAATACCCACTCTTCATTGAGATCAATCTCTATCTGTCCATAAATAAGTTTACGATGTTTTCAATGAATGTTTCTTCCTTCACGCCCGGGCAAGTGCCAATCAACAGAGGAATGTTTGTTTTAACTCAGTATCAACAAGGTATAAAAGGTTATGTGTGTGATTAAGCATATTTACGAGACTAATTGAGAGTGAACTATATGATGTATCAAATCAACAGAGCAGGTGATATTGCAAGTAACAACACATGTGTCATTGTCATGTTAGATGCTCATGCCAAGTGTATTATTCTTGATCAACGTGGAAATCGTGGAAATGCCCCTAGAGATTTGAATATCTTGTGACTCTCATGGGTATAATTAAACACGGAACTTGTGATTACCTTCTGCCTTTGTAACATCACGCTTGACTACTTGATATTAACGTAATGTTCTTTCATGATATCAGGGGAGGCACTTATTTAAAGGAGTTTATTTGAAAGAGGGTGGTGAATTAGTGTCGATGATTGTTTCATAAACCGTAAATCCTCAAAATAACCCCCCTTTCAAATAAACTCCTTTCGATGAGCACCTCCGCTGATTCCATGGAACAAAATAGGGAGAGAAGATCCAAATGGCAATCAGGATAAGGACAGCAATTTGGTGCGGCATTTAAGTTTAGTTTCAAAGAGGAAGCGTTGATAGACGCTGCTTTATTTGACCATATATAGACTGCAAATTTTCGGACTTCCCAAAGACAGTGCAACTCATAGTTCTAGTAATAATTCCCTTTCAGTCTATAACTTGTTAGCATTGCTCATTTGTTAATCAACTTTCGAATGCCTACTTCCTTCTCTTCATTTAGAGGTATACGCATCACATAGAGTATTCTTGCTATTGAAGTCAATCGAACCAACATCGATTGTTTAAATGGAATTAGTCTATAAAATAAATAGTTGAAGATATGTCTATTTAGAGAGTGTGGAGGAGAAATCTGTACAATTGAGCCTGTTTTGATTGTTTACTCGTGGAATTATGACAATAAAATTGCTTTGCTTTAATCATCTTTACTGCATGTAGGAGACTACCATGACTTCGAATAACTGACTATTGTTTGTGTTGTATTACCTTACGTTTAGGAAGTTGCAGTTAATTCTAAACATTGATTCTTGGCTTCATTAATTACACGTTTTGGTCATTTTCCACCCCCCCGTCTATTCCACCCCCCCGTTTATTAAGCTTATGGGATTTTCCTACCCTCCCGTTTATCCCAACCCCCCTTCTATTAGGCACCCAGGAGTACGAAGGTTTGCCCTGCCGCTAGCAATGCGCCACCCTTTCTATGTCTCTCTGTCGTCGACGCGGGATAAAAGTTGGATCCAGATTTTGCGATAGTTGCTTCAGACAGCTGTTCAAGTGAATCGATAACTAAGATACAGACCATCCATCCAAGAAAATCCTGAGTGTCTAACTTATTAACTGATGGTAAACCAAGGGGGGATGTCAATCGATACTAAGAACATTACTCTTGGGTGCCTAATAGACGGCGGGGTTGGAATAGACGGGGAGTTGGAAAATGACCAAAAAAGAAGTCAAGAAGCAATGTTTAAAATCAACTGCCACTCCCTAAACGTAAGGTAATACAGAACAAACAATAGCCAATTATTCGAAGTCATGGCAGTCTTCTACGTGGCTTCCAAGATTTTAAAAATGTTCCCCTCGTCCTCCTGCTCAATGACAGTATTATTGCTAGCATGTGTAATGTGCGTCTTCTCACTTCTTTTA
Organism: Alatinidae sp. Z8VKAUB7J3; assembly: GCA_010016025.2. NCBI lineage: Eukaryota > Metazoa > Cnidaria > Cubozoa > Carybdeida > Alatinidae > Alatinidae sp. Z8VKAUB7J3. The sequence goes on from JAAAKM020073195.1 coordinate 143,728,035, forward strand.
ATTTGTGATTTTCATATTTCGATAAAGACTTTTTCTACTTGCCCGCCAAAGTACCTCCTCAAAAATTATCATGGGTGGGAGATTACGTAAAAATTAATAGGTGGGGGTGGGGATGGAATAAGAATGTCCTGGTTGCAAAATTTTCAAAATATTAATTAGCGGGGGGGGACGTCTATTAGGTACCTAAGAGTACTTGCTGATGATGTTACTTTACTCTGATACTGTTGTTTTCTTTTAGGGAACGGATTCGTGCCAAGGACGTACCTCTAAAGGACAGGGTCTTTCTGCTTCCGCTACAAGTTTGAAAAGCTAATGAGACCGATCCAACTTCTGCACGCTGGAATGTGAGCATTTCAATAGTGCCAATGAGCGTAGTTACACTTTTTGAACATACTGGAAAAGCGTTCTACACGTTGGAATGTGAGCATTACAATAGTGCCATTGAGCGTTATAACACTACTTGAACATATTGGGAATGCGTTCTGGATGCTGGAATGTGAGCATTTCAATAGTGCCAATGAGCATAGTTACACCTTTTGAACATATTGAAAAACCGTTCTGCACGCTGGAATGTGAGCATTTCAATAGTTCCATTGAGCGTAGTGACACTATTTACACCTAATGGGAATCCCTTCGGCACGCTGGAATGTGAGCATTTCAATAGTACCATTGAGCGTAGTTACATTATTTAAACCCAATGTGAATCCGTTCAGCACCCTGGAATATGAGCATTTCAATAGTGCCAATGAGCGTCGTTAAGCCTTTTTAACATAATGGGCATGTGTTCTGCAGGCTGGAATGTGAGCATTTCAATAGTGCCTTGGAGCGTAGTTAAACTATTTGAACATAATGGGAATATGTTCTGCAGGCTGGAATGTGAGCATTTCAATAGTGCCTTTGAGCGTAGCTACACTATTTGAACATAAAGGAAATCTTTTCTGCACGCTGGAATGTGAGCATTACAATAGTGCCATTGAGCGTTATGACACTATTTGAACATATTGGGAATGTTTTCTGGACGCTGGAATGTAAGCATTTCAATAATGCCAATGAGCGTAGTTACACTTTTTGATCATACTGGAAAAGTCTTCTGCACGCTGGAATGTGAGCATTTCAATAGTACCATTGAGCGTAGTTACACTATTTGAATTTAATGGGATTCCGTTCGGCACGCTGGAATGTGAGCATTTCAATAGTACCTTTGAGAGTAGTTACATTGTTTGAACCCAATGTGAATCCGTTCGGCACGCTGGAATGTGAGCATTTCAATAGTGCCATTGAGCGTAGTTAAACTATTTGAACATAATGGGAATGTGTTCTGCAGGCTGGAATGTGAGCATTTCAATAGTGCCTTTGAGCGTAGTTACAATGGTTAGCTAAACAGGTGGTCTCTTATCTCGTTAGACATGCAATTGCAACCTCACAGTCTTGATATTGAAGAAAGCTCTGGACAGTCCATTGTATAGGGAGCTATTGGCTATATAGCTTTTCCAGGTTATAATTTTGGGAGATCTGAACATTCTCCTGTAAGTTCCATCAATTTGGTAAGTAATGCTGCACAAAGACATATAAATAAAAACAAGGAGCTACATCTTACCCTCTTTTCAATTTAATCTAGAATGTAAGCCTCAATCGGTCTATTAGTATGTATTTATGTTGCTCTTCTTCTCCTAAACGCCTTGACCAAATGAGGCCAAACTCTATAGACCAGATGGTGGAGCAGTAGAAGGGGGAGGAGGTCAGAAACCTTGCAACTGTTTTTTCACGATAAAGGAGGCTGAAGTTAAGGTCAATGACTAAAAAGAAAAACTTTAAGCACTCCTGACTTAGGGGTAATGGAGAGGGTCTCTGGGCCCCCTTCTTCTTTTGGAAAAGTTCATGCTCCTTACTTAATCAGTATCTGCGCAATGCCAGGCAATCCTGCTAGTGTAGTATAAAGTTGAAACAAATTTTAAATATGAACATAACATGTTGATGATGTACATAGTTAATGACAGGAATGATTCATAATCAGTACGTAGAGACTGTAACTCCATCACAAGTGTTCCGATCATGTACTCATCTTTAATGCTAATGATGGTTTTCTGCGCCTTAATATACAATGCAGCACTCTAGAGCAGTGTTTCTCAATGAGGGGTACAGGGACACCCTTAGGTTGTATTTGGGATGTTAAGATGGTAAAAGTGAGAAAAATTGTAATAGGGGGACCAGTGTACATCAACAGTAAGAGAAATAACACACAAATATCACTTTCTGTCACCACTTTATCAACTTTCTTGGCTTCACAAGGCTAATAGCATTTTTTTCCTTGTATCAAAACTCGAGAATCAAATATCTGGCAACCAAGTTAGGACTCTCCATTGTCAGTTTACTGCACATCAAATTTTAAGGGGAGAAAGGCAAATATTCTTTGGTCATAGAGAGCCAATTTGGGACCAGATTCCTCCAATCCCTGCAAGGACGGGCGTGGTCCCGCCTTCAGCCGTGCCAGATCTACAATAACTGATTAATTGATCAATGCTGAAAATTTCTAGCGATTAATCGATTAACGAAAGAATAGATTATGGACAGAACTACTATTTACTGATGCCGTTGGATTGGTACGCACCCCCTCCTAGCTTTTTTATAATGCATGTCTATTGACCCTCGACCGCAAAGCATGCTGCCGAAGGGATTAATAGAGAGATCACTTCATTTTTAGCTAAACGTTGTCGGTAATGGACTGGTCTGAACCTGGAGAAAAAGGACGGGAGAAGAACAAACAAGGTGAGCGGGCATCTTGTGTATCGCATGTCAATGTATGTCAGATCAGCGCATGCGCATGTTAGCACAGGTCCAGGCACTGTTCTCCCTCTTCTCGTTTCCTATAGTGTAAACCAATAACTCGAACCGATGCGGGGCCTGGCACGGCTCCTGGCATGGTTAACAAAAGATAGTTTAAACAGGGTGTAGGATTGATATCGTTAATTCACAAACATGGCAAGAAATCTGTTGCTAAATTAGACATCTAGGAAGACCACAATGATGGCTCTTAGATCTTCCGTCCAAACTCTTCACAAATATTAATTCAGATAATCATTTAGGAAATGACTTTTAAAAGAAATGATCTCTTTAAGACAGTGTGTTCTAAATAACACTATTTAGTTTATTCTCTGTTATCAAGCGTTATTCTGATCGTTCTGCTTTAGGAAATTTTAGCCGGAAGAAAAACATGAGCTGGGCGACAGTGTGGTCTGCAGACAGGACGAGGTACTTCACTATCAAAGAGACGTATTAGCATCAACTTAAGCCTCTGCAAAGACAGACATTCTTCCTCTTCTAAGGCGATATAGATAATTTTTATCCTGCTTAATTGCAAGGCGATAAAGCGCTGAAATATGCAGGATGATTGAAAGAGAGGAGAATATGTAGTAGCATTGAATTAACTCTAGAAAGTTGCAAGACTTAACAGACTTTTTGACTCGACCTATTTCGTATTGTCATTGTAACAAAAGTGAAATCCCCAGAGGGTTCTCCTTACCAAGACAGTGTCTGTAGTTAACATCATCACAGCGGGGTTTCCAGATGTCTGCAATCGGCAGTTGAATAATCCTGGGTGACCTTCAACTTCCTTCCATAAGCAAAGAGCAGACGACGATGATAGTACATTCGTGATTTGAAATATCTTGGTCATCTCTGATAAATCCTTCTTTGGGACTCCGATGAAATTCTTCCCTGCAAACACAGAGGAGGTTGAGAGTTACTACTATTGCAGGGACGTTCCTTAAGTTACCGTGAGCATTTGCCTACGGGTCAATACATAATAAGTATCAAAATATTCTCGCAAACTGGAACGATGTTTTCAGCATAAAGAGCTGCATTGGTTCCAATAAGCGTGTTACCTTTCTCATGTAAACAACTTCTTAATGTTCACAAATTCGAAAACTAGCGTCCAGGTCTTGAGCGACTGCCCTCTTCTGACCAACTGAATCACAGAGCGTACTATACATAACCAAAACACATTTTGGTGATGCGTGATCCCTTTCAGATTTTATTATAATAAGGACACAGATACGTACCGTTAGAGTAACTGAATAGCAGAACTTGAAGTGCATGTGAAAAGTACACAGAAACACCTCCTTCACAAATCTGTCCTCCGTTGTCGACAATTGATGGATGGTTGCAACTCATGACGTTTGTCAGGTAGAACGGCCCTGCAGCAGCTGACGTGGTACTATCGAGGCCTTCCACGTATATGTGACCATGTGATGACATCACTAGTATGGACAGTTTACCTTCCAGATGAGAAAAGGTGACATCCCTCACTTTCCCACTTGGTAAAATAAAGTGGTATTGGGGAGTAGTGAGGGACACTGACAGATCAAATACCTGTGTGCATAAATAAAATAAAATGTTATTTTGGTAGTAAAACGTAAGCATTACAGCTTCTTCATAACCACAACCTACAGGATACTACAGGAAAGACGTTATTACATTCGAGAGAACTAAAACTGCCAAAATATTGAACTGCCAAAATATTGAAAATGTAGAAAATTTGAATCTACAGGTTTTTTATCTGAAAAAGTACTCAGCTGCTTGGTGCTGGATTGGCATTGGACGCATTTACATGCATTGACGGCTTTTGGATCTAGTGCTTATTTCAAAAGTAGAAAAATAAACTTAAACAGGTAAAAGCGAAATCGTTGTATATTTCAGAGCTGTTTTTCATCTGACACTCCTCGGAGTGCAATAGTCAGAACTGATCAAAACGAAGCTTACGAAACATCATACACAACTAAATTTTTATAAAGACCCAATCAAAAATTAAAGTGCCTAAATAGTTTTGTATATTTGAAACTAAAAAATAGATTTCATAAGAAATTTTAAAAGACCAAGGAAATCCTTGTCCTCGTACACTTCAGATACGTTCCTGTTGGTCAATTTCGTGATGAACTGAGAAACATCTTTCATTGTTATAGGACCTACATTACCTTGTCAACAATCATTACTTCTACATAAGAAAGTTCAAGAAATAATGGTGATCTACATGTGTGAAAACGACCAGACAGTTGTAATGTAGATAGAAAAGTAAGTCAATGGCCATCAGCGAACTGATAAAGTTGATGGAGCTTTATATCAAAGATGTAGGTTGGTGTACAAAAGTGTCATTGAGCAGAATGATCAGGGAGCGTGTACATTTCTGTCCTCGTGGTCTCACGTAACAAATGTGTCGAGAAATTAATAGCTAAATAGCTGACACTTATGGCTGTAAGATCTTCTAAATTGCCTCAATTTTTCGTGAACTGGGGGAGGGGAGAGGGGTGGCTTAGAACCTTCAAGTAAACTAGATCAATACATATTAAAGCTAAGAGACTGTCACTGTCATAAAATCTTGGATTGCATCGCCTTATCGGTACCACCGTTCTGTATTAGTCATTGCATTATGTCCCAGGCTCTTGTAAATAAAATGAGCCAAGCCTTTGAATCAGGATCCACAGACTTAAATCTAAGGCACGTGACCTACGAACCATAATTGTATATAAAAGAGGGTAAAACTAACTTTTTCGACATGTATTTACGTTAGTATATCAAAATCTAAGTAATGTATAAACTTTTAACTACATTTGTAACATTTACATCCTAACAACTAGCAATTTTTTAACCCTAACAGAGTTCAGTTTATACATATTATCTGACACGTTCTACCTTGACCTGTAGATATATGTTTGAATAAATCACACCCACCTCTTGGTGACCCCGACGAGATTTGATGATGACGTAGGCAGAAACGCTCAATGGTGATAATATAGCACTATGATAAGTCAAACCCGACCCTTCATAATTACAACTCCGATGTTACCATCACACTACCGTCCTGTATCATAAAAAAGGGAGAAACTTAGGATGTCATTTGTTTTGACTGATGTCTCGACACTTCTTTAGAAACTGTACATTTACGACTGGCAACAGAGAAGAGGTCAACAGAATCTTTTGTTTGTTTTAGCAACAAGACCAAGAATTTATAGTTTGGTAACAATACTTCTATAAAAATTACAGACCATCTTCCCACCCTCTTTGTTACTCATTCTCCCTTTTCTATGGTCTTGGAGAGATGTTGACCGATTTTACCTCACTGTAAATGACCTAGCATTAAACAATATAACCACATACTACACATCAATACATTATTTCTCTTTCCTTTTTTCTATTTTTTATTTCACTGTCGCCCACGACCTCATGACGTGAAACTTGTGACCACAAGCTGGTTGTGACCCAAATAGAACTCCACCTTGACCCAACAGCTCCGTTTACCTACAATCGTGCACCTATACGCCTATTTTTGAGCCCTGCAAGTTCTCTTCATTTGTCCGCTTTAGCTCTTAACATTATTAGAACTATATTTTATATTTAAAAGATCCATTGTATAGCTTGCGGTTAGGCTTAGATTGACATAAGCAAAATGAAGATTTGGCCTTTAGCAACAAGGACGTTTAACATTAACGAAAGACCTAAAATTTACTTAAGGTTTAGACACATTTATGAAAGTGCAGAGAAGGATACTTTTCTTAGGAGCATAATGTAAACAGAGGTTTCACAAATGGTGTCGAACTACCCCAGAATAATTTTAGCGTTAAAAGAGTTACACTCAAGCTTTTCACTCACAAGAGGCATTCACCATCATTAATCTATCACGCTTGGTTTACTCACGTGGGTTTCCTCCCTTAAAAAACGAATAATTAGGATGCCATCTCCTTGAAAAATGTAAACATACAGCAAAACAATCTCGAACGTCCGCTTAAGAACAGGTTATGGGCACAGCAGCCTAAGTTTAGACTGGTTAGCACACTGTCTTGCCTAAAGCCCTGCGGTCCCTAACAAAACAAACACAGGGAAATGCTATTTGGAAAAGCAACAGATCAGCTTCTTGCGGCCTTACCTCTGCTAGGGGAAAGAGCGCGTATCAAGTACTGATAAACAACAGTAAAAGGCTTATTAGAGCCAAACATTTAACCCAACAACAACATTAATAACACAACTGATGCAATCAGTTCTGATTCTTCACATGTCTGGTTGCACTTAAACCATGTAGTATAAACGATACCGACTCTAGACTCTATTAAGGTTGTATGTTAATCGCAGCATAACGCTCACAAGGGGACGAAACGTTCAATACCCCTTGATATAGATTTAATTCGATACGGTTAGATTAGCTTTTAAGAGAAAACATCTACTTAAACGATAAAACTTTCCAGTTATTAATATAATACATGATTTGTCTGAAATCTAACGGTCTTCTCTTCATTCAAATAGGCTTTAGCAATAATAAAGCATGAGCCAAAATGACGGCAGAAACGAAAACTAGATTTCACCTCGGCCCACTGTCATCTGTCTTCCTTAGATTAATCAAGGACTGCCAAGGTCAACCAGTATGACTGGAATATCTGATTGTGTTAACCTAGGGCTAATAATTCAAATACGTATCCTGCACCATATTCGATCGACATTCGATTTTAAGGAATGACGTAGAAGATAGAGAGCATGCACTAAACCGAACACATCTGCCGAACCATCGCACATTTGACGGGACGTCTGAGACCAGCAATCCGATTGCCAATTGTCCTTGATTTGGGAGTTGTTGTTTACCTGGTGTTGTCTTTTGTCTAAACAGGTGGTATGGTTAAGTGTTTTTTTGTATAACTGTAACCCTTTGAAATGTCAATTAGTCCCTTTAGCTGTATTATGGAATTTGAGGATTTCTTTTATGTAAAAGTTTTATTTAAGGTATCCGGTTGATATGTAAAGTTAATTTCTGAGGAAGAATGATCTCGAAACGTAAAAATGGAGTTTTTCTCTTTGAGTGTTATATAAGCTCACTAAATCATGTTTATCAAAGTTATAGGCCTATAGATTATCAATAGATAAACACTAGCATGATGACGTTTCGTCATGCTAGTGTTTATTTATTGATAGTCTATATATATATACATACGAAGGATGGGTAGACCTTCGATTATTACTCAAGCAGAACGATCTTCGAATACCTCTCTTTCAAAAATCATCGATTACCTCGCTTCCATACTCATTGCCCATTTCCTTGTTCAGTGAATAATCGAAGAATAACTGTGATCGAAGAGTGGTCTGACCTTCGATTATTACTCAAGCAGAACGATCTTCGAATACCTCTCTTTCAGAACAATAAGCTATTGCATTGATTTTGAGGCGATAATTAATTCAAAGCTCAAGTGCAATTTTCAAAGCAATATTCGCCACGTTCGGTTAATTGTGACGAAATATCGCATGGCTACATGAAAGGATGTCGGCATTAATCAAAGTTGTTCATTACCAAAAACTAGGAACAAAGACAGAGCTGACGGAGAAATAATGTGCGTAGCCCAAAACTTTTCGAGGGTGGGAAAGGATGCTCCAGATAGGGAAATTTCACTCATATCGTAAATGGAAATTGGAAGGGAAACACATCGCAATTTGATAAGGGAGATCATTTTAAGAGGGTTTGGAGCACAACAGTGATATATTTATGTTTGGTTACAGATCATCGGGGGATGAAGACAGATAATAAATAAAAATCGTTGGAAATCCCATTTGACCACCTTGTCTCATTTTTGATACCTTGTGGATAACGTGACAAGGAATGAAGCTACAGCTTCAAGTTGTTACTTATATTTTGTATTCTTTAGAGTGACTTTAGTATTTTGTTTAATTTTGTAAAATAATTTAAATCTTAAAAGTTGTAATTTTGACTTATTATTTTGTTTTGTTTTGAAACTATTTTCATTTATATGGCAAAAAGAAATATAAGTTCATCGGCAATGCACTTGTCTCTTGCGACCTCAAATGTCAGACTTCGGATAGTCAGCAGATGACATTGGGTTTTCTTCATGCGGATGTGCAACCTGGAGACCAATCGATCACGTAATGCTTGCGTTAGGAAATCTCCAAACATGCACGTCCAAGATAAAGATTTAAGATAAACGATAAAAGCTCCTACCGATTCTTCTGGTCCTTGAACTGCCGTTCAAAATTTATGTCGTTCAGCAATTATGATCGGAGCAGGCTTGAAGTGTTGACGAAGCACGGCTATCAGCTCTACATACGACTTAGTTACAGGATTTTCAGGGCTGCACAAATTTTTCAAGAGTTTGTACGAGTCCGGGCCTACTGTAGCCTCCGGGTCTACTGTAGCAAGAAAAACGTTGGCTTTTCTCGCCTCCTCGATCTGGTTGGCTGCCAGTAAAGCCTCGAAACGATCAGCATAATCCAAGAACTGCTCGACTGCTTCCTTGTAGTGACCAACTTGTCCAAAAACTGCCATGTTCGATCGTAATTTATAAAAGTTAAACCCAGCTGAACCTAGCTTAACCCATCTGAACCCAGCAGAAACCATAGAGGAAGAAGACTGGGCTAGAGCGCTTACTTCATCAGGTGACACGAGGAAATTAGAAATTACCAATATGGCTCCAAAGAAGTGGCTGTAAACAAAGCGCTGGGGAATTAACGTAAAGACGCTTTCAAATATATCAGACGTCGAGTAGCTGCCACCGTTTCTTAATTCATAATTATCGACGAGCTGTATTACTCGCTCGAATTCTTCATCAAAATGTCTAAATTGCGTCCAGCATTTAACAGTATTAAACGGAGTATTGGGGAAGAAAAGTCTTTATCGTTTCAGAAGTAAGTAGAAACCATTCATTGAACTAATTATGAAAACGTCATCTTACCCTTTGATGCTGCAACTCGTGCAAGTACAACTTTGCTGTCTCCAAATCAAAAAACTGTGAAGTTATACACATTACACATTTAAATCACTATCATAAAAATCCTTATTGCTGTGTATATTTTACAACGTGCATATTCTACCATCACTACAATTCTCTGTAATAAATATCACTTAATAGAACATTCTTAAATTCTACGAAAAATGCTAATTACAATCAATAGTGTATCAAGACAAATATCCTACATACAATACGTAATTACACAAATCTGAGACATTACTTTTACAGTTGAGATAACAAAGCAATAGCCTTATCATCAAATGTCAATGTGGCATGAACTACTTTTAAGAGCAGTAATGTAAAGTTTATATTAGTACAAATTATAACACAATAAATGACTTCCTAAGGAAATCAATGCAATGTCTCAAATGATGACATTGCACAACCGTAAGTTAAAACAAGTAAAGATTCATAGTTAAACCATGAATTAACAATAAAAAAGAACCCAGAACAAAGAGAAATATCACTTTGATACCTGAAGGAAGAACACTAGGTGCTGACTGCACAAAGAACTCAAAAATAATAATAAAACAAAAGAAATGCTAGAGGCCTCACAAAACTACGCTGGACAATCACACCCTTATGAGAAAGACCAAAACAATTGTCACTTATCACACAGCCTGGTATAGAAATATCATATAGAGCTACAATTTTCCATATTTACGTTAAACCTATCTAGCTTATATACAAATTCTTTTATATTGCATTGAGTAACAGATTTTTTTTGCTAAAGGCTTTTGCCAGACACTGATCACAGCAATTGTATGGAGCGAAGTGAGAAGTTTTGCAATTAATTTATAGGAAACGTGAAGACCACAACCCATCATAGAAAATAGCAGTCATGAGAGTGATACTGTTTCTGCCACTTGTGTTATTGAAAAAGATGTAAAAAGCATCTTGTGCTGACAACTATCAAGAGGATTCATCTAGGGTATTTGACAAAGCCTGATCTTGTTGATGTACGATCAATCAAATGATTTAAAAATGAAGGCACTGGGATAAATCAATGTCCCAAATCTCAAAGAAATGTGATGAGTGTGCGCGAAGCCAATCAGCAACTAGTGCTCTAAAGTTGAGTAAGGAATGGGGCAGAATTAAAGTTGGTCCAAGAAAGAGGACAGAATTAAAACATTGCATGCAAACTGGTTCTGATATCTACACCTAAACCATCTGTCATTACCAACAAGTATAATCCAATACCTGTTTTTCAAACTCCATCATTATCTTCTGAATTTGAGGTAGCTTCAACTGTTTGTTCATCATTGCCATTGTCTATAAAGACATAGATAAAGCAAACAATTATTAGCAAAATTGTGCATTTCATAAACAAATGACTTGAAATACTGAAATAGAAAAAGGTAATCACACAGCCATGCAATAGTTGACACCACAGAAGTAAAAAATGATTGAAAAATACTGTATCTAACATTTGCTCTTAATAATTCTGACTAAAATGTATCAAATGGGGTACTGCTGGGATACCATGTACCTCCAGAATTTGACAATAAATATTAGTTTGCTAGCATTGCTTTAAAGGTTAAATGCTAATAAGAAAACTATTATCATAACAACACTTCTCTTTTCTACAACTTTATCCAACCTATACTGAATTGTTTTAATAATCATTCTCCATTTGGGGGAGGGGAGGGGTGTTGACTAGTCACACCCAAGGCTTGGTGTCCAGCAGACATTTGTTTACTTCAGCCATATAGTTGCACACATGTGTGCCTGTATACCCATATTAGTTTTGAGTTAAAGCAGACAGGAGACTTCACATCAGGCACTCTGTGCAAACACATCTAACTTAATACTCTCCCCAGAATTTGACATCCTTCGTATTCTAAACAAATGATCAAACACCACCATACTTGCTACCACATTCAATCCTCAAGTAAAATACCTTTTCTACACCACTGTTAAAATGTCATGTATGTTACTGTTTCTGAGTAAGGGAGTTTCTGAGGTGAAATGCTTTAAAAGGGTGTGATGTTTTGGTTATCATCATCATCATCATTATTATCATCATCATTATCACCGTCATCATCATCGTCATCATCATTATCACCATCACCATCATCATCATCGTCATCATCACTGCAGATCGATACGGAAACCAAAAACGTACTGTAATTGCTCATAAAAAATGTGCACGAGTACGTGTATATGTATATGAACGCATGCGATAAGTCGGTGAACTGGTAAATGTAACAGTTCTCCGAGCGTGCTATTTTCAACATCCACAGAGTAAGCCAAACAATAAACAAAAACACTGATCACCACTTAAATGCTGCTTGCGAGCGGGAAGGACAAGTTCGTACCCAATGTCTGCCTAATCACAATGGGAATGGCTGACTCAATGCCACCAAAGTGAAAAGATCGAGACGTCACAGGGCTGTGTAATGTGTGCCACAGCCTTACCACTAATCCATGTGGTTAACAGCAGCTGAGACAGTTAACATGATTAAACATACGAATCACAAACTTCAACGATGGTTACTGTTTAATGCTCACGTGTTTAATCACATTTTATCTTGCCTCGTCATTTAAACATAGAACATTCTGCCAATATAAACAGAGCTGTCACAAATGTATCTTGCTTTATTAATCAAGAGTTGACTCTTCTTGACAACTTCTAAAAATGGGCAAACTTTGGTTTCTTGATCTTCTAGTATGGAGAATATTCATCGTAAAGACGGTCAGCCGCTAAGAAGATCAACTGACACGTTGTGACAATGGTGTGCAGGTGTAACATCTGACACGTACTAGGCAACAAGATTTTCATGGTCAAAATATGACTTTTACCACAAATCACGCATTCCCTTCATCTCTTTATGTCAAGAGAAAATGTAAAAGGCAGCGAGGATTCAAGACTAAAGACTGGTAATAATTGTTTCGATGCGTGTTGTTAAAAAGTTAAATGAAAGAGAGAATTCCTTAGCATAGCAAATGTTGAAATACATCTCACGGAGTGGAGTTGTATGTAATTTTGTGAGTCTACCGTTGAAGGTTTTAACATTTATAAAAGATTGGTAATAGAAAGTGTATACCCAACTGTATTTTGAAAGAGCCAATCAGAATTTGGACTGCCTGAATGGCTTGTGTTTTTGGACCAATCTGCGTCCATAACTCATGAAAGAATAGGATTCCTGTGGCCTTTAATATAGAGCGAATTAGTTTCATCAAGAATAGAAGATTTGGTATACCACTTTTGAAAAGATCCTAAAGAAATAGTGATTTCCTACGTATTAGTCCATAGTTTAGGGTAATGATGATAAAAGTAAAGGTTCGTCCTTTTAACTGTGTTAATTGAGGTCAATACGACAACTTCAACTTCCAATTTAGATCCTAATGTAGCTCTCAGGAACAAAAATAATCAAGGGCGATTTAATTCTGAAGTATGGAATGTATACTTTGTTTGGAGTACAAAACAATATTATACCAAATAGCAAAAACATTTTGAACTTAAAAGCTTTTCTCGTCTGACGCTCCTCGAGTACAATCGTCAGAAATGATCGAAATGAAATGTAGGAAAGAATAAACCCTACTGTATTTTTGAAAATCCAATCAGAATTGGACTGCGTCAATGGCTTGTGTTTTGGATCAATCGGCGTCCACTACAACTAAATTAAATGAATAGGTCTGTTAAATATCCACAGCAGCGATGGTATAAGTAGAGTATAAATCAAGAACTTCTATTACGAACAAATCATCCTTCTCCTAAATCGTAATTCCACAACTAAACTCATTACACAAATAACATGATACATATCGTATAATTGGGAGGCATACCATTTTTATTACAAAGTTCGTTAAACTTGATGTATCTCTTGATTTTCATGAGCTGAGTTGCAATTTTCTCCAGCTTTCTGAACGCGGATTTTCCATTTGCTAATTTACGTAATACAACAAAAGAAAACCACATTGTTGTGAAATGCCACAAATCCTTCTTTATTTATGCACGACGTTTCGGCACTCGCAGTTGCCATTATCAAGTGATGTTAGGATTTTGATAGCGCAGCTTAATAAACTAGTGGAAAAATTTTATAAATGGAATGTAAAATGCGCACGGAGGAATAGAGAAGGAGGAGAAGGAAGGGAAATCCTACCTAGGCACACACCATCGTCTCCCGAGACGGAAGGAGCCTACTACTAATGCAGCCGTCACATGGTATTCAACTTAACTTGTTTGCATATTGAACTCTTTATGTGACCCGTGAACAGGTTCAACTATTAAGAGTAGAGCATGGCGAAGTTAATGTTTTTTCATTTTGTAAACGACATTGTATGTGACGTCAACGAACAGTAAGCAGCGGGGCACCTTTGCGCTTAGATTCTTTTCAAGCCAGAGGGACTGGTAACGATAGTTATACGCGGTATAATTTACAAAAATATTTTTTCTCGAAACGTTTCGTTGGTACGTGACCAATTAGAACAATGTTTGTTAGCGTAAAACAAGAAATGCATCATTCTGTTAGCTTAAACAATATAATGCAAACAAAAAGGAATTCAAGGATGAGTTTACTGAGACTGTTACAACTTCCTGATTGTTGTACAAAGATGAATTTGTTAGATGAAATGAACAGCTTTGAGTACATATTTAATATACGAAGTATTAACATTTCCTTTCAAAGATGTAACCGTTTATTGAAATGATCCGTGTGACTAAGCAATAAATACGGTCTTTTTTTTACAGACAGCAAAGGGACTAAAAAATTGTTAAAACAGACTATACTAAGAAATGATAAAGGATGCCACGGATAACTCCTAAAGTACGGATTTCGCAGTATGACAATGTAGTGGCTTTTAGATAAGGAATATAGAAAATAAACACTTACTACCACCAAACGTTCAGAGAAAATTTTTCCCTTGATTTATGCCATTGAGAGGTACGGCACGAACGGTCGGGGCGCGGCAACACGGCTGGAGTAAACACGTGAGTACAGGACAACGGTGGTTAATCAGTTCTTTCAATATTTCAAAAACGGGCGATGGCACTATCAGTGGCAACGACTAAAGATATTATCGATGACGGTACAATTGCAGAAGCTCAATGGACGGCTTCGGTGAACGTTTGTTCTCGTTGTTTACATTCAACTGTTCAGTGTTACCTCAGTTGCGACCATCGCCAACAATCGGTTGTAACAGCCGGGAAAGTTGAAATTACATCAACTATTAAGCCTGGTTTCCATTAAGTCCTCAGGGAGACCCAATTAGACTGCAACTGACTGCGTCGGGCGACGACCGTCTATGCAAGTTCAACTCAGTTTAATTTGTCCATCTCTTCGGATTCTTGGACATCGCTGGTCGCAGTCGACGTCATGACTTGTCTCAATAAAGTTAAGAAGACTGCACTGATGCAATTTGTAGTTCACTTCATTAAAAAGGGACTGGTAATTCTCTTTGGAAATTTTGGTCAAGAATCGAATACCATCGATTGAAAGAAATCACATTAAGAGTAGTTATCTTGATTATTGTACAGAATTTTACGAAAGTTTTCAAGACGGAGATAAAATAGAAAAAGAGGACCTTTCAACTTAGCATCTTCTTGTTTGGTCCTCTCTCGACAGAAATTGCTTTCTTCAGTTTTCCCACACATTCAAATTAATCATGCTGTGAACAGATAGAAACCGTTGCAAACCCATGGAAACAATTCAATGGAAATATGACAGGGCTGGTGGTTGTCAACAAGCGCTTTCGGCCTGACCGCACCTCCCTTATGTTTTATTTTAACCAGGCTTAATTATAACGTTGAATAGCATTGAAGCATGCAACACCATGATAGGAAATATATTAAACTGTCCATGTGATATTTTTCTTATGGAAAATGTCCGTTGGAAACTGCGTTGATGTCCCTTTTCGTTTCACTTTTCCGGTCTGAGTTAGTGTTTTTTAGTAGGGGAGAATCAGGGTTGAACTGGGAATAAATTCAAATCTTAACATGTTTAATACCACGTAGAACCGCAATTTCATTTAGATTAACACACTCTGTGCCTAAATGTATTTGATATGGGCTAATAAAATGGCGCACAAAAACGTAGAGGGAGAGGATTGTCAGGGAGAATTCGTCAAAATTCGTTTTCAACTAGGAATAAATTCTAATGTTAGCATATTTATAGCGCCTTTTAGACCGCAATGTGCAGCATTTCTTCAGGAGGGCATCCAGCTTAATCTAGCCCCCACCAGTGTAGGACACTTTCGTTCAGTCCTCTAGGAAAACTATCATCGAGAAGAGAGCATTTCGCTTTCTCTCTTCTCGACGATAATTTTGTTAGAATGGTGCTAGTTATACTTCAGTCTATACTAAAATTGTCTAGCTAAAAATTTCCTTGTCTTCTAGGAGAGGAAATAACAGGGTAATCTAATTGTTTCAGTATATTGTAATGGAAACTGGGCTATGCTCTTCCTTCCATTACACACCCTAAAATCTATAACTAACCAATGAAATTCTAACGTGACCTAACTCTGGCAACTTCTCCTCTTTACTAACCAATCACCTTGCACTTCCTCTCTTTATCTCTATTCCTATTGGTTTTGAGAAACGATATAAGTAGATTGTAATGTGTTACCAAATGGGAAGTTTTGTGACAGCTAACTGAGATCTATGATCGTTGTCATAGATCTCAGAAATAGATCGATGTGAAAAGTAATTGAAGAATTATTGTATTGTGGAACTACTTGAAGCGCTGCCTGCGATTTCCCCCAGAGCTGCCGTGCCAGAAAAGAGCGCTCATTACAATATGATGATCTCGTTATTTAGACTAGTCACGTTTAGCTTCATTCCATGGTCGTTAACTGTACTCGCACCAACCCTTGATCGGGGGCTGACAATTTCTGACGATGGTTTACCATTCTATTGCAAAAGGCCAGTGATAGTCTAAGTATCCTTTCCTATCTTGACTTCATATAACAGTACTTTATAGATGTTTGACATGCGTAAATGGGGTTGCTTACTTAGATGTGATCGACTTAGTCTAGTCCTGTTCAGTGTTGTATGGTGTAGTTTAGCCGGTCTAATCTACTATGGTCTAACCTAGTCGTGTCTGGTCTAGTCCAAGTGTGTCATTTAGTTTAGTACGATCTGAACTAGTCTCGTCTAGCCCTGTCTAACGCGGATTTGTTAACTGCAGTCAGTTGTGGGAGTTTTCCTAAAACCAGCGTGGGTTACAGTATTTGTATGTTGACTGCCCAAGTGTAATATACATTCTACCCAAATTCTACCTCTACCTGCCTACCTCTTACGTATCTAACTACTCCTTTTACCTGACGTATGCCTCCAATACCACAATAGAAAACACTATTCTATCTCCTAACCCCTTTCCTGGTATCTCCTCTACCTTTCACTCTCTACCACTAAATCTACATTTAGGTACCAATCGTCACCCCAACCTACTACTTACCCACCTATCTGTTTCCTTAAATATCGTAATCTCTTTGGTCTCCTACCTCGATCTCCAATCGACTTTACTCTACTTAACATCAAATACCCGCTATGCACTTATTACTTCCCCCATCCTATCTATCCACATCTAACCCCGCAAGTAAAGCGCTTGCGTCAAGCATGAAGCCAGCCAAAACTTCTCATGGGAGGAAGGCTTCTGGAATGTTTGTACCCCCTGTGGTTAGGATTAAAGTGCAAATTATCCCATTGCCTGTTCTTATTCTTAACTATTCTTTTAATGAGGCATTTTTTTAATTTTGTCACTCACGAAAGAAAAGCAAGAAACTAGGATAAATATGCATTCAAACATTTACATAGGGGGAGGAAAGGGGCGACGACCTAGTTTGGTGGCGCTGAAATGCTTAGCCTGCAGTGTTACGGAATTTTATGAACGACTAGCAAATAATTTGGCCTTTTCATGACTGTAACGCCTTGGAATATTTGGTTTAAAAAATGAAAGGTGAAGAAGAAAAGTGAATTCATGTAAACGAGTGCAAATAACAGAACAAATTTGGAAATGTGTAAATAAAAACAGAGATGTCAAAAACGCCAAACTTCCTAGCATTCTTATGGCGCAAGCTGTACTCATCATCAAAGAAACTCTCTCCCCACTTGGGGAGGAAAATTCCTTGTGTATTAAAATTATTTACATTGGACGTTTAAACGGATCGGAATACTTCTGGCTGAAATGTTTACGTGACAAATGTTGACTGTAAACAACCAATAAACTTGCATTTAACCTGGTCGTCATAACTACTGCGTCAACAGGGAATACATCAAACACTAATTAATTCAAAATCAATGCCCTAGACACCAGAGCAGAGCTAAACATGTCATGAGTCGTAGTTCATGACATGTTACAATAGATCATGTTTTGCAATGACTAGCAGGAGTTTGTGATCCTGCCTTTTTGGGGAGATAGTCCTTTTAAAGCGCTCAAGTGTTTAAGAGCAGGGTTTCTCAACCTCTGAAAGTAAATTACTCCTCTCGAGCTTCCAAATTTGTAATTATCCGCTATAGTTCGTATACATATTGAATTGTTTCTTTTCATTGACATTAAACGAATACACAATGGGATAAACAATCAATAAAGAGTTCTAACTTGCCAACGAGATATAAAATGAAAACATCGGCTACGTGGAAGAAAACGGAGACATCGTTTGTTTTTCTTTTTATTTGGTCCTTGCATATTGGCGTAAAAAAAACATTGGGACATTGTTTTTGCTGTTGGATCTTTAGCAGTTATCTGAGCCCTTTAGTACCCCTTGTCACAATCTTGCCCCTTTTCAATCTAAAATATACCCACAGGAGGTCTTTGAACCTCCGTCGAAACCCTTGTTTCGGAGGACCCTGGTGATCTTATGTTTACTATTTTCAATCTATAACAGTCATTTATCATTGCACAATTGTCTACTAATCATTGCTCCATTAAAAATGTCTTTAGAAATCAGCACATCCTTAAAAAACCAGACTAGCCGCGCTTCTACAAGTTTTCAAATAAATTCCACACCCTTGAGAACCTTTAGCAATAGACCAAATGAGGATCCATTGTAACAGAGCATACAATTGCTTGTTATAGAAAAACATTGTTCACGGAATTCATCCTTTATTGCACATAACAAAAGCTGAGAACCTAACGTATAAGCATTAAGGAACCATTCTCTTATACTATTCACCGAAATTTCTACATGGTCACCAGTTCTGAAAAGAACACTACAGAATTAGAAAATATGTCACCACCAGGGATCGACACACACTATCAAGGTGCATGCTCTACCAACTGAGCTAGGTGACCTCCGATGGTGACATGACGCCACATAAGCTTCCAATCATCCACTTTTGTATCAATAGGAACATGACATTCAAGAGAGAGGCCGCAGCTCTGCCCTGGAGTATTCATTCAGTAACAATAATTCTTTAAGTATTGGTCAACTTCCAGCATGAGACATACTTGATCTCTAGATCCATTATTTGATGGTAGAGAATCCATATCGTACAAAAATGCACAATTACATGCAGGTGATGTATGAAAATGTATACTTCTGAGACGATACGCAATGACTGTTCGATATTATTAGCGTCAGTTATTGAGGTTACACATGCATAAAACTTAGAAGTCAATACTAAGTTATTAAATCGACAGATGACAAAACATTCATACGATGATTGCTACCGTCTGTCCGAGCAATATATGTTTATATGAAAATACGAAGTTCACCGAGATAGGTCAACTGATCTCAGCCACTGCACAAAAGTTTTGTCTGTGTCTTTGATACTACCACCTTCATTAATCACCCTAATGCTCAGTACGTGCTCTGCGGTTTAGTAAAACTCAGTGTCAGGATTCTGGTCAAAGATAGCTTTTATTCAAGCAAGAAATTGATATAACAATTTCAAGCTTTACCACTCTCCGTTAGGTTTATATGAAAATGCGTTAAAATTGTAGTACTACGAAATTCCCCAAGGACTATTTACATACAATGAAAGCAAATATCATAAGCAAAAGTTTAAAAAGACCAGATTCCGAGAATACAACGTATGTTACGTTCACAAAGAGTCTCGTTTCGAATAACATTTTAATGTATTCACATTTCAACGACAACTATAAAAATGAAACAGACGTTACTCCATGGAAGAGAGGATAAGACTAGAGGATTTGAAATTCTTTAAGCCTAGTCTAAATTAGCAATGAGTTGTTTATAAGAATCTATTAAATCTATGATGTTTTGCAATTTGATACTAGATCATTAAGTATGTATTCCAACAGTGAGTCATACGCTGTGAAAACAATCTTAAGGTTACTGAGGGAACTGGTTACGAGTTCAATTTCGAAATTTATGAGACCAGATCCTTACATGGGAGCAATCCATTTTAACCAGTCAGAAGAGAAATTAACTCGCATGGCAACGACAAGTAGCTAAGATCAATAGCGCCACCAACAAGTTAACCTTTGTGAAACAATCCTGTTTACAAAGTTAATAAGTCGGAAGTGTTCCATTCTTTGTCTCAATAACAACAAAACTTGGATATGTAGAAAAACCATTCCAGAGATGAAATTGGGTCTCAATTATCATGACTAATAGATGGAACGAAGTCAACGAAGGATTTAGCGTCCTTAGCAGATATGACAGTGGCATCCATGCTTAAGTTTACAAATTTGACGAAATAAGATCACGTTAGCCGCAGACGTTTCACTCCTTCTGACGGCATTAGACAAGTGATCACTTTGAAAGCCGACGGTAAGTTTCAGCACGTTTAAATTGCTCCCATTCCATGTCTGACATTTAGTGGTCTCCTGTAATTACGGACAGTGCTTTTTATTGGTGGAGCCCTGCAGGGACAGTTCAGTCACCCTTGAGCACAAAAGATGCAGTTTTATGATGACCGAATCATGCTTCCCTTTGTATCTCTGCTCAGCACAAGAAAATACAGTAGGTTGAGATGTCTGACAATCTCTAGAATTCTTTCAATGATTTTCCATTGAAGAGGCAAGATGGCAAATTTTGCTTATTTTATAGTAATAGCTCCAATAATGATTATAGCATAAAGACAAGAGAGATCGTTTATTCTATTCGAATGATACATTATTGAAAAACTGAGGCCTTCGTCTTCAATGGTGGTGATAATAGTAATAATTGCAGAAGTGAAGATATCCGATGCCATTATTAGTATTCGGACATTATGATAAGATTCCTGCTGTTTCCTTCTGGTATTGTTTATGAGACACAAGGATGATTTATGCCGAAGCTGTTTGTCAATAGGGCACGGTGGTCCAGTGGTCCTGGACTTGTATTACAAATCGAGCGACCGGAGTTCGATTCGAGACAGTGGTGCCATGGTTCACTCAGCCTTCCATCCTTACGGGGTCGGTGAAATGAGTACCAGCTTTGCTGGGAGAAGTGGTCAAAAGAACTTGAAGTTTTATGACATTAAACATCTGTTTAATATTCTTAATGGTATTTAACCTTAATTTTAAATGACAGATTCAGAATATCATCTTGTCGTTGATGCTCCATCTTTAACACTTAGAGCATTTAACTAAATCATACACGATCATATCATTGCCATAGTTTTATGACATTAAAATTCTGTTTAATATTCTAAATGGTGTTTAACCTTAATTTTAAATGACAGATTCAGAACATCATCTAGTCATTGATGCTGCATCATCAAAATCTGGAGCATTTAACTAAATCGTGCACGATCATACCATTGCCAAAGTTTTATGACGATAAAATTCTCGATAATAATCTAAATGGTGTTTAATCTGATTTTTAAATGACAGATGCAAAACATCATCTAATCATTGACGCTGCATCATTAACTCTTAAAGCATTAACTTATCATGCATGATCATAACATTGCCATAGTTTTATGACATTAAATTTCTGTTTAATATGCTAAATGGTATTTAACATTAATTTTAAATGACAGATTCAGAACATCATCTAGTCCTTGATGCCCCATCTTTAACACTTAGAGCATTTAACTAAATCATGCACGATCATATCATTACCAAAGATTTATGACATCAAACATCTGTTTAATATTCTAAATGGTATTTATCATTAATTTTAAATGACAGATTCAGAACATCATCTAGCCATTGATGCTCCATCTTTAACACTTAGAGCATTTAACTAAATCATGCACGATCATAACATTGCCATAGTTTTATGACATTAAACATCTGTTTAATATGCTTAATGGTATTTAACATTAATTTTAAATGACGGAGTCAGAACATCATCTAGTCATTGATGTTCTATCTTTAACACTTAGAGCATTTAACTAAATCATGCACGATTATACCATTGCCATAATTTTATGACATTAAAAGTCTGTTTAATATGCTAACCGATGTATAAAGTTCATTTTATATGACAGATTCAGAACATAATTTAGTCATTGATGCTGCATCATTACCAATTGCAAGCAGCTACTAAATCTTGCAAGATAATTAGAGGGAGTCTATAATTAGAGTGGGTCTATAATTACTTGACATGATGCAAAAAGGGGGTCTTTAATTAGAGGGAGTCTATAATTATACGGGGTCTATAATTGCTTGACATGATGCAAAAAGGGGGTCTATAATTGGAGGGAGTCTATAATTAGAGGGAGCCTATAATTAGAGGGAGTCTATAATTAGAGTGGGTCTATAATTACTTGACATCATGCAAAAAGGGGGTCTTTAATTAGAGGGAGTCTATAATTAGAGGGAGTCTATAATTACTTGACATGATGCAAAAAGGGGGTCTATAATTGGAGGGGTCTATAATTAGAGCAAATACGGTAATTAATTTTATATTCATGCAAGTTGTAATAGAAAATACCGCATTTCAGAGAAATCATAGCCCAGGGACTTCCGTTAACTTATATGCCTTGCTGAAAATGACCACACAGAGAGTTTCTTTGTAACTTGAGAACAAAAAGTCGTACTTTACTGTCCTATACCAAGACAAATGTAGACAACCCTTGACGTTGAGAGTGAATTGTAAAAAAACAATGCTACCCATGTTATAAATCCACGCTTTCTAATACAAATTGATTGTACTTATATCATTTCTAAATGAGCTGTGTACCGATCGGCCGGTAGCCAATGTTGTTCAGTTTTACGTTTCCTAGTATCGGGAAAAGTTGTATATTTCAATGATATCTTGCTTATCATTTCAATATTAAAGAGAGGGAAATACGATAATTTGACAATTTATACACACCTGCCCAATTTGAGATTTAGTGCTTGATTAAATCATAAATTTAAAAGAAAACATCCGTTGATTTAAGTCCTTAGAATTGAACCATTCCAATCCTGCGTTACTTAAGTTACAAAGACGTACTACTTGTCACACATAAAAGTCTATGAGTTCATAAATTCTCGTGTCGCTGTGCGAGCGAATAAATAGGACGTACGTCGCGGAGGTTACATGACAAAATCGCGCCTTCATTAGTAGAAGCAGTAAAGTTTCCAAAATTTTAACGAATCGTGTAAACAAAGCCTTATAGAAACCAGGTGTCTGTAGTTAACTGCACTTCAACATTTTCAAATTTAGGTGTGCAGATTTGATGTTTTGGAAAAGATATATGGAGCAGGGTATTCAGCAAGTCTGAGAAATGCTCTGACACATTTCAAAACTCTAGGACACACGACCATAATCTAGGGGATGCTATTATACTTTTAAGTCCACTTCAAGAGGATGCTAATCATGCCAAGCATCCCCCTGGCTACGGTACTGGTCTACATGAGTATCATGTTCCTAAGAATGTGGGCTTACAAATATTTCCCAGTAATTCCAGAGATTTCCAGTAATATAAATTGTACTTTTCATATCAAAGAGACAGTCGAATTTTGTTTCTCGCAGACATATTTTTGAAAGTATCATCGAAACTAATATATTTTAGATAAACTGCATCCATAATCAGTTGCTACCGGTACTAAGGAGGTTACAAACCAGACAGATACCGTTTATTTTTAATTTTAAAACATAATTACTTATTAGTATCATTACCGAATGTTATCAAAAAGTAGTGTTAATTACATGTCTAAATAGAAGCTTAAACATCATTCGTATAAATATTAGACAAAGACAATAAACAAAGTACATAAGCCATGTTGTAGTTTGGGCTTTTATTACTTTCACATTCATTTCCCGATAGATGTGTAGGTCTGATGCTTCTTTAAGTTTAATCTGATAATTACATATCGCAATGTCTGATATAGTGAAGCATTACTGGTTACACATATTCTTCCATGAAGCTACGTTCTCCAAGTGCCGGTAGATTTATTCTTTCATATCGACATAGGCGCACGGCCAAAGGGGCTGAGGGAGGCTGCAGCGCCCCAGTTTGTTAAAATATTATATTTTTTCGGGCAAAAACAATCTTCTGGCCATTTTATAATTTCTTAATAAGAAATAAAAATGAAATAATTTTAAGTCTTACCAACCCTCTGAATTAGCGTCAACATTCCTGCCGAACTGAAGTGCTTTTAGTCTATTCATGTCCCAATAATTTTCGGGCAAATGTATATTTTTTCGGGACGCTATGTATGGTTTGGTATGTTTTGCAAAACTGCCCTAAGAGTAATATGATCTCTTTAGTTAAAATGTCAAACATCAATGAGATGCTGTGAAATTGCAACTTCTACCTTTAAAGACCAAAAGGCCCCCTTTGAGCTCCCAACTCCTTCCCCTACATCATACTTAATAGGGAGCTTGAATTCACTCATCCTATTTCACATTTAAATGAGCAAGGATAAGTCACATCAAAATATCCCTCATTTGCTCAAAGTTTTACAATATTCCTTTATATGTCAAGTTTTCTTGGGTGTTGGGGGTGGTGAGGTGCCATCCTGCCTACCGTATATCACTGCTTACATCCCAGCTAATGTCACTGTATTATCTTCATCTAGGAAAAATAGTTGAAAGGAATACTTGATGTCTTTAGTGCCCCTGCCCTTAAAAAGGTTGGTTCTTGTCTGATTATTGATCAGCTGGCCTGCAAGGGTTAAGTCACATGATGGAGGGGTATGGGGCGTCAAATTGTGTCAGTGCCCACCAGTTGTGAGCTCAGAATTCTAGTCGCGATGTCGACATTATTTTCATTCCTGAAATAAAATTTTAAAATTAATTTCAGATGCGTCAATACCCACAACTAGAGGGCGAGGAGTTATTGTGGCACCTTTGCAATCTGATCACCATAGGCCAGCTGGAGCAGTAGCATGGTGCTCCAGCACAGGTTTTTAATTCAAGTTCCTGTGGCAAGCTCAGAATTCTAGTCTCGATGGAAATTTGAATATTCTGAAGTAAATTTTCAGATATTAAATCTTCTCTGTTGAGGCTCTCTGCTGAACCTACAAAGCCGTTGAATTATTTTTGGTGTTGTGAATTATCTTAGTTTTTGTAAACATTTTCTTCTCCGTGTCTCCTTCAGATAAAATATTATTACTTTTCACACTTAACAGCAGTGTTTGTTGTTCTGTAGGAATTGTTAGGTAGTGAATGATGTTTATAGAAACGTTTTAAAAAGTATCCTTGCTTTAATAATTATTGGCTTAATTACCAAAACAAGTCTAAGTTGTCCACTCGAATAGTAGAAAAGGTGTGGCTCTCGTGACTGTTATTTTCTACGACGCGGCTTGGTCTTTTCGTTTGCTATAAATTTATAGTAATAACTTTCTCGTTTCACTCCATACGATTGCTGTGGTCAGTGCATGACGAAAACGTTAAGAAAAATGAATCCATTACTCAACGCAATATTCAAATTTTGTACCACAAACCAACTTTTTAAGATAACTTTATCTTTGTTTTCAAAATACAGGATACGTTTCACTTACAGTTTGCAGCTTGCAAAAAACTTATCGAGCAAGATTTTATTTAACAGTGTTCTAAATAACATGTTTCCAAAAAAGTTTCCAAAATGAGTAAACTATAAACTGGTTTAACTGGTTTAAGATTAACTACATGAGGAATCTGAATAAAAGCGCTGTAAGTAGGCAACAAGTACTTACATTTAAAAGTTCAGCATGTAGAAGCAAAGTGAAAGCTGCTTCGGTGTAGTTTTCAACACTAAGGTGTAGGTCACATAGCTTGTAGAGGTATCTACCAGGAACGAATAAGAGAAATCATGAGCACATCAATAGTACGGTAGCATGACGTTTTGTTTCCGCGTTCCTTACGCTAGAGGGTGTTATACGACGAGGAATTACATACCCAGGAAACGCGGGACAAAACGACTTTCATTACGAATTTCTCTGACTTTTCATCTTGTCCTGTGTTGCACTGAATCCTTTTCCATGCCTTTTCCTTACTTTGACTTAATTGTTCAATAATTTGCAGTTTGATATAGCAAGATTAGGTTTGATATAAGAAAATAAACACAGATTTGCTAGAAAGTACAGTCCATTAACGCAGGAGCCCCAACTAGACGACTATTGCTCTACTCACCAACAAGGTAAAATATAGTAAAGTAGAGACCCATATCTACGTAGGGCTATACTGAACTCAGCTCCGCTTAATTTACCATCGGTCCCTCAAATTCTTCACTAAAGATAGAAAAAACTATAAGCTTTTCTTAAAATGATGCAATTTTAGCACCCAATTCAGCCCGCGGTAAAAAGAGGGTGTTACGAACTTACGTCGCAGGCAGAAATCTCGTATATAGATTTAAGTGAGGATAAGAATATCACCGCCATTTCTCTTTGTAACACTAAGGGCTGCCACACATGACGCAAAACGTTAGCCTGCGTAGCCTGGAATCTAATCCCTACTTCCACATAAAGAAACAACAGCTTTGTATTTGGTAAAAGATTATTATATTTTTCTCTTGTGCTTGCGGTAAAATGCACTGATAATAAAATGTAACTATGAAAAATTGTTGTCTTCAGATTTAAAAGCGACAGATTGAGGAACTCGGATACATTTGAAAGCAATGGAACTAAAAGTAACCCAGCTACAAGGATACTGTGTATACATCGTAGTGACCTCAACCGAAAAAATGCATCCCAAATTTCTCAACCTCGATCCTATGGGGCCATAGTGTAACGAATAGCACCTCAGAGTTGCAACGATGAATGACAGGGTTCGATTCCTCGTGAACCTACATTTTCACCATAGAGCTTTCTTATTTTATGTCATCAGTTACCCACGTCAACATCTTGGTAACACGGGTAGTACAAAATGTATGGAAAAGATTTTTAATCTTACCAGCAACCAGATTATAATGCCAGAAAAGAAGGCTAATAATAATGATATTACAACCAGTGGCCATATTTCCATAACAGATTTCAAAAGCTGTTTCGTCATTGCTTTTGGCGATCCGTCTTTGGTGTAGATGAACATGGTCAGTGGCACAGGGATCACTGGCAAGAAATTCACTCCCCGAACTTTAGTGTCTGATGTCGATCCCAATGCCGGAAAGAAGATATCACCTTCACCTTTATGAGCACTATCGCTCAAATCAAGTTCCCCAGACACATTTTTGTACCAAGTATAGTTGGTGCACGAAGGGCAGCAGGACTGAAAAATGTCAGAACCGAGCTCTACGATGTCAAAAAATAAGCAAAGATGATATGAAGAATGTTAAAAAATAGTGACCTTCTACAAAATGCATATCGAGTACATTTAAGATGTTTTATCTTCATCCTCAGTTACATTGACGAATCACCATTCTCAGGCAACATAAGCGTAGATCGCTATGCCATTATTTGAAGGTTTGTGGTACAGAATATAAATAGTGCATCAGATGTTGAACTCATTGTTTCCTCAAAGCTTTTTTCCTCAGACACTCCTCAAAGCACAATCGTCACAAATGATCGAAACAAAACGAAGGACACATAATACTAAGTTATATCACATAATACTATGTGATATGCAGTCAAAAATGCCTGCCAGGAGATTACAGTCATTTCGTGAACTTTCTACTAATTTCTGTCTTTCAGTAAGTTTGTCTCCTGCCCTAATTGTACCAAGTAAATGAACCCAAGCATTAAACGACAAAATTTTCAATGGCTTTCCTTCTGTAAAGAAATCGTCCTTATATATTCATCGTGCAAGAGAAGAGGCGGTTGGGCACGACTGAAGCAACAATGACACAAGTCGCGGTGAGCTGTTTACATTAGTTGATGTTAAATTACAATAAATATCAACAAAAAAGGATCAGAGTATCCAAAAAGCAATTCAACGCGAGAGGCAAGCAGCTGGAGATGACAAAAGGTGGAGGGATCAATATGAGATTTCATCTCCAGCTGGAATTGTCATATAAAAGCAAAAATGATTGCCCATCGAGATGAAAACCCCAATGCCAACTGGAGCTGAAACTCGTCTCGAGCCAAGATTTTGTCTCGAGCTCTTGTAAACAGGGCCTTATTGAGGTATGATAGGATAAGAGTGATGCAATCATTGATTTGACATAGATGCAAAAGGAAAAGACAAAATTCGTCCATTCCTGCGGCTCTTGTTGTTGGTTTATGGATAGGTTGGTTGAGTGGGATGCAACAAATGAAAACATGGATTTGAAATGGAGCTTGTCAATTACGTGAATGTTTCATTTTGTATCAAAAAATAATCTTGTGAGTTCTCAGTGGGCTGTCGAATCGGAATATGATTGCCGTCTATACAACCAACAACTTGCGGAAAAAAATTTGATTCCGAAGGCTTCCATAACGTGACGAACTTTACCTGAGGTCGATGGAAGTTTAATGAAGCAGCGCACACGCCGCGAAGTCATGGGCTACGTGGTCAAGTCGCGTTGATGACATGTTTTTATTTCTCTAGCATCTGTTCAAGGAAATAAATAATATCCCTGACTTGCACGTAATGAGCCACCAATTAAGCAACGTCAGTACTGTTTCCATAGTAATGATTAAGCCACTGGAAATGTGACCCAAAACCTATTTTGGTTACCAACAGATCGTGTGTTGCCAGGAGGCATTGCTAAGTTTTGTAATAAACAAAATGAATGACCTGTTGTAACGTGGTTGTTGATATGGGTGTATTGTTGGGTCATGGTTTTGCCCAAGGATGGGGTTAGGAAAAATGTCTAAAGCTCATTGGTTGGGAGGAGGTGGGTTAATAGTGCGACGAAAACTCTGATAAAAAGTTTGGAACGTCATGACCAAAATTTTGGATGTTCAGGGAGCAGTGCTGGAAAGTTGCAACTGCCCTTCTTATTACGGATGCCAGAAGGATATACATAGCCCACTGTAAATGTACGTATCCAATCGCCTTGAATCACTAAAAGATCATTTATGAACTCATTGGAGATGGTTAAGTTTTCTTTTCATAAGGCGATAACCAATAACGATTATATTGGCAGTGTGTCTTATTAGTTTATTGTCGTTTTCTTCCATAGCAGTGCCTGATTGTTGCGCTTTCATCAGTTCGAAAGGGCTTTGGTTCATATCATGTGTATGACTTCAATTTGTGCTAAACGTCATGTCGTAACCCTTTCGCAAAGTATTTTCATAACGTGCAACTGTATTAGGAGGTTTCAACGATTCCCCGTTGCCATGTAATAGGGGGTGGGGGTGCGTGGTGCGGAGGATTCAAAAAAGTTGAGGTTCAGGCCTAGTTTGAATATTTTTTGGGTGCTGATTCTGAAAATCATAGTCATTTTACTCAGAAATTTATGGTTGGCAGCCTACTAGGGGGTCCCAGTTAGGCCATAATCCTGCAATTCTCAAAATTTCACTTTTTAAGATTGACTTCCCGTCCAAAATACTGCATTGGGTAATAATTTAAAAAATACTACACGTCCGAAAACATCGCTCAAGCTTTGATTCGCTCAATACGCTATTAAACCGGAAACGCTCGTTAGGTGATGACGACCTTGGTTACGTGGTAGCAACGACATACTTAAGACAGTGTTTGCTACTTGCCGCAGCAAAAATGTCTACACTATTTTAGTTATCACAGAGGACTTTGTAAGGGTTTTTGATCGATTAAGTATTTTGTCTAGGAAACCCTATTATCGGTGATAAATCTAGACCTATAGAAATATATTCTTTATATTTTAGAAAATACTGTGTTGGATATGTCGTTGCTACGACGTACCCAAGGAAGCACTAGCTTCCGGTTTAATCGCGTATAGATAACAATTGTAATTTCTCTTATTGATGACCACGTCTGCTTTTATATACAATGGAAGCGCCGCTTGCACGTAGATACTTGTACTGCTTTGAAACTTTGATAAACGATAATACGCGACTAAACCGGAAACGCTCGTTAGGCTATAACGACTTTGGTTACGTGGTGGCAACGGCGTTTTCAAAACTGTGCTTTCTTAATGACGCTGCAAAAATGTCTATACTATTGGAGGTATTACGCAAGATATGTTAAAGATTTTTTGATATTTCAAACGAACTTACAAGTATACTTGGCCGAGGGAGTCCTTTTTATGTGATAAGTCTAAATCTGTTGAAATAATTTCTGCATCTCGTAGAAAATACTGTGCTGGGAATCTCGTTGCCACCGCGTAACCAAGGCCGTCCTAGCATATAGTTTACTGGCGTATCGCCACCTAATTGAACGCCTAGCCTGAGTGTAGGGTCCTTAACTTAGATAAAGTGTTAATAGACCAGATGACGACAAAATTTATATTCAAGCTCCCTTAGCAAGAATCTCTTTCATCCTACTAGCAATTTTTAAGTATAGGTCCTTACTTGGACTTCATTTCTAGCTCTTTGGCCTTATCTTCTTCCTTGGCAATTGCCTCTCGAAGGGTGTCGATTTGCTGCTTCAGAGATTCAGTCTCTCTGTTCCTGTAAAACGTATAATCATACAGCCTCCTTCCCCCTGCTCATTTTTTCCGCTCTGCCATCCCTGCCCCGCTCTTTAAAAGGGTTCACAGATTTTCCAGAAGGGGTTACACAAAAGTTACGTTAATTGGTGAACAGGCTGGCCCGTACGCCTTAAATTTATAAAGCATGCCCTAAAATATGCTCGTAGGTAGCAAGCATGCCTTACAGAGATAGTCTGGCTACGGCACTGGGTAAGACCTTGAATAAATAAAACCTCCATGGATACGGCTCCGTTTTACGAGTCTGTAACACTTTTCCCTATCAGCTCCCTATGACGTAACTCTGTCAGCTGTCCTGAATTGGCGCGAAAAGGTGAATCATTGAATGGCCAAGAGTTTGTTAGTGTAAACACAACATTGACGACACAAGGTAAACCTTGCCAGTGTTTAAGAGTGTTTTATAATAAGCAGGTGCATCTGTGCACACATGTGAGAAATTCCAGGTAATTAGACCATGAGCTTCAGATCATATATCAGGGTAACCCCAGAAAGGGATTCGATACCATCCAGGTAGCAACGTACATAATTCAGTTTTGCTGAGGATCGGAGCAAGCTAGATTCCGTTTACGCCTTCTTTATGGACAAGTTCTTCCTGTTCTTTCAAACTGGAAACTTTTGTGTAAGCGACGTATCAGGTAAGTAAAAAGCATATTTGATAACATTTGTGCACCATGATATTGTAAGCATTCGATGAAGTGCACAATGATATGTTGGCTAGGCACAATGCAATGATATGTTGGCTAGGCCTACAGGCCTATAGGCCTATACTATAGACTTACATGTATGCATCATATCAGATCATAGGGCTAGGCTAGGCCTATCCAACGCAAATTACTTTAGGGTGCATTGAAAATTTTGAAATATTTTAATGAAAGTTCATAATAAGCAGAGTGCTATACTAAGGAGGGAAGGACTACTGTACGAGGGAGCCAAACTTTTAGTAGTAACGGTTGTGTACGTTTTCTTTTGACATGGAGCAAATGAAACTGCTATTTAAACCTTGAGCATCTTAAGACGATAATCTAGAGGTGCATTAAGGGATATCGGGCAATGACATTCCCTACCGTATCACAAAAATTACCCATTTTGAAATAATTCGTAACTTTTGGATGACAGGATGCTATCGATGTCAGCAGGGATCTTCGTTGTGACGTTGAATTTGTCTGGTGTCAGAAAACGTTCTAAACTTGCATTCTCAGCTGTAAATATATAACGGAAGGCACCCTGGATACCCACAAAATTATCTTTTCTACCTCCTACTTATTATAATTTCCCAGTAAGATAACTCCACGGTGATTTCACTGTGATTTCACCTCGAGGCTCCGTGACTACTGAATTGTGTGAATTCATGCACGTTGACTATAAGGATAGCATAGGTCCGTTTGGATATGGCAATCAAAATGAACAGTGAAAACCTACTTTAGATTTTTGTCAAAACCACCAGATGAAGATAGGTAATACATTTTTCAAGAAAGAAAGAGGTAAGTATATTACATATAAGAGTGGTGATACTGAAACACACCTTGACCTTATTCTAATTAGACACAAGGGAATAGTAGTTGCAGCAGATTGTAAAGTACAAAAGCAATACAGAGAGAAAAAGCAAAAGCATTTGACGAGGTACCAAGAGATGCTGCTATAAATGAGCTTTGAGAAGGCAAAATGTACCTGAGAAAGTAACTAGAATGGTCTTGGGACTGTAATTTGAAATATAATCGAGCGTCAGAGTAGCAGGAGTAATATCAGGATATTTCAATATTAATGTTGGTGTACATCAAGGTTCATTTTTTTTGAGCCCGCTATTTTTCATTGTGGTGATGGAGGAGGCAACAAAAGAACAGGAAAAATGAGATCCATAGAAGCTACTGCATGCTGATGGTTTGGATTTTCGAGAAGGAAGAAAGGAAGAAGTAGAAATTATGGCTAAAGAATAGAAAATCAAGTTGGAATGAACAGGCTGAAAAGTAAACATGGACAAAACAAAATGATGGTTACAGGGAAGAAACCGGAAGACAAGCTCCATGCATGTAGATTTCCGTGCGCAGTATGCAACCGAGGAGTTTGAAAAGCTTTTAAGTACACAATGTTTTCGCTATTTCGTGCAATATTCTTGTTTTGTACCACAAACAAACTATTTAAATTGCAATAGATAAAACGCCAGATAAGGTATTGCCAAGGTTTTATCCTCTTAAAGACTTCTTCAGGTCATCTAATTTCGCCCATTTTTAGTAAAAATGTGTAGGTGCCCTTGATTGAACCGTGAGCCCCATCCGCACATGGGTCCACGACGCCTTCTTTTCATGTATGGACCTCAAATTTTGTCTCCTTCAAGCTGCAAAAACTTTCTGATGCTCCCAGGTCTACCACGAGGGGGAAGGCGCATCGACCAACCTAAAACCAACATCAAGTCTACAAATTTTGGGTGGATATGGTCAAGTAGTGTAGGAGGAGAAGAGCAACATACATTCACTCCCACATTCGGACACACAGACACATTCAGTTAGTGTTATAGATTTGTTACAGATTTGTTATCGTGAATCTTACATCATCCAGTGCAATATAATGTAATAATTGCACGATAGGGATTTTCCCTCTCTTTATCTATTCTTAGCAACTATGTAATTCTATATTATTTCCACATATAAAGATACTCAACCTTGTAAATCCTGAAAAGAACACTAGAGAAGTAGAAAAGATCTCACCACAGGGGATCGAACCCGTGACCCACCCTTTCGCGGCGTGCGCTCTACCAACTGAGCTAGTTGACCTCCGATGTTAACATACTTTTACTTCTTTAGTCGCCACAATAGCTTCCAATCGTCCACCGGTGGACATCGACATCCAGCTCAACGCAATTGGTGACCAGCCTCTCTGCGCCATGTGACTTGACCAAGGAAGGACTGCCATCGGGCCCGTCATCAATCCAAAGCCTTTTGAAGTATCATTGAGAAGAGAGGATTTGAAATGTTAGTTTTTGAAAAGAGCGCTAGAGAAAGAGAAAATATGTCACCACCAATAAAAACTAGCATTTCAAATCCTCTCTTCTCAATGATACTTCCTAACTTTTATAGTTAATTCTTCTTTTCAAAACTAGCATTTCAAATAAAGTAATGTAAACATCATACATCTACAATATCTATCAGTCTTTTTGTTTTATATCCAACGTATTTGTGTGGGCCTCTACTAAATACAAGAATTTTGTTTTGGCCCTTTTACAAAATATACTGCCGACCCCTGGCTCAAAGCATCAGAAAATTAAAGTTTTATTAACGAAATCAGGGATGTAACAAGGGCAAAATTCTTAGGGGGCGTGTTGCCTCAACAGCTTACTCTTGGGTGCCTAATAGACATCCCCCCACTAATTAATTTTTCAAAAATTTGCCACCCAGGACATTATTATTCCAGCCACCCCCCTCCCCTCCGCCGGCCTATTAATTTTTTAGTAATTTCCCACCCATGACAATTTTTGGAGGAGGTACTTTGGCAGGCAAGTAGAAAATATTGAAATACGAAAGCACATATTAAAAAGATGAAGGTGGCCTTTTACGAGGCTCAAAGAAGTGTGGAGACGCACATTACAGGTGTTGGCAATAACACTGTTATTGAGCAGGCGGATCAGGGGAATATTTTAAAGATTTTGGAAGGCATGTCGGAGACTGCCATGACTTCGAATAACTTACTATTGTTTGTGTTGTATTACCCTATGTTTGGGAAGTTGCAGTTGATCGTAAACATTGATTCTTGACTTGATTTGTTACACTATTAGCCCAGGCCTTTTACATTTTTGGTCATTTTCTAACCCCTCGTCTATTCCACACACCCCCATCTATTCCACCCTCCCGCTTATTAAGTTTTTGGGATTTCTCCAACCCCCTCCCCCCCGTTTATTCCAACCCCCAGTCTATTAGGCACCTAAGAGTATAAGGCATGCTGTCGCTCTATAGGCGATTGAAAGGACCAAGATGTCACATCTCAAGATACAAGAATTCTAGTTAAAATCTGTACAAGGTATGTTATGGAGGGGCCTTTATTCTGATTCTGATTCATTCTGACTCAGTCAAGGTCACAGGATGAGGATGAGGATGAGGATGAGGATGAGGATGAGGATGAGGATGAGGATGACGATGAGGATGACGATGACGATTGATGGAGGCATCTAAAAACATAATTTCTGACATCAGGATAAACGACAAGGAATATTTGTAGAAAAAGCAAACAAAGGGAGTTACGAAGCTGATCAGTCTCGTCACTATCGTCTTTCCCTCAAAAGTCATTTGCAATAACAGGTATGTTTGGTTTTCCACATTCAAGAAGTACTTTTGTAAACATATAATCCCAATATTTAGCATTTAAAATAGTATGATTTTCAATACTAGTGCATAATGTTAGTATAAATGGACAAAATGTGAATGGGGTTAAGCATGCCTCCCTCTCCATTGGTGAGCCTGCACCATGATACGTTTCTTCCGACACAACATCAGGAGAAGATGTTATTTCATGGAATTCACATCTCGACCCTCAGCGGAAAAACAAGAATGTACGGCATTTATTTTTGTATACTTTTGTTTATGTTGAAGCCAAGATTGAAGCAAAACCAATCATGGAGAAGTTCAATGTTGACTTTAACGAGCAACGAGCTTCTCATCTTCCAACAATGTCTTTACACTTTCGAAATTGACGCCAACTAATTCCGTTTGCACTGCTGACTATCCTCACGAAGACTGATTTTTTCTCTTCTTCGTCTATCTTGTTTCTTTACACACAGCTCGCGAGTGACGGATTCTAATGATATTATTAAATGACGCAAGCACTTGGAATGGAATTTTACTGTTCACAAGAAAGCTAGATTTTCGAAGCCTTTCGAATTTAAGAAATGACCGTGGTCCGCGGTTTCGGAATTGGGTTGTATAATGGGAATTATTTTTTGCAATGAATTCTAGTTTCATATATTTTTTCTTTCAGATCCAAAACTCAAACTTGGTTGCGTCATCTTATGGTTTAGTGGAAAGTTTATCCTAGTTTCTGTAGATAAGACTTAAACCAACATCAGGTCAATTAAATAAGAGAATAATATATCCGCCCAAGGCAGAACCGGTACTTTTCGTCTGTATTCAGGTTGACAAATAAATGTTGGCCTCTTTCTCTTATTACGCCAGGATGGAAATAAATGCATGTAACACATATGGTTGTTAATACACGCTTTTGTCTCTCAGCGCCAGCAGTGATTTTAGAATTTGCGATGCTGACTGTTATTGGAATTTTGTGTGATGCGTGAGATTTATGTTACATTCTGGTTGTCTGTTGTTCCTAAGTAGATTGTAAACCCTATTTAGACATAGAAAAAGGATAGGAAGTCGCAAAAAACCACGGAGATTTTGAATCAGTTTATTTACTCGTGAAAGTCATTGCCGTCGAATAATGCCTTTTGTCTAATTTGAGTATCTTAACGTGAACAGGAGTGATGAGAAACCATTTTGCCTTTATTTAAATCATTTTGCTCATTAGTTCAAACGTTGGCTTATATCAAACACATACCCAAGTAGAAATAAAGGCTTTGCCCCTGGATCAATGCGTTTGTCTTCCTTGCTGCCGCCTAGGTAGTTGTATAATTAGAATTATGATTTTTTGCTTTGATATGAAAAAGGCACTTGCCACTGTAACTTTTTGGGTTTTTGGCACATATTTCAGATTTGTTTTTTTGAATAGAGGTACTCACTCAGGTCATTCTCTACTTGGGGACAAATCTTACTCCACACCAAGACTGCCTTCACACGTAGCCATTATTGAACCCGATTTGAATCATGGCAACTATTGTAAGACCCAGGAAGGCTTGTCAGGTATCAATGTTCGTAATATGCCCATAAACATTGAACTTTGAAAGGCAGTAGTTTTCATGGAAGTGGCAGGCTCCCACAGGCGTAGTTATTCCTAAGTCCTCTTGGGATTTTCAAGGTACACCAATCCTTGAAATTAACGTGAAAGAGAGTTTCTGACTTTTCTTTGTGAGGATTAGGTTTTTATCAGAATGTACAGCACATTCTCGTTTATCCGAATGGCATGAACTTAAATGTGGGGCGAACTGTTCGGATAAGCCGAAAATTCGAATAATCGAAGACGGAATTTTGAATAAGCAAGATGGCTTATTTTACCTTCAAATTGATGAAAAATATGCTGCCTTCGTGCCAAATGGCTAAAGTAGAGACAAAGAAAAACAGGAATGGACAGGTTGGCACTAGATGCTTGTAACTTTTGAAACATATATTAAGTGTTTAAGTATTTTGGAATTACACCTCAACTTCATTTGATGGAATGGGCAGTCAGATTGGCGTGGACCACGACGAGGAGGATGGTAACCATGATGATGATGTTAATGATGACGATGATGTTAATGATAATGATGTGTTAGTGATAATCGCATTCTTAATTTAACCATGCAAATTTTGTGTTTCATTAATGATTAGAGTCTGATAACAATACGACACCTAAGTAAATCGCTAGCCATCTTTCAACTTATTATACTTCCTTGCGCTGCACATCGGAATTTCTTACTCTAGCGATAGTAGCAAAGTCAAGGTCAGCAATCCCACAATTGGTGTTTATTGCTAACCAAGTTAATATCAAAGACATCAATTTTATTATTATAGATTGACTGATAACATATTTTCTTTGAGAGTACAAGTTCTGAAATTTATAGTTAGTTCTCAGTGCTTCCTTTACTAAGATATAATTTAATAAGACATTTTTCGGTGAAGCAGTTGTTTGTTTATTAATTGATTACTTTAATTAATGTGATCTAAGTTAATGACCTCTGGATACATCGTGGTAACCAATTTTGCCAAACGTGCTTGTTCAGTGAGCTCCCGATAATAACAATCATTTGTCTTGACGTAAGAATTTATCATTTTATTAGTCGCAATCTTCTTCTGAGCTACGTTTCTGGAGATACCTGTTCCGTCTTCAGGCTACTGGAGACACGAAAAGTTACGTCTCGTTGCTTTTATATCACTATGGCTCTTGTGAGAAATTTGTCTAACTTATATCTAACTTCCTCTTGATTTAGGAGCATATTTTCTTCTCTCCTTCTTTAAGATTTTTTGGCGGTTGTATCATCAGACAGACATGGCAGATAGTCATGCTATTTTCAGTCTTCTTTTCTCGATTATTTGCTCCATTCCGTTTGTTTACTCATTAAGTTGAGTAATTTACTTAAATTTTCTTTGACCTTCTAGCTAAAAGTATTCAGTCGACATTGGAATACAACGATAGTTTCAATATCGGGCCCATTGCTCATCAGGGAACTTTAATTGAGAGACTGCAAAATTAGCCCCCTTCCCTCGCAATTTTTGTAGCTATAAACATAGTCTTAGAAGTTTTAAAAAATGGATTAATTACTTAGCACAGTTTTAGTTTGTTACTACAATCCAACATTAAGCATAGATGTTCTTGACGTACAACATCTTCCCTCTGCTCCACATTTGAGCTGCTCACAGCCTCTGCTTGTCCAACAAAGCTCGCCTTCCTTGTTTTCAAAGTGCGAGTGGCTTATTGATCGCCAAGTTTGTACTCCAGGAATATATGAAGCTGTGTTCAGACAATCTAAGCGCGGGTGTGCCTTTAAATTCCAACATAATAATCATCAATTCATAGGTTGACTGAATACCGGGAAAGAGAAAATAGCTTGTTTTTGTAATACGCTGTCGTAAACTTTTGTACACTTTATCCCCAACTAAATAATTGGGAATCATTGTTGGTGTACAGTAGGTGGTCTCACAATAGCTGCCTCAAGACGAATATGATGCCATTGCCATAACTTACTAGCAGTTCTAAATAGTAGTTTTGAAAAGACACCAGAGAAACAGAAGAAATGCTACTACCGGGACTCAGAGCCTTGGCGTTGGCGGTGTATACTCTACCAACTAAGCTAGGTGACCCGCGATGTTAACATACTCTAGTTCTCTAGTCGCCACATTAGCTCCCAATCATCCAGCGATGGGCATGGACATTCAACTTGCTTCAATTGGAGACCAGCCTCTCTGCGCCATGTGACTTGACCAAGGAGGGACTGCCATCCGACCCGTCTATCTGTCCAAAGCCCATTGAAATTACAAAGCATCATCGAGAAGAGAGGATTTGAAATGTCAGTTTTGAAAAGAACACTTGAGAAATAGAAAATATGTCACCACCGGGGATCGAATCCGTGACCCACGCTATTGCGGCGCGCGCCCTACCAACTGAGCTAAGTGACCGCCGATGTTAACATACTCTATTTCTCTAGTCACTA
Source organism: Alatinidae sp. Z8VKAUB7J3 (assembly GCA_010016025.2). Lineage (NCBI taxonomy): Eukaryota > Metazoa > Cnidaria > Cubozoa > Carybdeida > Alatinidae > Alatinidae sp. Z8VKAUB7J3. The sequence goes on from JAAAKM020073195.1 coordinate 143,766,820, forward strand.
CATTAGCTCCCAATCATCCACCGTTCTCTACCATCTTGAATTTCAAAATCGGTCACGCTAAATTGAGCCATTGATCAGTCTTGCAAATAGAAAGTCATTGATTGACACATGAACCTTCCTTTTTATTCAAGATGCGACAAAGTATTGGTAGCGGTTAGTTACTTATCAAAAAGACCTTACACGAAAGGGGTCTTTTCGTCCTTTGGGCATGCAGGCGCATTGGACTAGACGCTTAAAGACAAAAATGTTCTGAATTAAACCTTGATCGTTTACAGGAACAAAAAATAGAGCACACAAATATTGTTAAACGAAATGCGATTGTGCCCAACAAGCTAAATTTGGCAGCTAATACAATCATCGTACGATTCGTACATTACGATTTATTGCTCAAGCCATATCAACGGCAACCAAGGTAGAAAATCATACTCAAAATGCCCTCTCAGGAACTGCTCGACAACGGTAAGTTCTCAAACTGGATTCTAGGTACACTTAATCGTAATTCCAGGATCAAAACAAACCACAATTCCTACATTTGAGGATGTGTCTCATGCAATGCAAAGCTGGCAGAGTCAATGTTACATGACGGTTACAAGACATCTTGTTGAAACGTAAGCTGTGATTTCGGAAATAGATATTGGTTCAAGTGATTAAGGCCTCGACGAAATGTTTTTCATTACGATCATGTGTGTAACTCTAGGTATCAAATGCGCAAAAAGCAGATGTGGCCTTGGCGGAGTTGCAGCGCTGAGAAACTCGAAATCTACATTTATCTAATCTGCAGTTGTCTAAACCACGCTCACTACTAGTACAGAGGAGGCATTCGGTTGCATGTAAATAACAGGAAACACCTAAAAAAAATACAGTATACACAAAAAATAAACAAAAAAGCCCCAATACACAAACAATGATTGAAAGTGCGCGTGAGTGAGTGAGGGTATCTGCCCAAGTGTGAGAGAGTGTAACCATGTCCACTAGTAAAGCGGCCCACGGACGCGCAATAATCTTGACAGTAGTACTGATGAAGGTGTAAATTGATAACATTATTGATCGTCTGTGGGCGATGATACAAAGAAAGCCGTTGTTGGTAAGTGGATAAAAGAGCAATCAGAAAAAGAAAACAGAGAAGAAAAAGAGTATTTAAAACCTAATGAAGAGAAATACAGAAAATCTGAGAACTTGAACAAGTAAACAAATAATATAAATAAAAGATGTACCCAACTGTTAAGTAACGAAGAAACATGATCTTTGACACTGTTAAAGTAAAAAGTCTTTGTATTCTATTTATAGTTACTTTCTCTGGTAAACAAAGACGCCGACTACAATAATGGATTATAAAATAAATATCTAGTATCAGTCAAAGTATTGATGTAGCAGCTAGGTCATTCTGCACGGCACTAGCATACACTGTCAAAGCCGTAAAGTAAAACCTACACCTTGAAATACATGTTTTTTCTCTTAATTATCAGCATATTCGGCTATTACTGATATGCGTCCCTTCAGCCTTTTTTGTAAATGATCAAAACACTTTGTTACACTGTAAATACTGTGGACATAATGCCATATTTCATTTTCTTAACAATAAACTAGCATTCTTAGAATAATGTGATGATGCCACAAAGTGACGCCTACGGTTCTAGAAATGTGATGGTAATAGTTTTAGAGTGAAACACCTCTCTAGACACAGTAGATAAACATAATGATTTGGTCACTATTAAAATTCACTACAAAAATTTAAAAACGTAATTTGTATTTTTTCATTTGATAATAATAACAACCAAAATATGAGTTCATTGAACTTTGTGATTGTAAGAGTTACAAAAAAATGTATTGTAAATGAAATTAAGCAGTTTGCTTCTTCTATGACAAACTATACACTCAAAAGGCTTTTGTTGCGTACGCTGTATTATTAAAATAACTAACATACATGTTAAATACTATGCAAATGTTCAATTTAACTCTGTTTGGTATAGGGGTGGTGGGGATCCAAAGTCTAATCAGTTTTGACTCAGGTTTCATGACTTTTCTTAAAACTTGATAAAAATAAAACAAAAACCCTTGTCATTTTTTGCAGAGTATCCTTTGTTGATCAGTGCGTACAAAGTATTTAAAATTCCCTTTTCCATTCTATTCATGGAACTGTTAGTGTTTTAAGTAGTTTGTATGGAATACCCTTTTACTGACCAGAGTCTTCATCCCATTCACTTAATCAAGAGTGATTATGAGCTGTATTCAAGAATACTTAAATCTTAAGGACCCTGTTGTAGCTATGAAAGGGACCAGTAATGGTGGCAGCCACCTGCTATCAAAACAAATCGCTCTCCAGCAGGTGAACAAGATCTGTTCATGTATTCATGATCATAGCCCGTTTGTAGCCCACATGTTTATACCATGGGACCGTAGAAATGACTGGATTAAGAAAGTTGTTGTAAAATGCTGCAGTTCATTCTTTTTTTCTTTTGTGTGAGTTTTTTGGCTTTTAATACAACATATTGTCTTTTGGTATGGGATAATTCAGCATTATTTATCTCTTCATTTATTGATTTCATTAAAGAGAAAAGTAGTGTTAGAATAAATAGTTTGGCAGGCTATACCACGTCCACTTGAATGTTGCAGTATGGAGACATTCTTTGCACACTGTTCAGTTGTGTGGATGGTAGTTCAAACAATGTAGAAGACAGGTGCTTCAGGGGCACAGCAAAAGTATAAAATACTACAAAGGCAACAATACAAAAATGCCCTGGTAGGTCTAGTTTCCACATTTTTGCAGAAATATACACTCCCTGAGGTTATTTTGTTTTAAAAGCTCTGATTTGATTTGATAACCAAGTCTTCCTTTGTGTGGATATTTGTGAGAATAGTGTGCTCTCTCTCTCCCCCCCCAGCTTGGTAGACAAACTCAAAGTATTACTGTATTCAAATTGCTGACACATGTAGGTGTGTAGAGCCAAAGGTTTTGTGTAATTAGTTGAGTATATACTTCACCTTCATAAGAATGATGATTTTAAAGAATTGCATGAGTGGGACAGCTCAGACTGCATGCAAATGATTGAGAGTTTAGTTGCCAAATTCCCCCTTTTGATGTAAAGTAGGATTGACTGTGCTATTGATCAAATCCCCTCTACCTTGGTAGTGAGGTTTTTAATGTGGTGGGGGGGGGGTTGTGTGTTGGGGGGGGGGGGGTGGTGGGTTGGGGGGGGGGGGGGGGGGGGGGGGGGGGGGGGGGGGAGTTTACAGGAGATCGTAGCGTTTAGCTTTGGTGATGTTATCACTCTTCTACAGTCCGTTTGAGTAGCTATTATTTAAATGGTTCATAGGTAAACGTCGCACAAAAAGCAGTTTAGAAGGGAAATTCTTAAACAATCATCACAATCAGTAAGTTTGGCGAAACTAGGTGGACATACAAACATCGGTTCAGCGATTACGATGTTACTGCTAAATAATTGATACTACAAAGAAGATACAAGGTAGACGCCGAAGGTTCCTGCCTGCGGATTTACTCATCTAAGAATCTGTCGTCAATCACTAAGAGCCTGGTATGACAATGCCGAGAATACTTAAACGAAAAATCTGTATTAACAATCTGACACCGCCAAATCCACTTCGACCAAAATAAAGCGTGTTAGACACTTTATATTCATAAATCTCACTCAAGGATGGATCGTATTTACAGAACGCAATGCCTTGAAGCATGTTATTAGTCTCATCCGAGAATCTTTTAAGACTAAAAAGCATTTCTGTTTATTTCGTGGCGCCTTGGTAATGGCATATGTATTCAACTCTACTACATGGGTGGAAAGTCGTGTTCCTTTGAACACTTACAGCGGCACAACCAACCATCCTGTACTCTGTAAAACTTACATATTTGTGGAGTTACGATGACAGAGTGGTTAGGGCGTTAAACAAACGGTGGAACCCCAGTCAAACAGCACGGTGTTATACCTCTGGGAAAGGCACTTTACCTAGATATCCCATGGACTCTCGACACCTTTTTGGTTAACCCTACCTTACATGGGCTTTTTGACTTTGGTTTTTATTTATTTTGAGCATTATAACTGAAAACTATCCTCCAAACATCAAAAATATAACTCTTAATTCGCTGTTGGTATAAAATCTAAAGATCATCTAAAGATGTGATTTTCATATAATTATTTTGCATATATTGTTATATACGTTTAATGATATAGAGTGAGTGAGTGACTGAGAGACTGAGTGAGTAAGTGAGTGAGTGAGTGAGTGAGTGAGTGAGTGACTGAGTGAGTGAGTGAGTGAGTGGTTGCCCATTGAATATGTTACTGAGTGAACAAGTGGGCAGTGTGTGCTTGGGTGCGCAAGTGAGTGCATTCCTAAATAATTTTAGAAGCAAGCGAGTGATTATTAACTATTTTGCCATTTTTTATATCATTATGACAATGTTAGTTAACTGAATAACTCAAGGTTGCCACAAATAACATTCAGTTGTCTCTTGCGAACATTCAGCTTATCTTGCTCGTTATCGTGCTGTCAACCAAACTATGTTTAACAACTAAGCTACAGAAAGGCGACATTCCTGTTTATGCATCTAAACTTATGCTATGGTACATGTCCTACAAGGCCGTTGTGGCTTGACACTGAACCACGGATGGCGAAATGACCAGAACGAAAATGCGCAACTGGATGTTAAGAAACGAGGCCAAATTTCGCAGTAAATCTTCTTGAACATTTAGACGTCGCATTATCTTCTTGAACATTTCAACGTCAGCTGTCCATAAACTGAGCGCCGTCCAAGTACTTCTAAAATTTGCCACTTGCAGATATTTCAAGTGTAGTATAAGGGAAGCCTATCTTAATAGAGCCGATACAAAAGCTTGTTAGTCACTGAGGTACAAGGTCGAGACAAAAAGCTTTGCTTGTATTATGAGGGACGGAGAGAACGGAGCTGAACATACATTCCCTGGATATCTCAAAATCTCGGTCGCCGCTGTTTCTAAAGCAAGCGTCAGGCCCGACAATGCTCAGAAGATAAGCCCAGATTCACCCCTCTACGCTATAAACTTTGACCAGCCCTCTACGCTATAAACTTTGAGATGCCCATACAATTGATAGATTGCGCCGTTTCGTACTGTCTTCAGCGATGAGTCGCTCTTTGTTTCTTAAATGTAAGGTAGACTTAAATTGTAGTCGTGGTCCGAGAAGTAGGTGTAACAGAGATTTACAGAGCATGTGACAAACTGTGTCAGTAAACATAGGTGCAATGAGAACGATGACAATCGAGTGTGTACCTGATGAGCAGTATGAGGGAATAGAGGCTCGAGAGATCGAATTGCATGAAAAAGTTAAGGAAGTGACGTCCATGGAAAATACTTGTTCTGTATGCAGAGGCATAGAAGCGAGTAACGGCGACCTCTCAGTCAAAGACTCCAGTGGGCCCGATTTTGAAACCACCCTTAAAAAGACCGGTTAAACCACCAAACAGGCTAACTAACAAATAAAGAGCAGCCGGGGGTGCCGAAGGGCAACGCCCCTTGGTTTTGGTTAATGGACAGAGAAGTACACGGGTTTTTTTTCATAAGCAACTCAGTTGCTTAGGTGTGAGGCCTCGATTTGGTCCAAATTCTAAGCAACAAGCTGAGCAACTCGAGGGACAATTTTTGAAACGCCTGAAAAACGGCATTCCACCCTCTTTAGACCACAGTTAGTGGCATGAAGGTGTTAAATACACAACTGCCAGGGGCTGCATTTTGTCAATCGCCAGCACAACGAAATTCGAAGATAACCTGTGGTGATACCTAAGCAACTACTTAAGCAACTCCAGGTCTGATTTTGGAAAATTGTTAAGCAACTCGAGGCCTGACCGCGAAAATGGAGTTGCTTATAAAAAAGCAACGTGTAAGCCATGTGGAACGCTAAACCGCCTAATAGAGCCGCCTTTCATAGATTAGGAAATGAAGGTCTTATCAATAATAACAAATACTACGCCTTTTCCTTGCCAAAAGTGAATGACGGCAGTCTCTCAATCAAAGACCCCTGATGAGCAGTGGGTCCGACCTTGAAACTACCCTAAATAAAACCACCAAACAGGCTAACAAATAAATAAAGGGTAGCTGGGGCGTCCAAGGGCGACGCTACTTGCTATGTTATGGAGCAAAATTGAGGGTCCGAATGAACGCAAATTATTCTTCGTTTCCTCCTGACTCTGAGGTCCTTGCAAACTGAATATTGTCACACAGGCACATTCAAAGAGTGGAAGTGAAATATCTGTTTTTGATTGGTTACTCTTGGGTGCCAGAGTTTTGAATATATAATCTTTTCCAAATCAGTTCAAAAAGGAGTAAACTTAACCTTATCCTATTATCTTGGGATCTTGACCTTTTTGTGACGTCATAAAAGAAATAGAAATATTCGATTAAATTAATGTTACACACAATGAATTTGTGTCTGAGCGGCCAACGGGGCAAGTTTACATTTATAAAAGTTTTAGGGACAATCAATTCCGACAGTAAATTGAGAATAGACTTTTCGTATGACGTCATAATCGTAATCAGTTCTATACATAATCGGCTTTATTGGTTAAGCTTTTTATTTACTCAATATGTAAGCCATTCAACCAGCTTCAATGTAGTACTTTTGTCATATTTGTTGGTGCCTTTTTAAGCCAGACAGATTATTCTGAAGGAAAGACATCTCTGGAAATTGGTAATCTTGTCCGAGGTGGGATACCTCTCCTGTACTCCTAAAAATGGGAGTTGTCGCTTATGCATACAGCTTTGGTAAACTGCATGCTGTTTACTTTTTACTATTAAGTACGTACCAGTTGGCTACATCAAATACTCAATCAAAAAGCCTATTAAGATCAGATATTCAGCGTACATTTCGATTTGAAATTTCTGCATATGGCTGTTTTCTTCGCGTGGTTTGAATTTTATATATGGTGATGGCATCTGTCCTGTATTCCGCGCTGTTTGTGTACTACTGCCACCGTTAGGTAGTGCTATTCCCTTCCATTAGTTTGTAGCTTTCATGGAGGTATAAAATTGAAATTTTACTTTACTTTTAAAAAACAAGACTTGGATGAAAAAATGTGTCATTTTTTTAAACAAAATGTGTCATTTTTGTCGATTGTGTCATTTTTTATTGAAGAATGTGTCATTTTCGTCGATTGTGTCATCGTTTCGACTGAATGTGTCATTGTGTCACGCAACATCAAATTGTGTCATTATGACACAAAATGTGTCAGTTTGGCAGCCCTGGTCCCAGCTACATTTAGTCCTCTTTTGTTTCGTCTTAAAAAGTAACTATTTCTGGATTTATTATCCTTAGAGCATAGTGAGAAGCTAGTAGACACATTTTACGAAAATTTTAATGCCGAATCATAGTGACGCCTAAGAACCAAAAAAAAGTATAATTTGAGAAAAGAAAAATGACATTTGTTGTAGTATGTACAAGGGGATGTCAATAATGTTAGTATTATTAACTCTTCTGCACTTGGCAAGAACTCTCTTTCCAGCTAGTGACTTTCTACTCAACAAAGTATTGTGAGTGTATCACAGTGAATACACTACTGCAACAGCAGAATGTATGTTTTAGGCCACTGGTAAGACGTGAGATTTGTTATCATCAATCACCCGTTGTTGTTTCCTTATTCACGGCACTTGATGGTTTGCACTAGAAGAAAATCTAAAAAGATATGCTAAATACATCTTTGATTTATACCTAAATATTTTAATAAATAAATTTGCTAACGCACTTCGAAAACAAAAATCTAATCTCTCGTTATTGAAATAAATGAATAATTATATTTCACAATATGTTAACAGTACACAGTACACTCATGGGTAATTAGCTGAAAGAGACATGTTTTTTGGATGGATTTCGTTTAGCATCAGTCAATCAAGCATAAAAGAAAATCGATCTCGGGCAATCAGAGCGCACTTTACCAGAATGTTTCCTTGCCAACTTACGGCTTCCCAAAAGGTCCAAAAACGACTGCAAGCAATAAAATTATAATATTTGGGATACTCTATGTTATGAATTTTGACATAAAATCAATTAGTGTACAAACCAATTGTTAGAACACTTTTGTTTAGCAGTTTCGTTGCTACTTTTATGTTTACTGTAGTTGGGATTCATGCACGATAGTGGATATGCTGTTAGAGGATTATTGAAGATCATGAATCAACGGTTTTCGTGAGATGCAAAAGGGATTTCAACTGGAGCTGAATATTATTCCTCTTGGTTATATCTTACTCAATGTAACAACACGGGGGTATGATGCATTTCAGGATTTTACGGACAAATAATTTCACTGCCAGCCCACAAGGTTCTTACAATGTGTCTTATTTTGTTTATGTAGGTAACATTAAAACCTTGAATGCTTCAGTAAAGGCTGTCAGTAGATCTTACATTGCCTGAAGACTATGGGTTACAAGCGCTGAGTCATCTGCAAAGAGCAGCTCTTGACCCAGTTGATCCTGTGTCTTGTTCTTTGCTTTCAGGCGCCTGAGGTTAAAAAGGTCTCCATCAAATCCTCTTCGAATGTACAGATCACCAAGTTCTTTCGGTATGCTTTTTAGGACTGCGGCAAGGAAGACAGTGAATAATGTTGGGGCAAGAACACACCTTTGTTTGACGCCATCTCCAACACTGAATGTGTATGAACATTCACCACTACACCAGACGCTGGCAGTCATGCCATTGTGGAAACTGCGTAACACTTTGTGGGCAACCGTAGCGACTAAATAGCTTCCGTAGTGTTTCTCTGTGAACCGTGTCAAAGGCCTTGCTGAAATCCACAAAGGTAACAATGAGCGGTTGGCGCTGTTCAGCGCACTTTTCTTGCAGTTGCCGCAACGTGAATATCATATCCTGAGTGGATCTGCTGGCTCTGAATCCACATTGACTCTCAGGAAGGATGTCTTCAGCTAGGGTTTGCAGTCGGAATTGCAGAATTTTGGCTAGCATTTTTCCTGCCACAGACAGAAGTGATATTCCTCTATAATTTTCACATTCTGCACGGTCTCCTCTTCTTTTGTACATGGAAACAATGGTCGCATCTTTAAAATCTTGAGAGACGTCTGCTGTTGTTGACTAGATGTTGCAAAATAGCTGCAACAGTTGGCTTTTCAGCGCTCGTCCTCCATATTTCCAGACCTCCGGGGGTATGCCGTCTGATCCTGCGGCTTTTCCACACTTTGTTCTCTTGATGGCCGTGTCAAGTTTTTTTATGGTTGGTGGCTCGTCCATTTGGTACCTGATAGGTAGTTGTGGGATGTTGCTGTCGGCACCATCTGCGAAACTGCGCTCTCGGTTCAGCAGAAGACTCAAGTGTCTCCTCCATCTCTCCATAATCTTGTGTTTGTCCGTGTGAAGCACGCTGCCATCAATACTCTTCACCGGGTCGAGGCAGGTAGTAGTAGTAGTAGTAGTAGTAGTGGAAGTAGTAGTAGTAGTAGTAGTAGTAGTAGTAGTAGTAGTAGTAGTAGTACTTCCTCAGTAGTTTTATGTGGCACAGGCTACGATCGTAGATGGTTTTCAATGTAGATTTTACAAGAGTTTAGTGAAATTAAATATTTCGCATAATAGCTAATTCACTTAATCATTTCAAGTAATGGGTGAGATCTGTCTTTTGTGACTTAATATTTTATTGTGTTGTTGCTCCCTTAGAAAAAAATTGAAACAGTTTTCTTTCCTTAGAAATGGTAGGAGGGCTTTTAGCACCAGAGCAGCAGAAGCAGGAAACAAATCTCGAACTTCTTGATCAAGCTGCATCATATTGTCCGTACAAGCATGCATCCCTGGAAACGTAGATGTTGATCCGAAACATGCATTTGCGCCCATTAGACTTGAGTTCCTCAACCTCACAGGAATGCATCTACATTCCATCTCATCACCCCACCCCCAAATATTGACTCCCCCAAATTTCTGTATTCCTCTATCGCGGAGGAAATCCTCCCGGTTGAGAACCACTGCTCTAAGTAATTCAGGCAATGACTATAATTTACTATCAGGTATTTCACTTAATGCTTACGTTCTTATAGCATAAAAGACTATTTAAAATGTTTGACATTTTCAGACAAAATTGTAGGAATCATACTAGAAACTGCCTACTGCACCATGATGATCTTAATTTGAATGAACTATAAGCTCGGCCACAGGGTTTTTGCTCAGCCATAGCATAATCTATAAACAATTTTCTCTTTCGTGCTAATGGCAAGCCATGATTTGAGTGCTCGAGAACAAAAAAAATGTATTTTGAGTTATTCCGCCCTGCATCGTCTCAGTGGACAAGAATTTGTGTTTTAAATATTAGGCAGTCATAAAGACAGTTTCCAATCAAACGCCGTGCTGTCACATTGTAGTTAACGGACACTTTAAATGTAGGACACTGGCTTTTGTATGTTACAATTGCATTTTAATGTACTCAGATTGAAGATGGAGAACTTCTTTAAACATTTTGAGGAGGTGTCGAGAGACTCAGTTAATATTGTAACTTTAACAGAAAGAAGAGTTCTACATCACGCTGATAAAATACTCCGGAAAAATTGATCATGTAGTGTATCCACGAAGAAACTTTAAACGTCAGGGGGAAAGTGATAAGGGTTAAATTACATTTGGTTCACTCAGTTTAGTGTAGAAATTGGGTATCCATTATTACATTAAACGCATCGAGGCCCTTTTATGCGTAGTTTTCTCACTATTACTCAAAACGTTAAGAAAGAAATTAATCCCTACTGCTGTTTATTGAAAATATAAGAGCTATTTTGCAAGTCTAAGACAGCAAAGAAATCATACAGCTATTTTTGCCCTTCAAATTAATTTTTTACCCCTCTGTAAATGTGGAATTGATAGCTAATGCCAACGGAACAACAAACGAAGTTATGAAACAGAGAAGCCCTATTCAACTTCATTATGGAAAAGTAATAGTTTCCCTATCAAGTCCTGAGCATTGCGCATGAGTGAAATCCCAATCAATAAAAACCGTCATGAATAGTATAGAAACATTCCCATGCTCACTCATTAGCGTGTCATTGGATGAGAAGTCACTGAAGAATTAAATCTCTTGTTTATACATGCTAGTTCTTTAAACAAGAGACTACAGAATTTTAAACAGTGCCATTGCTCAGCAACAGATTATAGTAGAACGTACTGCAAGGAAGACGTCAAAACAGACATTAGCATTGCAATGTTCTGGTAGACACAAAGTCTTACTGACCTCAGTTACGTAGAGCGGATTCTCTTTGAAAAACGCCTGAATTTGAATATTCGTGAACGCAAGACTGACACGAACTTTCCCACAGAAACAGAAGAGCTTGTTTGATCAAAGATTGAAAACAGAAAAGTCCTTAGTACCTTACTGTTATGATCATTGGTGTCGAAAGACTTTGGTTGTAATCTTTTGCAAGAAGATTTACTTACTGCCCTGACCTCTCAGAACTTATGTAAGATTCAATGCAATAATCAGAAGAAGGAAAGTCTGTCATTTATAAGAGGGCCATTTGTAGAGGGCCTTGCTTGTAGTTGTCAGATAAGTCCTTAAGAAGGTGTCAGGGGTGGACTTGAATCTGTCCAAGATGTCTGCCTTTTAGGTATGTATGTATGTATGTATGTATGTATGTATTTTAGGTATGGTGAAGGAAAATTGTTTTGCTATATATGCTGTGAATGGATGTTAAAAGTTAGGAATGCTGTTAAGGTACTTATAAGGCCACTGGCCCCAAAACTACTTTCATCCTTGACTTCAATGCGCTTCTTCTTGTTCTAAGTGCCCTGTCTGACAACGTTGGCAATCATGATGTTCCATCTGCCCCACTCTCTCCTTAGATGTAAGATGTCACTTGATCTAATACCATTTCTCCATTTGTTTGCCAGTTGCTCTCTCAGGCTTCCCAAGAAAGTCTTTCTCTGTCTGCCTCTGTATCTTGTTCCCTCTATCTTCCCAATCAGCACCAAATTTTCTAGGCCTTCCTTCCTCATAACATGCCCTAAGAACTCCAGCTGTCGTCTTAAGATTGTCCTCAAAGGGCTCCTTTCCGTACTTACTCTTTGTAGTACCTCCTTATTTGTTACTTGGTCTGCCCAGGATATTTGCATCCTGCTCATGAACCACATTTCAGCAGCTTCCAACTTTTTCTACATTGCACCTGATACTGTCCAGCATTCGCGAACACACAGCAGGGTGGGTATCACATAGCACTGTAGTACTCTCATTCTTATGGACATGGACAATTTTTGGTGTTTCAGAATTTTTCCCAATCTCTCGAAGGTCTCTTGCTAGTCCAATTCTCCATTTTATCTCGGTGTCATTGCCATTTTCTGTGATGTAACTTCCCAGGTAGTTGAATTTGCCCACCTGTTGAATTTTATCATTCTCAATGAGCAATCTGCAATAAGGACTTTGTTTTTTTGGCTGATTGTAAGTATACAGTCTTTTTGCAATTTCTTTCAAGTCCTTTTCTCTTACTTTTTGCAACTACCTTGTAAAGGACGTCCTGCAGTCCTTGCTGATAGCTTGCAATTAGCATGGAATCCCACAGGGAGCTGAACACCACGTCCTTATCTTTGGCCTACTTTTATGACCTTCCATAGACGACGCAATTTGTAACCTTTGATCATACGTCATTGTCTTTAATCTATTTCAATCCTCCGTCAAAAAACGTCGAGGCAGCAAAGATCCGTCTATAAGAAGACTCTTTCAGTCGCAAAAGTTGCAAAGGTAGATCATTAGTTAACTCTGAAAACAAAGTCTCTCTTAACTGGAATATCTCAATTATTGCCAAGGGTGCCCAAAGTAACGTTCTTTTCGTTCATGGGGACAGAAATCAACGCATCTCTTAAGGGAAAGGCCAAACCTATGATCTTCATATCCTGTATGGACAGATTTTATCTAATGTATCCAGAAAAACAGGATTTTCCAGTGTTATTGCACTTAATAAGACCAACTTAATCACAGTGGAAGAAACCTGAACAACTGGTTTCTAGTAAACAACTGCAAAAAAAACTATACATGGTAAAAAACTTGGCATTAACGCACAGGAATAATTAAAAAGTTATTGAAAGTTTACAACATTACATCTATCCTTATATTGATTAATTGCTTCGTCTTAAAGACACAATAACAACTTTAGATGTGTGACTGGGCTTTTACCGCCATTCTTATGTGAATTATTTGGGTAACGCAAGGGAATGCAAGAATACGAAACTCTTCACGCAGAACATCGTCGCACACTTTCTTAATTAGAATAAACTCAGACCAACGCAGCTTCAGTTACAAAACAGTGGCAAGACGGAGCAATATATATGATCATTATAAACAATTGCCGTTCACAGCAATTGAAAAAACTAAAAAAAATAATTTGTATCTACTTCTAAAACAAACGGTACGTCTTGCAAAGATCTTTTCTACTTTAAGGCATAACAAATGTTTTTAGTTGAAGCTAGTTTTTGTATTTTTTATATTATACGGGTGCGTGGGCTATATGATATAAACTCCGAATTAAGGTTTTGCTTTGCAGTTTCCTTGTTCATGTTTTCCTATCGAATGTGAGTAATGAACTTTGCTTCCTAAGAGCATCATCATCATCATCATCATCATCAATATAAATAATAATATCATCATCATCATCATCATCCTTATAAATAATAATATCATCATCATAATCATTATTATCATTATCATCATCATCATCCTTATAAGTATCGTCAATATCATCATCATCTTCATCATTATTATCATCATGATCATCATCCTTATATATAATCATAATTATTATTATCATTATCATCCTTATAAGTAAACATCAATATCATCATTATCATTATCATCATCATCCTTATCAGTAAATTTCAATATCAGCATCATCATCATCATCATCGTCATCATCATTACTATCGTCATCATTATCAGCATTATTAGGTATCCTCACTAAAGTAAAAGTAATCGTTATCACTCATTCCAAAAGTGCATCCAAAGACTGTGGTTATACATTATACATTGACGGGCCATTGTCTTCTCTAAACCTCTGAATCGTCCGGTGCTCTGTATCTTTCTTCATACAAGTTTAATCCTTCGATCATAGCAAAGTAATATTACGTAATACGCGACTTGTGTTAATTGTTGAACTGTGATGAATCTAGAAGGACTATTTTTATTGTGACATTTTATTACGTGAAAATTATGTAGGAGAATAAACCTGATGACAATTTTTGAAACACATTTGTTTAAGAGCTCAACGAAACCAAGAATCAAGTGCAACTCAGACGCTAGCCGAGATACCACGTAAAAGTACGTTTTAAATAAACACATGGTTTCTTGATTATTTAATAGTAGAGTCTCTGCTATTTTAGTTCCTCGATAATGAAGGGGAAGATGGCAAGATGCTACTCTTATCAAACAAGGGGCATTCTCAAAGGTAATGTAAATCACTTTCTTTCAGAAGCTCTTTGTCAGGTATTATTCCCCGACAAGGACGTTAAGAATTCTTTAATTGAGAACGTTATGTAATTATGGTAGTCGCAGTAACCCAACAACGACGTATGGCCGCTGTAATACAGCAATAAATTTTAACATGTAAAAATAAAGTCATTTATACCATCTTAAGGTTTTTCAATAAAATATCCCTAAAGAAAAAATCCCTACAGTAAAATTGCACGCCCTGGTTACTAGGTACTAATCCACTGTAGGTAAAGATTCACCTAAAGGAAGGGAGTCTTTGTTTTGCAATTGTTGTCATATTTTAATTACTTTTTTTCAAAAAAGCTTCAATGATCGTGCTGCTGTGCTGCAAAATTTATTTTCTTAGTTCACAATAGTGTCTTGACTGTTGTAATTTTTGCCTACAATTTTCAAATGGCAAACCGATAGCTAATCTTAAAAATATGACTAAATGTATTACATATGTAACAACCGCGACAACTTAAGCTTAAAGTATACATTGAATATTAGCAGAATTGAAACAAGAGGTAAGAACCAGAAATATATACCGAAGTAATTGGATTCTTGGATTGATGTTGTTGCGTTAGTGTCTTTCAGGTTTTCGAATTACAAGAACTTTCTAAAAGTGCAAGGCAGTGATCCATGTTTTATAGATAACATACAAGTTGCTGTTGCGGGGATTGATGACTTGTAAGGGGTTTTTTTTATTTGATCAAGCCTACGCAAAACAGGTCATTTCAGTGGTAAGATTACTAACAACACGGAACTCTTTGGTGCGCCCACGTATTCATAATGGGACACAAGGACTGGACAAAGTGGCAAGACTTTCCTTTTCAGCTTGGATACACTGCTGTGATACTGCTAGTACAGCATATCATACAAGATAGTGGTAGTCGTACTAATGTGTGAAATGGTAATCGGCCAATCTCACAGCAGTGCCGTCAAAAATGCATGACCCATCTTAACTTTTATACCAGTTTTCATGAATTACGTCTAACTTGTTACCCTATTGGAAAGTAAGCTCCCTTAGGACAAGCTCCACTACTTATTAGGGATCGAGCCAACCCTAGAGAAGCATCTCACGCAAGCAATCTTGTCAATTATTCTTAACTTAGCGCCCTTAAAAACGGTTATTATGTTGCACCAACCAACATAATATGTAGTATGTTTACAAACGAAGGCTTCTCGTGCCTTTAAAAGATGTTCATGTTTAGGAATATCCACGTTGTCCTTATCAATCACAGCTAATATATTTATGGCAGTCTCTCAATCAAAGACCCCTGATGAGCAGTGGGTCAGGTATCGAAACTGCCCTAAATAAACAGAAAAATTACCAAACAGGCTAACTAATAAATAAAGGGCAGCTGGGGCGTCCGAGGCCAAAACATCTCAATTGTGGGCTATCGGGCAGAGAAGCAAACCATGAGACAGGTTCAACCTCCCAGTGGGACCGCCTCTAGCGGATTATGGATAGAATCTGTCATCAATGAGAGTAGATACTAGATCCACTCCTTGCCAACTGGCCAGGGGGCGACTAACGTCGCTCGCCCTGTTTCGAAAACCGGGCTATCAAGGCATCGTTTGATGAAGAAAGACTGATACAAGTCATTTCAGATCTTCACAAAGGTAACAACGGTTCTTCTGAATCCACTAAATCCACCCATTGCTAACAGCTTGGTATGAAATAACACTACATTACATAACTCCAATCTTGAGACCAATTTGTCTAATGACGATTGATACACATTTCATTCAATGTACGTTTCTTTCTATTCTTTAGAAACAACCACATGCAATAAGTAACATTTTTCGAATGATAACAAGGGTAACTGCTACCTCATTTTCTGTAGTGGTAATAATGACCGTTAGTAAAAGAAGCGTAAACAAGAAACCGGACTAATAACGGGCAGTTATAGTGATTACTGGCTTTCATAGTTTTATGAAAAGGGGGTCCACTTTTTCATAGAGGTATAGAGGCATGAAAGTAAAACCTGATGTTGATGAAATCACTACATAGAAATGCTAGCATCTTGAAACAGATAGTGAAAGCTACTGGAATTTGCTACCTGCAAGGTTCTTGTTAAATTACTTAATGTTTTTGAGGAATTCTATGTTGCTGATAGTAACAATAAATGCCTTAAAACGATAATACCTTTCCACGCAGGGATTTACTGTTAGAAAAGGTTTTAGGAGAACTTGAACTAGGTAAAGAAGCAAGGAATTCATCGAAAACGAGCGAGTATGGGCGAGCGGGGTAAGAATAATGTAATTAGTTGGATAGAGAGTAACAAATAAAGAAGTATTAAGAAGAGTTCGTGCAAGTGGAGAATTGAGCAGCAGTATTAGAGTAAAGCATATGAGATTTGTAGGGCATGTGAGAAGAAAGAATGTCACATCATCATCGTCATCTTGCAGCCTCGGCCGAGATAGAACTTATTACACCCTCCAGTATTCCCTATCTGTCATAGCTCCTAAAAGGTCTTCCTTGGCAATAGATGTATCCTTATAACACACCATACTCACAAGAAAAATCAATGGAAAGCGAGCGAGAGGATAACAAAGAGAAATATTGT
Source organism: Alatinidae sp. Z8VKAUB7J3 (assembly GCA_010016025.2). Taxonomy (NCBI): domain Eukaryota; kingdom Metazoa; phylum Cnidaria; class Cubozoa; order Carybdeida; family Alatinidae; species Alatinidae sp. Z8VKAUB7J3. The sequence goes on from JAAAKM020073195.1 coordinate 143,783,800, forward strand.
AACTGTCATTGGTATATATTTAATTACAAGACCAAATAATATGATTCACATGACCAGAAAACAGAAAACTGCGGCATGGCATGTTGTTCTAAAACAATACTCCTAACATCTAAAAACGACTTCCTGAAGAAGCTGGTAGCGATTTTTGTATATACTAGTTTCGATGCCGTGGATTCAACAGCCTAGTCGCTATCATTGCACTCACGAGTCCTTCATAGGTTATGCCCATCAATCATGTAACCTAAAATGTCCTCCAACGCCCTTAAATAATATGGAACATAGAAGACAAAGAGGAAGAAGATGAGAAAGAAGAGGAAAAAGTACATAATGAAGATATAAACCACCCTGGTAGATAGTTTTGTAGTAAGTAATACTCTTTTAGTTTTGAAAAGAACACCAGAGAAATAGAAAATATGTCATCACCGGGGATCGAACCCGTGACCCACGCTTTCGCGGCGTGCACTCTACCAACTTGAGCTAGGTGGCCTGCAATGTTAACATACTCTATTTCTCTAGTCGCCACATTAGCTCCCAAACATCCACCGGTGGACATCGGCATCCAGCTCAACGCAATTGGAGACCAGCCTCTCTGCGCCATGTGACTTGACCAAGGTAGGAATGCTCTCCGGCCCGTCATCTATCCAAGGCCCATTAGAAATTAGAAGTTATAAATCCTCTCTTCTCGATAATACTCTTTTCTGTTCTACGTTCATCTGCATACAATTACAAGTAGCAAAAACCCAACAGCTGGCTCACTGCATATCAGACAAATTCTTAAGTCATTGTAGAATAATATTATCGATCAACTGCTACATTAACCATACATTAGCTGAACATTCATCTTTAATTCTTTGCGCTAAAAACTTTGCTCCGCCGAAGCAATGGCAGCTGAATCGGCGTAAATCATCGAAAACTAGATATGACCTCAAATTCACCAATCACAAAGTGTCAATCAACTGCTTGCAGCGACCCAATCCTTTGACTCGAAATCATATTTCGCGCTAAACATCCGCAGACAGCAGTGACAGGGAATCGTACAAAAAGCGTGGGGTATAACAAGATAAAAGCAAATTTTAAAAACTTTGGCGCAACTTTGTAAATGGCTACAGTGTCACCCAAGCAAACTGAATGACTCTGTCGTGCACGGAGTGCCCACAACTTCGCGTACTCGAGAAAAGATAAATGTAGATTTTGTGTCTCTTAGCACTACATCTCTGCGGAGGCCAACACATCTAGTTTTTATGCAATTGATGTCTAGAATTTAAAAGCCTAATCGTAATAAAAACAATTTCTCAAGGCCTTAATCACCTGAATCAATATCCATTTCCGAAATTACAATTTAATGCTCAACACAGCGTTCAATCCCTTTAGTTTATGATATAAACCAGAGCATATTACCCTGCAGCAGTCACACAACGTTTGCAGAGCGCGAGGCACAACTTCAAATGTAGGAACTTTGGCTTCTTCTGATCCAGAAATTACGAATACGTGTATCTACACTCCAGTTTGGGCAGTTTCTCAATCAAAGAACCCTGATGAGCAGGGGGCCCGACATTGAAACTACCCTAAATAAAATATTGGTAGTGGTAACTAGTAGTAGTAGTAGTAGTAGTAGTAGTAGTAGTAGTAGTAGTAGTAGTGGTGGTAGTAGTAAAAGTGGTAGTAGTAGTAGTGGTAGTAGTAGTGGTAGTAGTAGTAGTAGTAGTAGTAGTAGTAATAGTAGTAGTAGTAGTAGTAGTAGTAGTAGTAGTAGTAGTAGTAGTATCAAATTAGTAAATCAAAATGATATGGTAAATCATATTGACTAAGTAGACAACCACTTTTACTCAAGGGGATCGCATTTGCCTTGTTAATTGAATTAAACTAATTTGGTCTCAAAAAGACACTAGAGAAATAGAACATTTTCATTATACGGTTTGGAAAAAATCAATCACTCTTTCACTGTGAGTGCGCGACCATCTACGCAAGGCGACTCCCTATGTTAACATGTTTTGCTTTTCTAGTCGAAACATTAAATCCCAGTAATTAACCGGTGCATATCAAAATCCGGTTTAAACCATTAGGGACTTCCCTCTCTGTGCCACATAACTTACTCAACGAAGGACTGTCATTCGGCCGGGATCAACTCGGTAGGTCACATCAATTGTGAGCATCAAAACGACTCGGTGGTACAGCCTGTCTGCGCTATGTGACTGTGCTCAGAAAGGACCGATATCTGGCAGGGGTTGATTCAAGGGATTACATTGATTGTATGAATCAAAATAACTTCATGGGTAACCCTGTCTGCGCCATATTACTGGGCCAAGGAAGGACTGCCATCCGATCGGGATTAAATCGGGAGATCACATTGATTGCATGAATATAAATAACTAGGCGAACCACTTTGACCAGGTGGATCAGAGTGGTGGTTCTGAGTAGCTCTGTTGACCACACGGACTACGTAGGTCACGTCAATGCATCATCATTATCATCATTATCCTCATAATCATTTTACAGCCTCAGCAAAGATAAACATCTTATCAGTAGCTGTATACTTGATGCCTTGCTGGGGCTATCAAGGGTGTTTTTATCGTGACACCATCACACAATGGGTCACATTGACCTTGTAGATCAGATTTGCCCTGATCGATCAAATTGATTTGCGGAACGGATTGACTTAGTGGAGCATATTCATACGGCGGAGCATATTCATACGGTGGAGCATATTCATACGGTGGAGCATATTCATACGGTGGATCCTATTCATATGGTGGATCATATTCATACGGTGGATCATATTCATACAGTGGATCATATTCATACGTATGTATGTATGTATGTATGTGTGTATGTATTTATGTATGTATGTATGTATGTATGTATGTATGTATGTATGTATGTGTGTATGTATTTATGTATGTATGTAGGAATGGCAGTGAGACTTGAACTCACTACCCATAAATTTTAGGCGATTTAGTCAGTCCTTATTATCAAAAGTACACCCGTGGTGACAAATTCATTATTTCTCTAGTGTCTTTTTGTAACTATCAAAAATTTGTTTCTTGCACACAGTTACACCTTTATCAAAGAAACACGTAAACGCATATTAAGTTAGTTTGTTTGTGAAATAAAAAAAAAAATATTGCCCGAAATGGCGAAAACATTATGTACTTAAAAGCTTTTTTACACTCCTCAAAGTACAATCGTCAGAATGATCGAAATGAAACAAGTGAAAAGAGGATGTTGCGTCTTCTCAATTTCTGAATGTCCCTTTCAAAAATACAGTTATGTACACTCTTTTAAGACGTTTCATTTCATTTCATTCATACAAAAAAACGCTTTTCAGTACATAATGTTTTCACTATTTCTCACCATAGATATTAAAATAGGTATTGTCCTGTCAGAGCCCAGAAGGAAATCAAACGCAAATGTTGCCAGCGAAAGTATTTCCTTGAAGATTTTTGAGCAGAAAGATTAATCATTAAACCAGTTTATTTCTTTGACAAATAATTTTCATTTTTTGTCCTCATTACCATTGCTGTCGTCTTGTTCCATTTTTAAGAATTACGTACATCCTTGGAATGCCAGTACACCGTTTTCCATTTATATCACCACACTTCTCTGTATGTTACAATCCACTTGTCTGATTTAGAAAGCGCAAGCGTCTGTATTATTTTGGTGAATTGCCTTGCACACCGTCCTGCATCTGATAGGAGAAAGAACAGAGCCAACATAAATAGGAATTTATGGAAGGTTTAATAGGTCTTTACCTTCGAAATATCCTTTCCTTGTGTTAGATATAGTACCACTCAAAGTCAGGCGTTTTCAGCTTCCAAGAAATATGTGTTGAACATTACACATTATATTAAAACTATTCCCAGTCATTCAGTTATGTTGTTATGCAGACAAAGCCTGTGCCACAGGCGCACCGCTACTAGATTTTTGTTCAGGTATGTGATTCTGAAAAGCATCCAATCCTGAACGGACTCTCTTCAACAATCCTTAAACTGAAAAATGAAAAAAAAATCAAAAAGTCAAGTGTGCCGTGACATCTAGTCATTCCACTATCAGTCAGGCACATCTGCCTTTAAGGCCAAAACTTCGCTCGTCTTGCTCGGCCGACGTTTGTTGTTGTTGTTGCTGTCATTAAGCAGTTGTGCCCAGCTTTTGATTGTTGTTTTTCCTGCTACTATTACTGCTATTCCCTTTAATTTTTTATTCGATTGAAACCATAATAGACTGTAATTCTCTTTTTATGAAATAGTTATGCCAAACCAATTCATTGATTTGTAAAGCATCAAATTTATAGCATTCAAAAATTTGCGGGGAGGGAGAGATGATAAGCCCTAGGCTTCTTCCCTCCTCATTCAGCTTCTATAAATGTAATAATGTCCTGTAAATATTTAATGTAATATTTTCATGATAAGAAGCCTGGAACAAGCTTTGAAAATGTACAAGAAACATTTTTCAAGATTTATTTGATGATAATTTTTAAGTAATGTAAAGATTTCTGAGGTTAAACGTGCTTTAGGTTGGTATGCATTCTGTTTTAATTTATTTAACAACTATCGGAAATTATTTTCAACCCCCTCCCCCCTTCCCCCCGTTAAAATTATTTTAAAAATTGCTTCCAGGCCCCCATTTATTCCACCCAACGTTTATTAGAGACCAAAGAGTACCAATCTGATAACAGTGAAAACTGCGGACGGTTCTAGACACAAATTGGAAGATGAATTTTTTGAAAAACGTAAACAAAAAGAACAAGAACAGCATCTAATAATTTTTTAACTCACCTGGCGTAGTACATGGGACAGCAGGATTAATATACAAGAGTGTCTAGTCCGAAGAAGTTAAAAAATAAGATGATAAAATATAAACACACACATACGGAAAAAATAGCTAAGTTGTTGCTAAGAAGAAAAAGAGTGGGCTGAACTGGAAGCATGTTAAATAAGAATTGTCGGACGGTGCTTAATTCTAGACTCTGCAAAGCTGGGCGCTTATTTTCTATTTTTCTAGTGTTTTCAAAACTTCAAAACTTCAAAATTTTCAAACCTAGCATTTCAAATCCTCGCTTCTCGATGATAAAATTGACTTTATTTCACTATCAAACGCTCTTTTTACAGAGTTTATTTACAAGCGATAACTCCCGCCTCGCTTTTATATCAAAAAAAATACGTCATTGGAATTTGGGAAGTGTCTATTGTACAAAATCGTCTATTACAAAAACTATGGTAACTAGGTTTTCCACCTGGCATTTCACTTGTTACAACTACGGTAACACTTGTTTTTTTCTCTTGCATTGTTTCAAATCTTTATTCGTCATTATTATACAGAGCCCTATACTCCTGAATATGTCTCCCATTTGTAAGACATCTCCGATTCAACTTTGATTAATTATTTTCTTAATAAGTGCACCTTTCACTGACTAGCCTTAGAAATAGAGCATAGAGCTTAGAGGGCACAAATCTGCAGCATCCTTTTCATTGAAGTTTGCTGATGGTGCAGAAAAGAAATGACTAAGAGAAGTATGGTCTCTAGATCGTGTCTGTGGTACCCCCTTTTTTAAATGTAGCCCTGATTTATCCTATCCATCAATGCTAAAAATATACTAAACATGACCTTGCATGCTCTCCTCAATCCACACTTTGATATTGCTGGAAGAAAATAATTACAGACGAATAGCGGCATTTGTCTTTCGTGGTACCGTGCTCGATACGACCCTCAAAGACTGATGATGAAATTTCAGGTTACGATATTTTGCAACGTCGAATATTTCACGGGTACACAGGCCGCTTGTTTCTTTGAACTGAATAGCAACAGCATCACGTAGTAAATCTTTTTGACTTGAGATTAAACATTAAAGGAAGTCCCAGATCAATTCAATTCAACGAACATCATTCTTTAAACTTCCCTCGATGCACTCGATAACAGTTCGCACCCTTATTACTCATTAAACCCTTTTAAAGGGCAGACTGGCTTTTTAACGTGGTAAGCTTTTCCTAAATGCTCATAGATACCCTTTGCAGCTGATACTTATGAGGTTTTTTAGAGGTAGACGATTAAAGTGGGGAGTGGTAAGGTAAAAGATTTGCTTATTCGTGTTAGCGTCTTGCGTCCTCGTCCTACTTACGTTTCACATAAGTCTCCTCATGACCTACCAGAACATGAGAATTAGTTTTTATGGAAGTGCAAATGTCACTCTGTACAACTTTTAAGTCAAACTCTTTATCTTATAATCAAAGTATGGAATATGCCTTTCTAAAGCGTGGTTTTTGTACCTAAGCATACAAGGTTGCCAAGCCGAGAACGCCGATACCTTCCATTGACTTGTGATCTGTAAATAGAAGGGGAAGGCACTACAAGTAGAAGAGGAAGGGCATTCCGAAATGGATCACCAATACAGACTTACCTGGAGACATTTTCTCTCGCCTCTGAACTTAAGCGACCATTGGACGACTTTTTATGGTTGGACTTTCCCGTCGATTCGACTTATGATTACACAACTGTTAAGCCATCAGGGCAACCAAATGCATGGATAATGTCGAAAGTGATAGAGCAGTCACGGTCACTTGTAGTTAAGAATACCCTCACCGGAAAACGCAGGGCGTGGCACGAGGCCCCTGCGGTCTTATCTAGTTAATCATCTGCCGCTAAATTTTTCACTCATTCGGATGAAACGTCAACACTAGAGTCAGATGGTAACCTTCCTCCTTTTTCTTCGTTTACAAACCACCTTTCCTAAAATAGCCGGGGGCAAAACTGACATCAAGCGCTTGTCTACATTAGTAAATGTTTGACCCCTAGCATTATGTTTGCCTCAAGCATGTCCAAGGACGTACAGTTTGTAAAGATTTGACTTTCCAGAACCATTTAAAACTAATTCAAAGGGCCTCTAGATTACCTGTCTATCTACGTTCCCTTATAGACTAGTGAGAGGGAGGTGGGAGTGGCTACGGCAAAGAGAAGTTATTAAAGATTCCTGTCATTAACTTAGAATTTGAATGTAATTAAGCCTTCTATTGTATATAATAACGAGTCTTCACTTTATACATGATTACGGTGAATACAATTTGGAACGCTTTTATTCTTACTTTTATTATCAAGACTTGACTTCCCTGCAGCTACTACTTTCCATGTAATAAAACTTTTTCCCCTTTCTTATTTTTGCTTTGTTTTTGTTTGTTTGCTTGTTTTACGTTGGTTTTGCTTTTTTCTTATTTGTTTAGTTGTTGTGTTGTCTTGTGTTTTATTGTCATTTGTGTGTGTGTGTGTATGTTTATTTATTATATTATAATATCAATCAAACACTCCTGTATATCGAACCCTGCAGTTTCATGTACCATGCCAAGAGAAAACAACGGGAAATATTACTGTACTTTCAACAGTACCGATAAAGCAGTGATGGGGGAAGGGAAGGTGGATTTTGGGGGGGGGGGCAAGTAGGCTGGGTTCAAATTTCTTTTTTCACATTTCACTAAAGTGCCTTTGGTCATTGTATCGGAAGGGATGTTTCGTGTCTTGCTGTGAATGGGAATATCTGTCGCAATCAATTTACACTTTGATAACGCTGAAAAGCGGTGACAGAAAAGAAAGAGAATTGGCAAATCTTTGGGGGGCATGACCCCCTCTGCCTTCCTGTTCCCCCCGTCCCTGTAAAGGCATTCTTATTATTGTTTATTGAAGTTTGCATATCTTGGGACGTGACTTTTAAGACCTGGCCAAGCGCCTGGACTTCTCACTCGACTTTATGATCAAAGCTCTGGCCTTTTAGAGTGATGTCGAGCAACAGTGACCAAACGACTAGATTTTCCATCCTACAAGTAGGAGCGCAATGGCAATTCTCGTCTTATTGACCAAAAACAAACCTCACTTCATTACAGTATCAAGGCCGTAGCCGGGGTAGAAATTTGGAGGGGCTATTGTAAACTATAGAGGAGGGGGAAATTTTAATTTTAGGGGTGTTGATGTAACACCTGTTTAGAGAAAGTCTATAGATGTTGAAATCTTGAAATGAAGAATTTGCACAGGATTATTTGCAACTATTTATGCGCTGTGACTAATCTAGCCAGAATTGGCTGGGAATCAATGGGAGCATCATCCCCTAAGTACCTCTTTCACACGCTTGATCATATTGTAGTGTCACCAGCAAAGTGCAGTCCCAAATAAAATACATGAAGTCATTCAAGAAGCTAGAAAGGTAGCAAATGCTAGTATCCCAATGGAAAATGGGATTCCACTAAAAAATTAAAAAATTCTCCCAAGAAAAAAAGGGTAGAGATTGGGAAGATTGGCGGAGATTATTTGCAATTATTCTCACCTGCTGTTCGATGGGAATCCATTCGTACTGTTATTAGTATGGTTGTTCAAAATTGTATGCAGATACACCAAATAGACGCGGAAACTGCATTTCTCAATGGAATTCTTAAGGAAGACGTATACATTAAACGACCCAAAGGATTTGTTCAACAAGATCAGGAACACCTTGTTTGTAAACTTAAACGTTCCCGTTATGGTTTGAAACAGTCACCACGCTGTTGGAATGAGGTTCTTCATAGTCACTTAGTAGATATGGATTTTGTTCAATCTAAAGCCGATTCATGTATTTACATTGGCAAAGTTAACGATGATTTAGTTTTCGTTGATTCGAAAAATGACAGCATCATTCGGAATGTAAAAGATTTATTTGCTCAAAAGCTAAAAGTTAAGGACATGGGTCCACTTCATTATTTTCTTGGAGTTCGAGTGATACAACACAAAGTAGGTGTATGGCTCGGTCAAGAAAAATATGTTGAAAACATTTTAACAAAATTTCAAATGAGCGATATCAATACAATTGGTACACCACTTGATATGAGTACCAAAGAAAGAAAGTCGACTGACATTGGATATGATAAATCTCTTTATCAGTCAGTTATTGGAAGCTTAATATATTTAGCCACTGCTACACGCACGGATATCAGTCACGTTATCCATCGGCAGGCACAATTTTGTGCAAATCCGTCAACCACTCATTGGAGTTTAGTCAAACGTGTTTTACGATACATTAAGGGTACAAAGGATATTAGTCGTATCAGCTTGCTTTCCTCTTGAAGCGTATTTACACAGCACTACACGTCCAGTCTTCATAGCTAGCCAGCCGCCACTGCATCACCAGAAGTTAACGAATTGTCATGTATTTTATTCGGACTACATTCTCACGTTAATACCGCAAGAAGTTCTAATAAAACAGTTGTGCAACTTTATTAGCTCCGTGAATAATCGCATCACTAAACTATCACAGGGGACAAATGACAAGTCCCGAATTCCCCCTCCCCCTGGTTTAGTTTGTATGTATGAATGTACAGGGTTTGTGTTAATGCCCGTTTTGTAGAAAACAGTTAAGGCTAGGAGAAGTCTACAATTGGATATCCCATTTTGTAATCTTCAGTTAATTTTCTGAGCACTACAGTTCGAAAAATTCTTCTCATATGCATTCACATTGGCCATTATTTTAGAGTTCTCGCCGTAGGAATCACTGGGCTCCATAAACCAAATATCAGAAATATTTTAAGAAATGATATTGACAACATAACTGAGGTTGATGTTTGTATTAATAGAATGAATATAGGGTGGGAAGTTTGTTGATATTTGGTTTATTCTCATGTTTCTCGTTATTTAGTGACGTTAAGTATATAGTTACAGTGTGTGATGATGTGATGTCCAGCATCTTGTACTTAATCTTAATGAAATTCGCCGGAGACCATGTAACAACAGGCCTGTAACCAGGGGGTAGGGCCTAAGACCCTCCAGTTTATCATTAGCTTCCCGTGCTACTGTCAAGTTTCATACATGTTAAGTAGCTGTAATGTCAACCCCCCAAGTCAGAATAGCCCCCAAAGTTCACAGTAGCCCCTCCAAATTTCTAACCCTTGCTGTGGGCCTATGTAACAAGTTATATCTATTTAATATTTAGAATAGTTGTAAGATTGATTAAGATTTTGTCTCTGTCTGACTAGAATCAAGAGCAAGCTCGTAGCCAAGTGGAGGGGGTATTCAGGGGCCATACCGTGTCAGTTAAAGTTTAACCCATTTTCTCTTAAAGTACTGCCAAAGTTTATTGTCAGAGGTAAAGCTAGTCCCATGATCTATTCAGAGCGTAGGGAATGTGATGTGATAGAGAGTGACATGTCCTGAGCCGCGGCATCATGGGATATGGTGGCCAGTTCTTTCCTTGCCGCCTTTTATCCTTTCCCAGCCGATGCCAGATACCCATTTTCTTGCTTGGTTCGCAGTAGGAGTTTTCCGGACTGACGGCAGAGTATAGGCTCGAACCATCAACCTTCAGCTTGCTAGAACAGCTCTCTAACGACTGAGCTAACTCGCCTCCCAAGGGATTTCTGAGCATAAAGATAATGAAGATTAATTGTCTAGGTGTCGAAAGTAGCAGGGAAACTGTAGTTCGCTTTGGAAACTGGTATATGTCATTCATACACTGAACTGCTTCTTGAGATTACGGAGTTGCTGTTCTATTATACTGTTAAATGGGTAAAGCAATCTCACCGTGGCTCTCGAGAGTACAATGTTGCAATACAATGACAATTCCTTATAATAAATACTCGGAAGGTATCCACTTTGAAATCCATATATGATCCAGGTAACTGCAGTAGGCAGTTTGTTTTCTAACATGATGATGGCATTTTCGGATTTCGTTGATAACGGAATGATCTGTATTAAATTTCAACTGCATGAGGGCAACTCCCAGTTGAAAAGCATTGTCACGCACAATGACACATTTCCATCGTCTCCCACTTCACCAGAATGCTTCGCCAATCGTACTCTCTCTTTAAGTCCCACACTGTGTCAAACATAGCTGGACAGCATGCAGACAATGCTCTTTGACTTACCTCTATTTTAAAATAATTTACTCACATTCTGAGCGTGAAAGAACAACACAACACAGAATTATTAAAAAGTTTGCTAGTGGGTAGTCAACGTAATTCGTGACACTTCATTTCATAGAGATTTGCCTTTATGTATTAGTAACAGTCCTTTACAATAGACTTGCTATGCGCCTTCAGAACAACTTCGGTGTCAAAGATACCCTTTGGGCCTTGGTCATAATCATGTACCCACAAAAGAACAAACCATAAACTTATTTTGTGGATTGCCAAGGTGCTTGAGGGTGTGGTCTTTTGAAACTTCTCTGAATACATTCACTTAGAAGGTGCCAATGGTAGGTCCTCCATTGTTTTCAAGGCGAATCAATTGTCATCATTGCACATATTGATAAAAAAGTTTATACATTGGCAGGTTTTGGTGAATGCTGTGCAAGTTGTTCCCTATTTGCCATTGCAGTTCTGATTGTAAATTAATCTAAAAAAGGGATTGACTACTTAACAGAACAGTAATGGCAAGATCAAATATAGCTCCGCCTAACCCATGTACAAAATGAAGACATCTGTTTCAAAGTAAATAACATTTTTACTTTGTCTTGTAGTACATTCCCAAAATATGATAAGCACTAGTTAGTTTAAGACCACTACATAATGAAGGCAGAGTTCTTACTCACAGTATCTGCTTCTGATACATTGCATATCATATTTGAAGGCTCTTTCAAGCATGTTGTGCTGGAATACATCACAACATAACATGAGTGTTGATCAGTGCTGAAAAATGTGTATGTGTATGTGTATGTATGTGTGTGTGTGAGTGTGTGTAAGCATGTATGTGTAAGTGTGTATGTGTGGATTTGTGGATGTCTTTTGTGTGTGCATGTGTACATGTGCATGTGTGTGTGTGTATGGAAGGGTTTGGGGTAAGACATTGTCATTGCACTACATGTTGGTTCAGTTTCTGCATTTTTTGTACCCTTTACCTCAATCAAAATAAATTCAACACATCCCCTTACAATGTGTAAGTTCCTTACAGGCACCAATTGAAGTAAATGAAAGAAATGTAATAATAGTAACATGATGGCCCCATAAAAGTTGGTATATACAAATAATGTAAGTATGGCATAATAAATTTATAAGGTGCAACATCATTTTGGGAGTAAAGTATATAAAACATCTCATATCGAAAAGATGGGAGAGTTTTAAGCAAGGAAGCGGATACTGAAATACCAGAGACAAAGATCAGTTAATAATGCTAAAGAAGATATTTTTAAAGACCCCTCCCTTTCCTCCCATGACAAAAAACTCTTTAACGTACAGGTAAGACAATCTTTACTGTATAATTTGACTGTGAGTTGTATCGTGTTTACCTACGTAGGCCTAGCATACCATTAAGCAACAGGCTTAATCTCGCTTGAGGGACTACCAGTTTTATGCTCCAACGTTTAGCACTTGTGCAAAAGCCTCGCGCAAAAGAAGCGTTACTATATCAAGAAACGTTCACTTAGAATTTTTGATATAAAATTATAATTTACCCAGCCTAGCGAAGGTGTTTGCACTTACCGCAAGAAATGTGAGGGATTTCCGTTAAAACGAAAGGATTTCTAAGGATAGTTTCTACAAACAACTAGCTAATGGACGAGAATGTAGGAGATTTCCCGGGAGTGGTTTACCCTTAGTTGTCTACGAGGTTCAGTAGGCACATAATTGGCCTATTAACATTCTCAATGTTGTATGTGACTAACGAGGTTTTCATGTCATCGACGTATTTGGCATTCCTCCGCTACTTGTACCTAGTGGTTTTTATGTGTCAAGAGTAGTCCATAACATGACTTTATACGCGCTCTGTTACTCGAGTTCTGTACGAAAGAAGACTAGGCGTAGTTACTAACGTCAACCAATACTCATCTCAACAACTTGCTATATGTTCATGTGTATCGTACGCTGAAGTTTCTAGTCGTTATTTAGGAAAAATATTTACAATAAATTTCTATTAAGCACTTCAGCGCGCATAAACGCACATTTTACTATTCTTATTTGTCATATAATTTAGAGAGACTATTACATCATGTGCTGTAACAGGGGGGAGGGGGTCGCGTTGGAAAACTAGCAAGAAAGGATAAAGTTTTGAAGAGCGACGTACCTCATGCCCTGGCTTCTGATTGTAAAAGCTTGATTATTTTGTGGTGGCACCGTCGAAAACTGTAGTAATGAAACCAAATGTACGCTTAGATATAATTAGTTACCTGGATGTGGCGAGGCGCCTTATTAGTAGCACGCTCACAAGGACACACATGCACGTGCGCACGCACGGTCTCACTCGCACACCAAAAGCAAAACTTTGAAATTTATCATACAGTGTTAATTTAATGTTGATGTAATGTTAATTTCTGTTCATACCCACAGGGTCAGTATAACATTTATTGACAGAGATGGAGATAAAACTACTGTTGTTGCTAGAGTTGGAGACAGCTTACTTGATGTCGCAAAGGATAATGATATTGATTTGGAAGGTGAGGTTTAATTTTAATTGGAGGGTACATTATATCTGCATAAGTAGTATCTATATATGGGGATTGTATTAACTGGCAGCCAAAGGAAATAGTTTACTTTGACTGTCAGTTCTCTAAGAACTATATAACATACATGTTAACATATCTTATGACTCATTGCTGACAGTTGAAGTCGTCCATGCACCATTAAATTCCTATAAATAAGGGCATTGCATTACTGATGATATGTGGAGAGTACAGGATGTACAAACTCTTTATACTCGTAATTCTGTAATATGAAATGACATAATTTTGGGAGTATTGTATACATACTTACATTTCACACCTCTATATATTTGTTGTTCTCTTAATCAATTAAAGTATAATCAGGTAAGGAATTAAAATTTTTTCTTAAAAGATAAAATGAAACTCTTTTGATGATGTTTATTAGATATTATTTGCTAGTATGCATGTGGTTGGGAAGACTCTAGCCCATCCTCCCATAATTTTACTGCTTAGTGGCCTATGTACTGGTTTGGGCTCTTTCACCACCTGAAAGGCTTCTAGCTGTTAAAAGTGTAACCACCCAAATTAGAGAACCAGTTTGATAGACTGCATGTCATGAATATATTGGTCCAATATGTATTAGATTATTAAGTGTTCAAAAATATTACATTAATTTACTGGCCATAATTGGCCATCTCTAGCCTATGTATAATATCATATATCAGTTCTGTGTGTAAAAAATGCGACAGTATCGATGATGTATCCATACATGTAATATATAGTGTAATGGTCCCAAAAAGTAGCATCTAGATATCTCCAATAATCACTGACACATTTTATTCTTATTTATTTTATTTCAAGGTGCATGTGAAGGAACACTGGCTTGTTCAACTTTGAGGTGGCAAGATACGGGTCATGCGATAACCATAGGGATATGTGTGGAAGGTTGGGATAGTACACACAGGGGGGTTTTGGTTAGAACCAACCTAGCAATCCAATGCATAACTTGGGCCTCTAATTTTATTTTAAGATGGTGAGAGACGAGTAGCGCGAGGGGGCGGGGAGGGGGTAGAGTAAGTCTTTATGCTTTTACGAATCGTAATTAATGGGATATAAAAGTCTTAACTTAATTGAAATATTTTGTCATAAGAAGAGCTATTCGAGCGCAAGTACCAATGGAGAAGTGCATTTAAAGGTCTAACGTCGTTCAAGGGAAACAATAAACTGGGAGCTTGGGAAAATTAGTACGCTGCGTTTATTTAACAACAAGGGAAAGTAGCTGTATGAGTCAGTTGTTCAATTCTGGTGTAAGTAATAGGGCGTAAATCAGATAATTGCCGGGTTTTGGAAAACAAGCCAAGATCCTTGAGTAAAACTGTTTCACTACTTGGACTTGTATGATTTATTGAAGTAACATTAAGGCCCCTTTACCATTTTGTATGCTTTAGCAGCTACATTCGTGCAGTTTTGTACCTCCTTACAAGCGTTGATCGAGTAATAGTGAACATGGGAGCATTTCCTTTATGGTATTTCCCTGCTTCTCTCTTTAGTCCAGAAATCGAAAGGCTAAGCCAGAATAACTTTACGAAAGAATTTTGTTATAAGGTCACTAAGATGCGACAAAAGTTTTTTAACTTGCTTCGATCGGTGTACTATGAACTGTAACACCACTTTCACATGTAACTGATCTCATCTTGTCTTTCAATGATTTTGGTTAGCTGCTAACGTATCCACTGTAAGATGGATTTTCAACTAATGTTTACGTCGGTCGATCGATCGATCTATTGATTGATTGGTTGATTGATTAATTGATTGATCAATTGATTGACCCACTGATTGATCAATTAATTGATCAATTGATTGATTGATTGATTGATTGATTGATTGATTGATTGATTGATTGATAGGATGTGTGTTAGATTGATCTCCTCGGTGCTTTTCATTTCTGCAGAACGATGATACATTTTCACTATATCCTTAGACTAAAATAGCTTTATAGCCAATATCAGTGGGTGAACGTCTGTTTTGTATCCAAAATGGAAAGGCTACTCCAGTAGGTAAGTGGGCAAATTCACCAACTGCCTACGGGAATAGCCCGATCAACACCTAGCTGCAAAAAAAGTCCACAGGTTGCGGATGTTAACGACGTGTTGAGCCGGTTGCACATATTGATGACATGTCAAGTCAGTTACAAATGTTGCTGAAATGTTAAACTACTTATAAATGCTTACGATAAGATGGTTAGAAATGGCAATGACATGTTGAGCTAGTTACAGATCGTTATGATATAATCAGCGGGTTAGAAATGTTGCTGACATGTCGAGCTGCCTACAAATGTTGTCGATGCTCTGGTATTAAGTGCTTCTTGCATATTTAGCTGGTCACAAATGGTTATCACATGTTGAACTGCTTACCGATGTTGATAACCTATTGGGCTAGTGACAAATGGTTATAGCAAGCTGGTTACAAATGTTGCTGATATGTTGAGCTGGTCACAAAAGCTGCTGGCATGTTGAGGTGGTTACAAATGTTGTTGACATGTTGAGGTGGTTACAAATGTTGTTGACATGTTGAGGTGGTTGCAAATGCCGTTGACATGTTGAGCTGGTCACAAAAGCTGCTGCCATGTTGAGGTGGTTACAAATGTTGTTGACATGTTGAGGTGGTTACAAATGTTGTTGACATGTTGAGGTGGTTGCAA
>JAAAKM020073195.1:143799951-143843427 GCA_010016025.2 Alatinidae sp. Z8VKAUB7J3
ATGCCGTTGACGTGTTGAGGTGGTCACAAATGTTGTTCACATGTTGAGCTGGTCACAAATGTTGCTGACATGTTGAGGCGGTTACAAATGTTGCTGATATTTTGAGCTGGTCATAAATGTTGTTAACATGTTGAACTGATTACAAATGTTGCTGAAATGTTGAGGTGGTGATAATCGCACCTTTTTGACGGTGAATAAAATTTCTGATTGCACTTTGCAAAAAAAAACATTCCAAATCATGATTCACCGAAATCAATGTAAATACTGAAAAGAGAAAACAAGTGATCACGAAAAATCAGATTTAAAAGATAAGAGGAATATCGATAAAAAAACCCGACAGTTTAAAAGGGGTTGGTATAAACGCCATTCCTTCCTGATATAGTTATGGCAGAAGGAATTAGACATACATTTGATATTAGCTTGGATATTTAATCTATAAAATTTGTTTTCTTGGCGCATTTGTTTTATCTTAGGTAGACTCCCGGGGAATGTTTACATTAATCGTTAAAATGGATGTTTTTTTTATATCTTCTGATACTCTTCCAACAGACAGGTTTCAACTGATAAGACCTTTGTGTTAAATACTTCTTTTCTTTATATTGGTATCTGCTTCAATCATTACTGATTTCAGTATTGCTATTAAAGCTTAACCTTTGCATTTTTTCTTTGACGTGCTCCTGTATAAGAGTTTGAACAGGATGTCGTGTCTGAAAAGCGAATGCAATTACGAAGGAAATAGTAAGCTAAAAATGCTGCAAACCTGATAGTCATGTACATATTCATGAACTGCTTGTAATGTAGGCATGAAGAAGCAATATCACAGACACATTCTCACGGTTGACCATCTATTGTGGACTTGTCTATTTCCATTTCACATAGGCAGAGTCGTAGAAGTTTTAAACTCCATCTTTACTACTTAAGAAGAAAAGTACGTACAAACGCACCAGAAATAACCCTGAAAATGTCAACCTCGATTAGGTTGAAGAAAAGGACAGCATCAAAAATCAATGTAACATGAAGATCTGTCAAAGAATAATTTGAGAAGCAGTGGCTTTTGCGTGAAAATGGTATTTAAATGTTTGAAAATTTAAAATGATCTGATCAGTGAATACCTTAGTTACTCGTCAGTGTAACATAGCAGGAAGGTAATGGTAAAAAGTTTGACCAAAATATGAATTTAAGAAATGTTAATTGTCACTGTTTGCAGGTCGATACTCAGCAGACAATGATTTCTGTAGCGGATTTTAATTTCCCCTCTAGATATACCGTGATAGGTTTTCCTAAATGACTGAGTTTTGTACAATTACGTCTGCTTACACGCTATACAGGAAACTTTCTTCAAGGCAGTTACCATTAAGTAGGCGCTCGCTCTGTACCTGACAGGTGATTTTTTTCAATTTAACATCGTCCATAATACTCAAGAGAATTACAAGTTTTGCAGTTTTTTATTTCAATATTTCGTTTCTTCACTAAGATGTATAATCGTAATTAGTAATAAAAAATTTGTGTTTCGCCTCTAAAATAGCTCGTTTTAGCTTTAAATGTCTGATATACTTCTATTATTGTGTACCCTACTTGCTCAATTCTTGCAACAAGTTTTACGCCTTTTTATGTTATTGTCACTTGGAGAACAATTTGCCCGTTTCTTGACGTCTGGTAATATATACCGTGCATTGCGTTACCGACCGATCGGAACTGTGTCCTTGTTTTACGCCTAATCGCCTGTCCGACCTCCCATTAACATTTCAGTTGTAGACAAATATGGCTACCTCTAAGTCCTGATCCGTAATCAGAAATATGTTTTTCCTCTAGAACAGGTCGTTTTAGCTTTAAATGCCTATTATATTTCTATTATTCTGTACACTACATGATATTTCTTCAATTCTTTTAGCGGTTTTTATGCCTTTCCATGTTATTGTCATTTAGAGAACAATGTGTCTGTTTCTTGACGTCTGGTAATACATACAGAGCATCGCGTTACCGACCGATAAGAACTGTGCCCTTCTTTCACGCCTAATCGCTTGTCCGACCTCACAGTAACATTTCAGTTGTAGACAAATATGTCTACCTCTAAGTCCTGATCCGTAATCAGAAATATGTGTTTTTCCTCTAAAACAGGTCGTTTTAGCTTTAAATGTCTATTGCATTTCTATTATTCTGTACACTACATAATTTTTCTTCAATTCTTGTAGCGGTTTTTATGCCTTTTCATGTTATTGTAATTTGGAGAACAATGTGTCTGTTTCTTGACAAATCATATAATGAAGTAGGTGAAATGAACAATAATTTTTCTGCGTAAAAGCTGTTGAAATATCGTGCATCTAAAAAATAAAATGGAACACTCCATTTACAGATAATGCATGATAATATCTAACTTATGTCTAAAACTGTGGAAAGAAGAAGACACAAATGCTACATGTCCTTTCCGCTTTTAGAAGTTCAATCTTGATAAATGTTCTAGGAGTAGTAGTAGTGGTAGTGGCAGTAGTAGTAGTAGTAGTAGTAGTAGTAGTAGTAGTAGTGGTGGTGGTGGTGGTGGTGGTAGTAGTGGTGGTGGTGGTAGTAGTGGTGGTGGTGGTGGTAGTATTAATAGGCATATTCGTAATGGTAATTGCAATGCTAGTGGTAGTTGCAGTGGCGGTGTTAGCACTAATAGTAGTAGCAGTAGCAGTAGCAGCAGCAGCAGCAGTAGTAGTAGTAGTAGTAGTAGTAGTAGTAGTAGTAGTAGCAGCAGCAGCAGTAGCAGTACAAGAAGTAGCAAGCCAACGGTCCTTAAACTTTTTTGTCACTAGTTACTCGTCTTCAAATGTTAGCACACATTTTGCTCCCCCTCCCCCCTGACATTATTACTATCAAATACAGCAGCAAATGGATACAAAATCGCTTTTGGTATTGCGTATACCATATATAAAAACCTATGGTTCAATTTTATTTAACATGATCTTATGATTGCAGCCTCATTTGCTGCATACACTATTCTAAACTAAACATATCTCAAATATGGAGATAACCTCTGAAATAAATAAGTTGTCAGTAATAAGAATCGTCACAAATGCAAGATATTTTTATATCAGCTCACCCTCCTCTAAAATTTACTACTACTCCCTAGATCCCTTCTTTTATCACTTCCCTTCCTTGACTTTTCAAGGCAAGCACATGGTCCCTCATTAAGAGTCACTTGTTTAGACTCAAGCACGATCATAGGCAACAGTCATATTGCACGAAATAGCGAAAACATTGTGTACTTAAAGCTTTTTTCGTCTGACACTCCTCAGAGTACTAACGTCAGAATGTACTAAAGGGAGTCCTAGCTAATAACTTGCCGTGTTAAAACGAATCAAGGCTGTTTCAGTGTGGTTGCGGAGAGAATCAATAACAGCCAGCTTGGTGAACAAAACTGTAAATGCCGAAGTTGTTTCCCAACAACTAAAGAGAAAAGAAAACCAATGTACTGAATCAGCAACCATTACAACTACTTTTCTAGAAAATGGGTAAACAGAAAATGTCATTATTCTACCCAAATATTGTTTCCTGTAACTATGTGTTGCACATATATGGGTATTTGTTTACACAAGTTATCATAGTCCCTTGTTTACTCCAGTGAGAACTCGATCGTGGCATATGTTTATTAAATTGTCAACTAAGCTTTCTTAATAAGACGGTTGTTTGCTGATGTAATCGAGGTACACTTTCAGCCAAGTCCCTTTATTAGCAAAGCTACAGATAGTTCAGTTGTGTAGTCTAAATACCTGCTCCTTTCAAACTATTTCACTTGTTACCTCAACTAGTCCAGGCACTAAGGGTAATCTAAACGTTGAAACTTTTGTCATTGCGTGCAATGCCTAGAGAATTTAGTCATTACCTGAAATGACTAGAAATTTCAGTTTGGGTGCATTTGTCAATATGTGTAGTAACTGAAAATTTCAAGCATTTCAGATTTTACTAAATGCCTGTAACGTATACAATAGATAGCATGACTTTATTCAATACACCATGATTAAGGGAGAACGCCAGGGTTGATCGAAATAAGGATGCAATTATAATTTATTGGACTTAATTGTACTTATTGATAATTGGACTTGCTGATAATTTGAAGCTTATCGGATTATGATATGTTTCACGTCAAGTAGTCCAATATTAAATTTCTTCAGGAGAAGATTTTTAGCGGATGCAGGTGCAATTACTGTCGAGTGCCCAGTAAATTGCGTATACATCCGCAAACACAGAAGAGCAATTTAAGCGAAAGTAATAGCCTGTATGTATGTATATATGTATATATGTATGTATGTATGTATGTATGTATGTATGTATGTATGTATGTATGTATGTATGCCACTTTCAGTTGAATTTACCCACCTCTGACATTTTTGTATCGATGTAACCAAATGTGATATAAAATTCAATGGATTCTATTGTTAGGATTATTTCCGGAGAATGACGAAACTTATGACCGTCCCCCTTTCATATTTTAGAAATCCCAACCGCCCCCCCTCTCTTCGAGGGACAGTTTCGTGTCCGTGGTTACGTGGTAGCAACGACATGATCAGCACAGTATTTTCTACAATATGTTAATAATATTTCTACTTGTTTAGAGTTCTTGCCACTAAAATGGATTTCCTGGGCCAAATATACTCGTAACTTAAGACAATTTATCAAAAATGTTTTGAGCATCTTGCCTGATACCTCCGACAGTGTAGACGTCGTTGCCACCACGTAACCAAGGTCGACATTTTGTTGCTGTCAAATATAAATTTTTGGGAGCGCAGAATTGAAGCAATAACCCCTCTAGTACGGAGTACTGTGATCTGTGATATCGAACATAGTAACCCTACCAAGCAGGGGTTGGGGGGCTAGGGGCCACCGTAACCACTTTCCATCTTATGCTGCAATTTTGTGACTTTTTCGAAAATCAATTGACAATTAGTATGACAGATTCTTTTAATAAATCGATTTTACAGTGATGACATCATTCCTTGCATATCAAATATGGCAAAAATACGGTACCGTATTTCCTTTAATTATAGATCCCCTCTAATTATAGACCCCCTCCAGTTATAGACCCCTTTTCGCTTCATTTCAAGTAGTTATAGACCCTCTCTAATTAAAGAACCCCTTTTTTGGTGCCTTCAATTAATTATAGACCCCTTCTATATCTATATGAAAACAAGAGATATAGATTTTGTCTTTTTGGGACAGCCTCTACACGAAAAGCATTGTTAAGTCATTCACGTTCTGTGCACTAACTTTACCCGTTGACGGCTCTGATGATGAAAAAAAAATTGTGTTAAGGAAATTCAACCGTGCGAAAAAGGTGTGCAACGCCTCAAGGAGCAACTCGGCACTCTGAACGAGCCTTTTCTTGGAAATCCATGTGATCCTTCTTGAGTCTGCTTTTTATCCTGCACATCAGAAAATTATGTAAAGAACCCATAGGACTTGCGGCTTATGATTTATTCCTGAGTTACAACCTACGGTTTAAGCTGACAGTGCTCCATGTTGTTTCTTCGGAGAGTACATGACATAGATTAAGGAGTCTTGAAAAGATATGAATGCTAAAAAGCAATGTTCAAATAATATCCAAGCAGTTCAAATGCCTCAGCCACGGTGCAAGAAACAATGCCACCATAAGTGGGCCTTAGCCTTGTTGACAAAGGGTAAGGACAAAGCAATGGTTAGCAGATTATTCACAGAGTCCAGAAATATTATCTGGAGGAACATTTCCTCGCAACATTAATGGCAAGAAATCATAGCCATATCATAGCCATAGTATTCACGATACAGCCGTACAACCGTAAAAAGACAAAGACAAGAAACAGCGTCATGCAAACCATTTCTCCAATAACAGTCGAAAGCAATAAACTGGAGAGTCAAAAAGTTTTAAAGTATAAGGAAGCATAAGATGCCCCATCATTTGCGAAAGCTCAAATGTGACCAGATGTAGGAGTTTTAAGACGACCTTGTCTGGTGTTGTCCAGTGGTAACATCACTGTTTTTATAAATATCCGTCTTTATACGGCGATTGTAGTGGCTTTTTCTGTTTGTTATGTAGGACATAGAACAGCATACATTGTAAACAAACTTGATGTCTTTCATGGACGTTGCATGCGTTCAATACTATGCATATCATCGAGGTATCGCATCAGTAATATGGAAGTCGTCACTACAAAATCTAACATATACTGTCAAGAAAGGTTGTGATTTGCCAGGCAATGTTCCGTCTACCAGAGCATAGTTTGCCACACACCGCACTGCCATCCACATCACAGGGATGCAAGCGGAAAGGAGGCAGACCACCTGAAACAATATGCTTCGTCACGACCTAAAAGAGTTGGACCTAACTTTGGCTAACCCACAGAAGCTTGCAGCAGACCGCACCCAGTGACGGCAACTTGTCGCCCCATGTTCTGCAAGCTTTATCTTACGAAGACAAGGGTTGCGTTAAATTAAAATGGTTTCACAACAAGAAAAGTAAATTTATGGCGTTCCTTAAGATTCTTAAGAACTTACATTCATCATCATTATTTAACTCCATATTAATTCTTGTAATCCAGAGAGAGTAACGTATTCACATAATTAAGGAGTAGGCAACTTCTTCGCTTTCTTGGTATGTTTTTGACTTGTAGCAACGTTTGCAAGACCTCACACATGTAGGGAATCACCTCACACTATTCATCGACGACCATGACAACGCCGGTTATATTTGAACACCCAGGGACTTTATTATCAAATAATTGCACCATCTGCAATGGCACCAAGTACTAAACAGATCTGATTTAAAAGCCAATCTGCCTAAGGCAAGAAGGTAGGTGACTAAACAATATTCAGGACGTTACTGTACTAGACTTTCTGATTTAGGATTACATTTCATCGAGGAATCTTTGTATGCATGTTTCATTCCCGCGCATTCAGAAATTTTCAAATTTTAAGTTCACGTCCCATTTCCCCAGCTCACTAATGAAAATGGCCTCCTAAGTGGTTCGATTTTTACTGCTCAGTTTACATACGTATACAAATTTTTACTTATGATTAAGTACGAGGTCTCCTTAGTGGAAAATACGGACGTTTTTCCTACCCCAGAAAAGATGTTTGCAGTCATTTTATCCCATACTTCTTTGAATTTAACAACATCATTGTAGCTGTTGCACAAAGAAATTACTAGTGTAGGTTATGCATTGTGCATCTAAACTCAGTCCATCAAGTGATATGCAAACTCTTGGACGCGGATGACCGTAACGTGAGGTGACAGTTTGCAAAGTACGTTCTTCAGTGGGCGGTATCTAGCCACGCTTCTAAACTGCCACACGGGTTCCTCTAGGTCTCCATTTGCGTTTTTCTTATTGACCTTTACTGCGGGGCCTAAATGGTCCATTCCATCTGTCTGATCAGATAACCAAGGAATCAATTTTGTCTGTTCTTGATGCTGTTGTCCAGCTTCTTCTCGTGACGAACCTTATATAATGCTAAAAACTGCGATGAAAATTCAAAATTTCCCCAGCCAATAAAACCGTGGTGGGATGGTTTGGAAAGAAGGAAGGGAGGAAAAATGGTTCATCATGGTTGATCATTTGTTCTTTTTGCCAGAGAAAGTACAACTTTTTAAAAAGTGGGGGCTTCATCTCCTATTCCCCCCCCCCCCTTTGGCGCCGCCAATGAAGCGCTATGCAAGATCAGACAGCAAATCTTCTTATCTACTTTAGGCTTCAAAATCAATGTCGATAGCTTCCTTGTAAGATGGTAACATCAGTATTTTGCAGCGAATGTTATAAAAAAAAGGTTACATAACATCTTTTAGTAGGGCTTCTACGATTTGCGCCTCCTTTGTAACGAGGACCTCGTGCAGGATCGAGAAGAGACTATGAAGATCTCAAACTGAGCATCCTTTTTTAATATCGATTCTCATTCCTATTACAATCTGGCATGGAATTAAGGTTGACGTGTGTTGATGATGATACAGGATGAAAAGCTCAATGGTGAAAACTTAGGACCACGAGGAATCGAACCCCGTCCTTCAGCATTGCAACGTGATGGGCTACCATTACACCATGGTCCCTACCATTGAGATACAGAAATCTGGGATTTCATTTGTTTTGATTGACGTCACTACACAGCCCCCCTGCTAGGGGTGAAGACATTAGGCTCGATTGTTGTGTTGTCTCTGTTAGCTAACCCGACTCCAGTGAAGTTTGAGTTGAGTTGCGCTGCTGGCGTCGTGGTATAGAGAGAGTGTGTGTGTGTTGCTGAGTCGATGCTGGGCGCTTTAGGCTGAGGAGCGTGTTCAAACTTCGGGTCACCATTTGACGTGGGTGACTGATGACTCACGTCAGGGTCACCATTTGACCTGTGTTGATGATGATACAGGATGAAAAGCTCAATGGTGAAAACTTAGGACCACGAGGAATCGAACCCCGTCCTTTAGCATCTCAACGTGATGTGCTACCATTACACCATGGTCCCTATCATTGAGATAAAGAAATTTGGGATTTCATTTGTTAAAGTATTAAAGGAAATAAGAATACTATCAAACCGTGAAAACTCCAAATTATCTTAAAATTTGTGCCGAAACATCTTTTAATAGTATTTGTACGCATTGATATTTGCCTGCAATGTCAAGGAGAGATTTTCAGAAGCTATTTTAAATGTGGGTTGGTTATACTAGCTTTATGGTTGCTTCTAGTCTGCCCAATATGTTAGAAAAAGTGTTTGGATTTGTAACTTCTTCTTAAGAGAGAGCCTCTGCCGGTCATAGCAAAGAATCAGATACTTATCTGGGAAAAGAGCAGTTCTTTGCAAAATATGAAAATGTTTAATATGTTTAATATGAAAATGAAAATGCTAGACATAAAAATTCCCCTTTGATGTTTAATAATTTTGTAGGTAAATCAATTCCATTTGCAATGCTAAGAATCCGTTTATACATCGTGGGATATAGAACTGCTCAAAAATGTTCATTCGTGAGCAAGAAAGTCAGCAAATCTACTGTCCAGCAGTTCTTTCGAAATATGAAATCAGTGGTCGTCTTTTTATTTGTACGTATTTATAACTCATACGGGCAAGTGTCAGGATGTGGTTATGATTTCGAGATGAAATCTGCCCCTACTATAAATCTATCGATAAACCTTTTAGTGAATGTAAATAATTGTTGTATAAATTGATATTGCTTTTCTTTTAAAAAACCCGGAAGTGCTGAGTTATGCTACTGGTACTTGTGAATTTGTTCAGTGCAATGGAAAAATTGCGAAATCACTCAAATTTGAATCTTGAAATTTCGCCAATATCACTACTAAAATCACACCCTCTATTTCCCTGCGTAGTATATGCTTGGAGAAAATTAACATCTCTAACTGCATTAA
The DNA here is from genome assembly GCA_010016025.2 of Alatinidae sp. Z8VKAUB7J3. Classification (NCBI taxonomy): domain Eukaryota; kingdom Metazoa; phylum Cnidaria; class Cubozoa; order Carybdeida; family Alatinidae; species Alatinidae sp. Z8VKAUB7J3. The sequence continues at coordinate 143,809,302 of JAAAKM020073195.1, forward strand.
CAAGAGTCCCTATTCGTCCAACATTTTTAGTGCGCTGGTCATAAACTCTTCCACAAAACTATCCTCATGGTATATATTCTTGTACTGAGTAAATATGTATGTTTGCATCGCAACAAATTTGTCTGCAATCGAAGAGTGCAATTTTCAACTCTTGCACCTAAGTGGGTTGAAATCTTGCTTCTCACTCCTTTTGAACGTTCCATACGTAGGCTTTAGTTATAACGTTTTCAAGACCACATCCATAACTGATATAAACTACATCGATTGTGAAATCGTTTTCGATACGGTTCTAGCCCCTCCCAACCATTGTAAGATTTTTAACGGTTCTCAAAACGGTTATAAGTTTCGGTGTGAACACGGCTTATGAGTTTCATCCCTTATTGTAGGGCTTGCGCTTGATAAGATTGAGATCATTCTATCGACGTGAGAACAACAAATACAGGTTACCAAATTGTTTGTCATCTAGTTCCAATTGTTGAAAACACACTACAAGTTATCAAACATGCAACAATCATTTCCCTACTGGATTTAAGATGGGGTAACCATAAATTGAACTTACACCTACTGTCCCTTGCATTACAACCATAATACAACATAAGGAGAAACTCTATTTTGGTTGTTGATGAATCATCAGATCGTAAGCAGTTTGATACATCGTTCAACCATAGAGACAAGACGTCTTATTCTTAGTATTGGTTCAAGAGAAATAAGCAAAGTGAAATTTTACAACTAGAAGCACTAAGTCAACTATACTCTATCATATAATGCAGTGATATTATAAAATTGCTACCTGTAATCCTCAGTTTTATTTTTCACAATTGAACTCTAAAAAAGCAGAATTTGGTTATGACGATGTACTTTTTCTTTGTGTATTCTGTTTTCTTTATGTCGTTGAAGAACGTTCAGCAGGCGGGTCTTGATCGAGAAAAGTGGAAAAGACATTTCAATATTTCTACTAATCCATTTCCTTCCTGTAAAATCACGCTTCCTACTTCCGAAACATTTGAAGATCGTACGATTTTGCTTGACAATGAAGACAAAGAGAGGAAACATGTATTTGCCTTGTTTTTCGATTCAACTTATAAAATTTCCAGTTATCATGAAAATTCTTGAATTCATCCACTTTGAGATTGATACTTTTTTCTATAATTAACCTCGGCATCTGTCACCGTGTAAGTGCTGCTGTTCGATATTAATAAATTTATTGTAAAATGTGTAGTTCACTTGCATGGTAGTTTTCATGTATCTGAAAACCCTTCTGTACCGCTATTATTTGTATTAGTCATAAGTAATTGTAGCGAATGTCAGTCTAAAACATGCAAAAGTTCAGCTTATGCACTGTCATTTTTTCCAATACACATGTCTTTTCTTAGGTGTTTAAAATTGTTTCGTATATGCCTTTTCTCCCGTGTAAAGAAATTTGTAAATCATGTTTCCCACATTATCTCCCTTACAAAAATCTTGAAACGTGGGCCCATAACCCGTAGAATGGTGTATCACTGTAGTCAAGGATGAATTAAAGAGACAAGTTATATGTTATAGCTTATTATAGTGTTATTTTTGCCCGACTGAAAACTTTCGGCAACATTTCCCAGGAAAACCAACATCACGTAACAGTGTTATGGTAACGCTAGCTATGCAAACGTTTGTGGGGCAGTTAACACATCCAAATGAACTTTTTGTTGTTCGGGAAGGGGCGTAGATTTGGACATGCACCCTGTAAAAATAAGTGCTCACATTTGGATCCCAGGAAATTAGCACAAGCAAACATATTCTCACCCTACGTCTGGCCTGCTGGAGGACGATAATGTAGTCATAGACGTTGATTAAAGCTGATTGGTATTTCCAGGAGACACGAATGTCGTCTTTTTGAACTGAATGCCAAATATTGTGACCAAATTTTTCCATTATTTGCTTTGTCCTCTATAACATTGAAAATATCATTGAACAACGGATTCATGATTGCTAAACGCTTTCGCCAGGCACTGGTGCAACGCAAAGTTTTTCCCCGTTTACACCACACGACTAGTATTCTGTTTTCTTCGCGTGAATAGTTGAGGTAAGCCCTACTAACGTCTTGTATGTTTTCACTCTCCAGGCCTTTCAGTGTCGCTATAATACAAATTGGATAATTCCTGGACTTCCAGCATCGAGGCCTTTGCAAAGCACGTAACCAGTTTCTGTTATACTGACCCGTAACAGCCAAGATACAGATATTAACACTTGAATTGTGTTCTCAGTTGTCTTTAAGAAGACATAATTAAAGTTTTCTTTTGACGCCTGAAAACAAACCATATTACAAAATCAAAACAGTATAAACTAGCGGACCAAGAAGAATTACCTTTTAGCATGAGTCTGACCTTCTTTGGATACCACTCACGTAAATGCACATCAAGATCGGACGTTTCTCCTTTAAAGGAAAAAAGAGAAAGCAAACTGTCAACACATGTCCACCCATCTGATTCAGAATTTAAAAACTATGGTCCCACGTTACAGATACATAAAGCCCATATTCAAATAAATAATGCGAGTACTAACCTTATCAGGAAATAACAAAGAAATAATGAATTTAGAGTTTCCGCTTTAAACATTATAAACTTCTTTATCGGTTGCGAGTCAGCAAAAATAACGAAAAAACACAACACTTCCTTTGAGTCCACTTCTTAAACTGTTAATGAGGGCTGAGAGAAGCCTGCAACAAAAAATGCTGGCGTTTAAGACTTAATGACCTTGGCCATCTTTGAAATGTTCAAATTAGGTCTTTCCTCGTCCTACGCAAACAGTTTCCATAGAGATGAGCTTCACCACTACAGACTTATCAGTTTTATTCGTGCCAATAACGTTTCTTTCGCGAAAACAAATACAAATAACAATCTCGTTACACTATAAATACCTTTAAGAGTTAATTTGTTAAAAAGGCAGCAGGAAAACTTTTCTTCTTCCTAACGAACCATTTTCTTTATGATTTAAAGACTTTTTAAAATTAGCAAAAAAGACAAGACCATCTACGTCACAGTTACCACGCGCGAATTGCTTTATGGGATTCTTTTTACGTAATGAGAGTATAAAAATGATGTAAAAAGAAACAAAATTGATCTATTACCAAATAAACGGGTTAATACTTGTCGTGTTCTAGTGAATTGGTAACACGAATTTACAAACGAAGATAGGGGTGCCAAGAAATTCTTCTTTACGGCCTTCCGGACTCAAGAGGCTTATATGATACCTTCATAAGTTTTTGTAAAGCGTCGTATGTAAATATAAATATTTGAGCCATTCTTCCTCTGCCGAAAAGGAATTGGGTTTGCAGCACGTGATCGATATTGGCCCAGTATTTTAGTCTTTCCTTTGAAGTTCCGAGGATAGCTGTTCCATACATGGCGAAGGGCACTGGTGAAATGAGCCAGTTTTATCAATAAATTTGAATCGTCTGTGGGGGACCCGAACTTTCATCAATAAAATTCTGTCCTCATGATTGTCAGTTTTCATTGAGCGTCTGTGGGCCGCTTAACATTCATCTACAATAATATTGACTTCAGTGGTTCTTGGCAGTATCTATTGTCACAAATAAATCTTGCTCCTATGATATTTAGGTACTTTAAACTTTTTCAAATGAGCTAACAAGGTGTAACGATAACCTTGAGGATGGGTTCATTCTTTCTAGGAGATTCCCATATACCTAGAGATTTCCCCTATTAATGTTCACTTCCGATATATTTGAATAGTTGGTTTCTGGTACAAAATTTGAATATTGCGTTAAGTAATGGATTCATTTTGCTAAATGTATTGATAAAGCTCGTACGCGGTATGGGTTGAAAGTTAAGGAGGCATTTTACTTCAACCATACCAAGTCCCTATCAAGAACAAGGTTTCATAAACAGAATTCAAGTTTCATGTTTTATGTATTGTAAGCTATTTACGTTAGCAACAGTATATACTTTGTTTCTAATGTGTCAACAAAATTCTTTCTTTTTTCTTCCTTAAGGAGTCTATAGGTTTTGGATGTACCTTCCAAAGCTACCCATGAAAATATCTTTATTAACGTATCCGTATAAAAGATAGTGCTGGGGTTATGTTTACCACCACAAAGGATGGAGACAGCCACGCAGCCAGTCAAATTTTGATGGGGGGAGGGGGGAAAATTCAAAACAAAATCTCTTCCCTCCCCTCCTTCCTTCCAAGCCAGTCCATCATGGCTTTATTGGGTGGGAAATTTTTGAATTTTTACAGCCCCTAGAAGGCTCAAAATGGTAATTGAGAGACATAGACTTCCCATCTTTCTTATCTCATTGCATAAGTGAATTGAAATACACAAGTGATCCACCTTTTAAATGCCCGTAATAATGTTATTACCACTTAAGTCCAAAATAACTTTTAAAAGTCTTGCAAAACAAATACTGCTCGGGTGGATGAGACGAAAAGGACAAGAACGGTATGTAATGCTTCCATGTTTTAAAAAGTTGAATTATCGTACAATTGTACCTTGTCAGTCTGTAATATTACCTAGATACTAGTAATTCGCCCTTTTTCTTATGCCAGGAATAAAAATGTTATGAGGGAATTGATCACCAAGTAATTATGTTGTTGGGCCAAGACTTTAGATGTAAATTGGTGAATACTACAAGTTTAAAAGCAAGAAACTCTATTAAAAAAGTGAGTTAGTGATACTTTATCTCCTTATAAGACATCCTCAAGTCTACACAATAAGTAGATTTTAGTTAAATGGCCCAAAGTTATAAGTGGCGAAATTGTTATTCGTTACTTTTAATCACAAGTTTCCTTAGAGGCCAGAGTTTTAAAGTCCTTGTTATGATGTAAGAATCACGTTAGAATGTTACTTTACCTCTAATGACTTAATATGATCACTATTATGTTATACATATCATTATTTATAATTCAGAGCTGAAACATCGAAAGTAGTAACTAAAGTCTACCGAACCAAAAGGCTAATAATAAGGCATCATTTCTATAATTATCACCTTCACGATTTCAACCACGCCATGATCATATTTCGGTTCCTTTGGCGTAGATGACCGCAAACTATATCTAACTGTTTATATCCTGCGCAATCCCTCCCTCTCTCTCTTGTTAAACTCAAAGGATGTCTCAGCTAATGTCCTGAGGGTAAGATGGGTGCAACGTACTTGGTCTAAAAAGACCTCACCTTTCCATGAATTGTCTAGTACACAGCGTGTAAGTGATTAGAACTTTGTTTCTTCTTATGTGGAGACTGCCCAAGGCAGCATTTTCCGCCTCTGCTGACATTCGAAGCTTAGCATGGCTCCAAGGGAGCTTCATGATCTTTGTTTTAGCTAGTTATCACATCTTGAGCATAGTGCGATTGAGCAAAACTTTGCCGTGTTTATAACAGTAAATTTGTGATAAGGGCTGTCCTGGAGCAACATACTCGACAGAGGATGCAGGTATGAGAGTTTGCATGGTTAGTTCCAGGCATTTTTCCGTCTGGCTCTTTGTACTCTGCCAGGTTCTGAATCTTCTCTTCTCCCATCTTTAGCTGTATCCTTATTACATTGTCACACGGCTCTCATTGTTGATCTCCAGGGCTTTCATGTCGGACTTAAGCATAACTTTAAAGCGCGGCTTGGGTCGGTAGTTCAACAGGCAAGTGTCCCGATTTGTTCACAATTTGTTAACGTTACTTTTAAAGTCAAACTTACTACGAGAGCATTTTATCGTGTCCTATTTCTGTTTGCAAGTGGTTCATGACCTAAGTCTAATACTGACTAATCTATTCTCCTAAGCCCTCCTTTTCTTTATAAGCTCATACACTTAGTAACGTTATACCCTGTGAAGCGCTTGTAAATTATAAAAAGGACCAATGAACCACCAATTGGCAGCTTCCTAGTATAAATTTTATATCGATAAATATAGCATGTGAAAGATATATCAGCTACGAAACTCTAAATGCAGTTCAAAGAGAAATCCTGTAAAACCAAACTAATTAATCGATTAAAAAACAGGAACTGACGAAAGCCCTTTAAGGGACCTTTTCCTACCTATTTTATCCATTAGTTAAAGAACAGTGGAAAAGGGTAATCGCCCTATATACAATTTTGCTGAGGAGACAAATCTGACTCCCAAGTATTAAGTTGATGTAACAACTATCAGGGCATCAAATGGAGTGAGATAGAGTGAACGTTTTGGGTACCGGGAGAATTCTGTCTGAACTTCACCACAGGGATGGCAGTGGAAACGTTGTTCAGCTGTTTACACGTTTAGTATTGAGTTCCAAATCCCTATTCCCAAAAGTTTGTAAAGCTAACTGTAATGCTTTGATATAAAGATCCTTTCTTTTGAACGCTTCCGGCTTGTAAACCCGAGTATTTAAGTAGCAGATAAGCTGAAATTATAAATTTAGCGTCAAAGAAAATGGAACGCGGATTTATTAGCCTGTGAGGCAGATTGGATGAAAGATCCCCGCATCCATAAGTTAGTTGCTCCTTCATCGGCTCAAATATTGGCAATAATACTGATGAACTTCTATTGATAAATTATTCCGTCTCCCATAAAATATTAAATATTTCCACTCTTATTGATGTAACTGGCTCATTTCACTAGAACTTTGCGCCATGGAGCAGCTATTATCTCTTTCGTGGTCACAAAACGAAATAAAGTAAAAGATATACAAGACGGGGAAAATGGGCCAAAGCATGATATGAAGCGTTGAAGTACCATATATTAGCTTTGTATTTTTTGTCAGTTCGAGCAATCCAATCTTTATATCTTCTTCTAAGAATCGGTTCGTGGAGTATTTCTTCCTCAAATCCTTCCTTCTTAGTATTTCCATACTGTTCTTGGTATAGCTCAGCAGTAAACATGAGTACGCCGGAAACGCTCGTTGGATCATAACGACCTTGGTTACGTGGTGGAAATGACATAGTGTTAATATGGTGTTTCCTTAATGCCGCTACAAAATCTTTATACTATTGGAGGTATCATGAATGTTGTGTGAAAGACTTTTGATAAATGACATTAACTTACAAGTATAACTGGTAGAGGGAACCTTTTTAGGCGATAACTCTCAATCTGTAGAAATATTTTCAGCATCTGGAAGAAAAGACTGTGCTGGACACCACGTAACTAAGGCCGTTAAAGCGTGTGGTTTAGTGCGTATTGGGCTCGCTTCAGCCTTCTTGACTCTTATGCTAAGCTCTCTACTTTATATTTTCGGATGTGAAGGAAGTCGCTCATATAAAGCAATTGAAACTAGAAAAAAACCCTGTTATCATCTTTTTCAGCTGCTATGAGTAGACCTAAATAATAAGCACTATCACGGCAAACGAAACATAAATATTGACGGATCATCAATAAATATCCATAGATATTGATTTCGTCAATGTATTGCGCAATGTTTCAACCATTCCTCATGGACTATCAATATTATTGTCAATATGCAGTTTCATCAGTATTATTGTCAATACTAATTATCTTCTGTGGGCATTTTATAGATCAGCAATGGGAGTTTCCGGCCAAGTAAATTTATAGTAATCTATGTATATAATAACTAACTAGCTAGCTTACTAGTTAATAAACTAACTTGCTAACTAAAGAACTAGTTGACTCACTCGTTCACCCACTCATTTGCTCACTTACTCACTCACTGACTCAGTAACTCACGCACTCACTGACTAACTAACTAACTAACTAACTAACTAACTAACTAACTAACTAACTAACTAGCTAGCTAGCTAGCTAACTAACTAACTAACTAACTGATGAATAAATGAATGAACGAATAAACGAATGAACAGAGTAACTCACTCAGTCACCCTGTTAATCGCTCACTCACTCAGTTACTCAGTCCCTCAGTCACTCAATCACTCACTGACTCACTCACTGACTCACTCACTGACTCACTCACTGACTCAATGACTTACTGACTCACTCACTGACTCACTGACTCACGCACTGACTCACTGACTCACTCACTTACTCACTCACTTACTCACTCACTTACTCACTCACTGACTCACTCACGTACTCACTCACGTACTCACTCACGTACTCACTCACGTACTCACTCACTTGCTCACTCACTGACTCACTCATTCACTATTTTGGAATCGTGAAACATTACATACATACTTTACATGCTATCAAAAAGTAGAGTATCATTCTGCAAGGGTTACATAATGACTCACAGCCTGAACGGACTCCTTTGAAATTTGTGACGCTTTGTCATGAAAACGGCTTCACAATACCCACCCCATTACCATTACTTGCTTATGAAATGACTGCAAAGTACCAGGACTGTATGTCACCTCTGTTTTTTCTCGTTTAGCCCATAGCAGGGAACAGCCCATAGCTGCGACAGTTGATGTACTGACACATTTTCGCCATTGTCATAGTTGTGTGATACAAACAAAAGAATTACAACATTTTGCTGTTCACAAACAATCCCATGAGGGACTTACCTGGTAGGCTCCATGGCTCAGCTGGTTCATAAAAGAGCGGTCAGCTCTCTTGATCGAGTAGATTTCAAATGTTTGAAAGAAGAACTTTACCATGGCTATCAATGCACAGGGTACACGGCAAAACATTCACCCATTGAATGCCCGGATGGATACTGGTGCAATATCACTAAGAAAGCAGATGATGGCTTTGCTGATCGAGGCTTCTGTCAAAAGTTAATACCAGGTAACTAAGGTGTTCCCCCATACTGGTGCTTGGGAATAGCATTAGGTATGGAAGACACGTGTTGTATAACAAATCTACTGTGAGTGGTAGTAACATCTCTAGTTACTACTGCCAAATTTTATTGTTTGGTACGCAATGTTAGATTACTAGAGTCGTATCAAATACAATAGAATTCACAAGAAGTGCAAGGAAGTGCCTGTATCTCTAACACAGTGGTGAAGAACGGGTTACATTCTAAAATTGTCATTATGTGATGCTTGAACAGGATTCCTGTAGTGATGGCGGTAGATTACATTTTTAAGAGAGGAACTGCAAGACGTCAAAGAAATGTTAAGCCACACATTGAGGAGGCCTCGCCTTGTTTCTAAAACTTGTGTACAAGGCCCCATCAATCAGAACCTTTTTTGTTGCCTAAAGACAGCAGATAACGTAATTTGCGTTTTGTTAGCTGGTGCGTTGTTATGGCAAGGTTGTGACTACTCAAGTCTTCTGCTATTGACCTTGCTTTTTGCTTTCTAATTCTGGTCGCTCCTTCTACCTGATCTTCAAAAAATGAAAGATATCATGAATCGTTGCAACATTTTAGAATATCAAGTGTGGCCAGTTAGTTAGAAAAAAATGTGGCAAAGTTTTATATTGCCACCTGTCAGGCAAATAGTATATAGATTTTGCAAAATTTAACTAGGGAAGCAAGAAATGTATCTATTGAAAAAGATAATCGTAAGCTAACGGCGGACGTCCAGCCAAAGCCACCTCATCCTGTCGAAGGATAGGGTTATCACCCTATTTATACGACTTTTATAGGCAATGTAAGGTACAACAAAAGTAGCGTCGCATTTTTGCCTCTGCTTGAAGATGCAAGCACCTCCTCCTGTAGAAGATTTTGAATAAACGGGAGGATGGAATAAACAGGGGGTTGGAATAAACGGGGAGCAGGAAGAAACGGGAGGGATGAAAACAAGTTCAAAAATTAACAAACGTTGAGAGGGAGGGTTGAATCATTTTTTTAAAAATAATTTCTGATAGTTGTAAAATGAAATCAAAACAGAAAATAAATAAAAATAAGGCACATTTTCGCCTCAGAAATCTTTACATCACTTAAGAATCATCATCAAATAAATCCTTTAAAAATGTTACTCCTACATTATCTAAGCTAATTTCCCAAAATTAATAAGTGGGCAGTTCTAATAAGCTCCAGGGGCTTGAAAAAATCCAAAAATTACCCCCCCCTCCTGTTTATAGGAGACCAAGGGGTAGTTGCTTGAGAACACGTTAAGAATTTAAAGACAAACTTCCTGGCAAGTGGATGGTTGCATGAGCAACAAAACGATGGACTGACCTATTCCAAGAAGATACCAATTTTACCAACGTTCCAATTTTAACCCAGGAGAGACTAGCCAAGTGTGGAAGCGATGAAAAATATTTTGTGGAGCAGAATGTGCAAGGATCTCACTAAGATTATGCAGCTAAGTTAAGTCAAAAGAAACATTTTCAAGATCTAAAAAAGGCACTTAGGAAACGCAGCCTGTTGGTCCTGTTATTTCTTTTCTTCTTTCCTGTTCAATAATTTCCCAGAATCGGGACACGTTTCCTTTCTAAAACTTCCTAGGATTTGATGCAGTTTGCTTCCTTCCAGCTGAACAACCCTTCCAGCCTGATAGTTCTACAATTTCTTCCCTTTAGTTTTTCTTTCTACCTGTGGTTCCAATGAAGAAGATGGCTGACTGCCATCGGAAACAACACAAATGCCCCTCTTTCCTTAGCTATGACTATTACAGTGGTAGGGTTGGTTGCCACTCCTGTGCCAAATCAAGCTTTGACTACTTCTCCTAGCATAGCTGGTACCCATTTCTCTGACCCCATAAGGATGGAAGGCTGAGTGAACTGTCTCAAATTGAACTCCAGTCACTCAATTTGTAACGCTTGCAATTATTTTGGCATCTTAATATTTTGTATTTTCACTAAGATACATAATGATTATAATATATTTATATTATATTATATCTTTGTTATAATTTTTCACTGATGAAATTGCGAAGACCAGAAATCAAATAAATTTCCAAAGGACCTTAGGTACCAGTTTAACAAGTAAAGAGGGTTTCTTTCGTTTTTTGATATGTTTCGCTTCTCCATTACATTTCCGGAATTAATCAGCGGAGACAACCCACATACGACATATTTATAACGTTAATTTTTTTCTTCGGAAGAAACGTTTCGGCGGCGTGATTGGTGATACGAAGAACCACATTAAAATTTTCTCTAATTACACAATTTCCGACGCCGATGAATATGTCTTGAAACAGAGCTTAGAATTTTGTGTTCCACCAAGTAATAACAATATACAAGAAAATTTTGTCCAGTTTAAAATTCTAAACATGAACCTTTCTGTGCAGATAAACTTGACTGTTCGTTATCCTAAACCAACAACATTACTCTTGAGTGCCAAATACTTAAAATGTAAATGATGCCTGAAAACACTTGAATAACTTTCCATGCATCATTTGACCCTAAAACAGTTGGTAATTAGTCAATAAGTAAGATTTTGTCCTCATGCGTGTCATCCTTATTTAAAATTTTCACGAAATTAAGATTGTAGTTCAGACCTTCCCCAGTTTATTCGGCACTCCAGAGTACATCCACAAAATGGAGATCATACTAAAAGATTCCAGAAAATTTCAAACATCAGGTGGTGTTGAAATGGACGATAATACATTTAGAACAGCGTATCCGAAAACGATTACTGTCTAGTTAGGCAAGGCTGTCTGCCTCGTGATTCGTTATGATAGAATTACACCCTCTGGATCACGACTTCCACAAATGCATGGTCTCCCCAAAACACATAAGGAAGGACTTTTTTCTTGACCAATTCTTTCTATGATTGAAACTACATTGAAATTACCCTAAATAAACAGAAAAACCACCAAACAGGCTAACTAATAAATAAAGGGCAGCTGGGGCGTCCAAACAATACCTTGTGGGCCCAATAATAAACAGATTCTGGGTTGTTGATTTCCTTGCCAAATCTGTCTATCATTTTTGACGGTGTCCAATTTGTTCCCTAAAAAACGACAAGTCACAATGTAAATACACAATTTATGTGCAAAACAATTAAAATCAAGTATATTATGTAATGTGTTCAGTAATGTCGAATGTGAAAAATCACATGAAATATGTAATAAGACTAGAACCATCTCAATTAAGTTGAGTTATTAATCGGCAATAATATATAGAAAATTTATTGCTATGTGTGTTGAGGATGTAACATTGCTTAATCATGCTTGTAGAATATCTTGTTTGATTTCTTTACAATGTAATACTTTTTTTTTAAGTGTAAACGTAAACAATGCAGGAAATAGATATCCAAGGGCCATTGGCAGGGCGTAAATCTGCTACAGGGAGGGGCTGATGTTGATGTTGGACAAAGGAGCAGGAAGTATTTTCTGCCAATTACTGAACAGAATCCCGGCACAAGAACATACATCACAGGTCACAGTTTCATGTATATACGGTCTTTGCATTGGTACTGCCATATTTTCCATAATTTTAGACCTGTCTATAATTAACTGAGAGACCCAAAAAGTGGGGCCTTTTATTAGAGAGGGTCTATAATCAGAGGGCATCTTTTATTTCCAGAACAAAGTTTTACAAGAAAAGAGCATATGGAGTTTCAAGAAAAACTTCTAATATACATTTATACTTAGTTAACACATATACATTTTTATCACTGAATCACAGACTATCACCCAGGGAAGTTTAGGCTCTTTTCTGTAGCAACAATTGCCCCTTTTACAATGTCCTCTTTTAAGGTATATGACCTTTTCACATAAATATAGAGGGGATCTACAATCAATTCAGAGCACAAAAGTGGTTTATGATAACAGGGGCTCTATAATTACTTGTGATGACACAAAAGGGGGTCTATAATTGGAGGCATTCTTTAATTGGAAGGGATCAATAATTAGAGGAAATATTAAATTACTGTGTAATATGATACTTTTTAGACAATTCTACACTTGGCATCAATCACTGGTTTGTTTATTCGGTAACTAAAAAACAGGAAACGTTTGCAAGTCTTCATATAAATGTCTCACCTCTATCACTATTTGTTTTAGGAGTGAAAATCTTCTGAAGATCACGTTTAATCTCATAAAGAGAGAACGAAATGCATCTGAAAACTATCCATTTACATCATCTTGAGTTTATTTACTTTGGATAACCGATATCAATGGGCATTTATCCGTGTTAAGTTGTACGAATTTGTTCTTCGTGAGTATCTGAGTAAGAAGAATAACTTTTACTGTCCGCCATTGCAACTAACTCGTGTGCAGAGAAAGGGATACGTAACACTATAAAGACAGCCTTTCAAAACTTAAGTTTAACTTTCGCCATTGCAACTAACTCGTGTGCAGAGAAAGGGATACGTAACACTATATAGGCAGCCTTTCAAAACTTAAGTTTAACTTTCGTTTCTAGAGCTCCGTTTATCTGAGGTTCACCTTAGTTAAAAGTTGATATGAATCTCTTTGAATATAATCTGCATCTCTGGCAAATTGCTGCCCCGTCAGGTCGTTGCTTACCCTGTGCCTAGTTATTTCGACGAAAATGTTATAGAATGAATATGTACAGAGAACGAAGTTGGCGCCGCTTTTCCAGGTCATTGCTGGTCAGTGTTAGGAGGACAAAGAGCAACACAGATACGGGTATTATAGCAAAATTTCGTATTTTTATTTTAATTTAGCTCATTAAGAAAATTGCATTGTTATGAAATAGTATTTGTCCAATGTTCTGCACTCAATCCTATCTAAAGATGTAAAGTTTTGAACATTGGAAGAGAAGAACTATGCAAACCAGTGCATTGTTTTTCCAGGCAGACGAGACATGCTCAGTCTTTTCTTTAATATAAGGACATGAACCTAATTTTGTTACCGACGTCTGAGTCATATGAGAAGCGGTTGTGTATATATATTTTTAATCCTTCATTATCTTAATCGAATTGAAACATTTGCTCGTACATGTTATTAAAGCGGCCTACCTTGCAATCAGGTATGTCTCTTGTTAGTTGTTAATGTATTCTATTGTTTATGTTACGGTCTTAACCGAACGTGTTTCATATCTTGTAACTAATTGATTCGAGGATGATTCTAGAATACACCGAAAGCTCATCAGATTACGTTTTGTCATTATGTTTCTTCTACGCACCTTATGCTGGGCACTTATCTTTATAATAAGAATTCGTTTTCCGCCTGGCTTGTCCATCACAGACGTTAACTTATACATTAAGAAACACTTTCGAGATACTAAAAGCCCTTAAAAATGAAAATGTAACTTTAAAAAGTATGTTTTAAGGCCTTTTTACAAATTTTTTGAAATTTTTGAATATTGGGCAATATTTCATAGCCTTCATAGCCATAGATGACGTCATTTACATTAAATTAAAAAATTTGTTTTTTATTTTGTTGGAAAAGAGTTAAACTATAAAAGTGACGAAAAGCCAAGAAGCCCATGTAAGGTAGGGTTAACGACTTTTCTTTTAAATAAGGGTGGATCTTTCACCTCTAAGTCCCCGTTTCCCCCCAATGGGAATGGATGGAGCAAAAACTTATTAAGGCAAAAAACATGTTTATAATTTCGAAGCAAACCGGGTTTTATCTCGAATTACTGCAGTCTATTTTCTTCATGTCATACTTAAGGGAATACATAGTTACCATGGAAATAGGTGAGTTCGTGTTAGAACTTGGAACGTTGACTTTACTATAAAAAATAAGATTGTATTGACACCTTTTTGTTTAACATTTTTTTCTCTATGACGTCATTCTTGTAAAGGTTCTTTTATGGCATTACTGTCTGACTCGGATCAATTGTGATATCGGTAATAATGATGAGTTCAAATATAATTTCCGGCGTATTTCATGTTACTTAGCATCAGTATATTTATGAAATCACCAAAAGTATCTCAGAACTCTGAGATAAGTTTCATTTATGTGACAATTCATGCCCCTTGATTTTGAATTCCTTTTGCACTAGAACTTTTACAACATGTTTGTGATGCTCTTGTGGAATTGATGATTATTGTGTGGAAAAGATAAAGTGAGTGCACAGAACTTGAATGACTCAACAATGATTTTCGTGGAGAGACTGTCCCAAGAAGACAAAATCCATACCTGCAGTTTTCATATAGATTTAGAAGGGGTCTGTAATTAATTGAAGGCACCAAAAAAGGGGATTCTTTAATTAGAGGGGGTCTATAATTACTTAACATAATGCAAAAAAGGGGTCTATAATTGAAGGGGGTCTATAATTAGAGGGGATCTATAATTAGAGGAAATACGGTATCACAATTGCCTTCCGTAAGCTTTATTGCAGTTCGTTCAAGTTCTGTGAACTATATGTCAATTTCATCTATCATATTTTATTTATCCATCTCAATTTTATCTTACAAGCATGATGAATTTTAACAATTTCCAACCATTGTACCTCCAAGGTTTAACCTATTGTTTTTAATACCATGCATTATTTACAATTTGTATTAATATAATATACTCGTTCAGTTTATCATTTTTGTGTATAAGAATTGTTACAAATCATTTTATTTCACTTGAGAATGGCAACAGCGAGAGCCGAAGCGTCGTGTACAATTTTAAAATTTTATACAACCAAATGGCTCTCTGTCACTACGTTTAGTAAACTCTTTAACGGATGCATAACGTTCAGCGAACTTGAACGAACTGCAATAAATCTTTTGAAAGTCAACGACGACACCCCAACGACTACAGCCCAACGACTACAGCCCAACGACTACAGCCCAACGACTACAGTCCAACGACTACAGCCCAACGACTACAGCCTAATGACTGCAGCCCAAAGACGACAACCCCAGAACCATCCATCCGTAGAGTGCTGGTTTATCAATTGACATATGACCAGTCCTAATTTCTGAAGAGGCTTCGTTGGGTTTCAAATCTAGCTCCCAGTCCTCCACTGGTGAGCATAGACATCAAAATACCTATCCTCCACTAGTGGGCATCAACATCAAGATCCCAATCCTGTCCTCGTGGACACCGACATTAAGCTCCCAATCCTCCTTTTATGGCTACCAACATCCAACTCAACAAAATTTGAAGGTAAATCGGTTCGCTTGCATTCAACTATTTTGACACACCCTCTTAATGAAATGAACTGTAGCGCCAGTCTAGATTCCAAACAAAATACTTACTGCTATTTCCAATATCTTTAATCCTGTTAGGATATTCAATTTTTCAATTTGGGTTTTGTGGAGGGTACATAAACACGCGTGGTTTGTATCAAATATGTCGCAAACACATTCGGAAGACAAAATGAATAAGAAAATAATACTATTTGGTAACTAACTTTCAATAACGGAAGCTTCTGTGGTTAAGCTTAACTTCACTACATAAATATTGTTTCAGGAGGACAACTAATTCCGTAACTTCATGAAAAAGGGATTGATCAAAAAGTGATTCTTACTATGTTTAAACGTTCAATTGGCCACTTATAGGAATAAGATGCAAGATATTTGGTCTTAGATTTCAATTTCTACCAAACGAGAGAAATATAAAACATCAGACTCGATATACTACAATAATCAAAATTTTGATGTTATCATAACATCATCTTCAGTATGATGCATCGATTTTAAAATCAACTAGACTAGTCTAAGTTGCTTAATTGAACTAAGTTAATAATGACAAACGAGAAGAGTGAGACAAGGACTAAGCCACCATTTGCATTTAAAGGCTGCCTAGGTTTGACAAGAAGAAGGCTTTGTTTGGTAAGGAGAGTATACCCTAAGAGGTGTATGATAAAACATAAAAGCAAATTTTTAAAATTTTTAAAAGTTTGATTGGAGTGAGAACAAATGTAAAAAAATGGTGGGTTCAAGAGACGATTTCCCGTAATACCCGAACCTCTCGAGTATTAAGCAAGAAGTCTTTAGAATTTTGAGTAGTCTAACCAAAATAAATTTCATTTAAATATACAATTACGATACGGTAGATAAACCATGTCTTTTCGACAGGAGGTTCCTCATGGAAGACAGCCAAGGAAATAGAAATGCATACGTTAAAATAAATATGGCGAGATCAGAAAGTGACTGACGTTCAAAATCTATATTTTACTTCCTGACATGACGTAATTAAAGTAAGATTTTATGGCAACTACAATCTTGGACAAAACTTGTTGAGGATTTTGGGTCTCTCCTGCAGTACCCCTCCGATCGTTTTAAAAGCAGTCGTTTCAGAGAGCTACGTTGCAGAGCCACATAATACCCCAAGGAAAGGGGGATGTACAACGAAATTACAGCAGTGAAAGCGTCTGTTCCGTGGCCACCATTATGTTGTATTTTCACTCTTCAACTCCAATTTCACTCAAACATTCTGAACAAATTTGTCCAAAATTGCAGGTTACAAAAGAGAGGATTGAAGTATGTTTTTCTTGAATATTGACAAAGAAAAGTTTGCCATTTCTGTAGATTCTCAAACTAAAATAGCTTTAGTAAAAACATTAATAGCTTTTTGTTTTGGAGCGTCTACAGATGCACCATTTGGGTGCTCAGCTTTCTCTTTAAATTGCACGTTTTAACAGCTCCTTTTCGGGAGGAAGAGGATAAATGTGTAAACACTAAAAGCATATCTCATTGCACTTTCATCAGATGGATTCGTGAAAAGACCATTCTGCAATAAGAGGAAGATCCTCCATACATCAACAAGGCACTCAAAGTGGATTAAGTAGTAATTTCTTGAATATTGGAAAAAGAAAAATCCGCTAAAGTAAGATCGCTAAAATAATTGGGATGTAGTTTCAATTAAAAGGCAAGGTTAGCACTTAGGTTGCGCTACTTAAGCTCATAAAGATATACCTTACTTCTAGTTTATTTTGTTATTATGATGGAGCTAGTGCAATTGGCAGTAATTTCCCCATGAAATATATAAACTTTTATGGTGTTGTTTTTAAAATTTGCAACTCCTTTTGTGTCATGATACACACACGGGTGGGTACATTTTACCTGATACTGTCAACGTAACACCATATTTTCGAAACAAGTCCTTCCTTCAAGAGCACAGTCTAAGAGCTCTCTTTTTGACTTCCTATCCTCTGCCATCTCTTTACTTTTGCAAGAAACAACTACGAATGGGACAATTGCACTGGGGGAATAAATTCGCTTCAAACAAGTCGGCGATTCTCTGCATAAAAAATGGACCGGTCATTCAATAACTGACAATATAAAGATTGTAAAAAATCGAGAAGACTGGAGAAGCAGAGTTTAGACATCAGAAGCCCCAACGGTCAGCAGGCCATGGAAACAACATAGCATAGCATGTATGCCTCACATGACTCGTATGATTTGGAAACTGGTAAAGCAAGGACATCCCCTATGTGAAGCAGAGTACCTGTCACTCAAAGCTGCAAACGGACTTGAAATACTTCCCTACATTGGCTACCTGTTCCTGGATGTGGAGGTTGATAGAGTAGTGGTGACAGACTATGGAGTCTTTGTATTGAAAGAAAAATATTCAAGTAAAAATTCTGAAAAGAAAGTTGTAATGTTATGAGTAGAGACGACTATAAGAACATGACAAGTCGTGTTCAATCAAACAACAAGTAATCTATTTCTTATTTACAAGCATATATAAAGTAGTTAGATAAACTAATTAACAATGACTAATATCCGTTACAGCACAGATATTGCTGATACGACACAGACAAGGAAGTTATCATTGTCTACACGGAACTTATCAGATGATGGCAGCTGAAAGGGAAGATGAGTGCAGTGACTCATCATTACAAAAGTCCCTAGAATACTTTGGAAAAATACCAAGGTTTCAGGAACTGAAAAACCCCAGGGATATTCACGCTTAGAGCCCAGACTGCACAGAAAAATGTGGATCTGGTGCGTGTAACAGGGAGACAGCCTATACTTGGGCCAGCTGGAACAGCCCTATTGCTGACCGTGATGGATGTTGCAGCCCCGACGGGGATCCAAAGTGATGCTAAGTACTATGGTGAAAACAAGAAAAACTATCAATAAGATCCTTATCTCTAACCATGGTGCAAGAGATGTATGGCAAAAGCTACGGACTCCTGTTGGACAAATTAAAGTGGTAGACCCTGCCCAAGGAAGAGTACAGCTGAGATTGAAACTAGCACAAGGAAAGCAGCCTCAAAGATACCCTGGTGTACAATGAATGACAATGAAGAAGTATTTAATCAACCAAAGAGCAATGCTATTTCTCTAGTGTTCTTTTCAATATATAAAATGCTAAAAACCGCGGTTAAAAGGCAATAAAACTATATTAAAACTAAAAATTGGCAAGAGGCCAGCTCAACAGCTTTCGGTTTAAAGTCCTTTTTCAAGTGTACAGTTGAAGGAACCGTTACCAATATTTATAAAACACTATACATAATAAAATTCCTAGAAAATTTACCAGACTTATTTGTAAAACAAAAGAATACTTTTGAGAGCCCAGAGAGCCAAATTATGTATATATTATGTGCATGTATTTCACTGTATCAAACTGCACGAGCAGACGTGTTTCCCTACAGATAGTTCTGATATGCCCAATTTAAGTCTAAAAAACATCGAGAAATGCAAATGTCCATATAGGCTATTTCAAGATTTCCCCCATCTGTGTTTCATAGTCTATTATACAAGAGAGTTATTCTGAATTAAGTAGCTCTGATTTTGGGATTGCTCCAAGCATAGCAACCGTAAGACTGATAATTGTTAAAAAATTTTGATAAAAACTTGTACACAGACACAAAGGGGAGATGATGTCACACCACTTAAATGGTTCAATTAATTCATTCACTTTCTTTCGTTCCTCCTTTCTCTTAGAAAAGATTGTATTGTAGTTTGTGAGGACAATAAACACTTAATTGCCTCTTAATTGAGTATTTTCTCCCTTGTCCTGATAGAACTGTTACGTCATCAAGTAATAATTGCGTCAACACTGCTGTTGCGATTGGGCAACGAATGAAGGAAAAAGTTCGGGGTGAAGTTTCTCTCTTGTTGTAAGAAATATTTTTCGCTGTCGCTCATACCAAACAGTCGATCCCAGTCTTCAAACTGTTTCCGCGCATTGGCTTTTAACTGCATCGGACCTAAACTAATTAGAGTATACTGGCCAAGAACAACAAACAAATCCTTGTACAATCGCACAAATATGAAACCATCGAGAAGATAGGATTTGAAATGTTAGTTTTGTGTAGAACACTAGAGAAATAGAAAAGTATGTCACCACCGGGGATCGAACCCGTGACCCACGCGCAGCCTCTTAAGGTCAATGTATGATGGGACCGAGGTTGATAAACCATCGCTTGGTCTCTGTTATTTATATGAATTAAGAATGTGAGACCCATGAATAAACAAAGGAATTAGAGAGCGTCATGAAAAGAGCTTAGGCTAAAGTTTGCCCCACTTTAATCTTACGCACTTAAGTTACACACTAAATCAGTGCAACCTTGTACAAATCTGGATGTTCCATAAAGATCCTCTAATCAATTGCGCTTTTCATAAAGACGGTCACTGCGTCCATCTAATGAAAACACATACCTAACTCAAAATCCAAGGCTAATTATTGTTCAAAGTGACTCAAAACGCACAACTGCGGGAGAATCCCTTAATCCACGCCCAATCTATGACTAAAAACTTTCGCAACAAATGATTTACTTGTACCTTTGAAGAAATCGAGGTAGCTAGGTAACGGCCGTTTTTGCCCCGTCAACAGTTTCATTAGATAAACTCGAAGTTTAAGAGAGAACATTGAACTTGAGAAAGAACTGAGAAAATTCTTCAACGAAATTCAGATAGACCTCATGCTCCAAGCGACATCGTGTCTGACGATGATCCATTCAAAATCTAGGATCAAGATTTGGAATCTATGAAATTGAAGTCTAAGCATCAGCTTCTGTTGCTGAATAAAAGGTAGGTCTATTTGTCTGTAAGAAACAAATGTTGTTACAAACTCCTTCCTCGAATAAACGCCCCCTCAAAAGATTGAAGAAAATTAATAAACGCCCAGGGAGTTTATTCAAAGTAATACGGTATGTACAAAAAGTTTATTGTGATAGTCAACTCTACCAGATAATCACAGACAATGCAACAATCTAAGCAATTTCCGCGTGAAAGACTGCAGAACTTCAAATATTTTTCTCCATCAGTTTAAGCTGATTTTATACCAGTCTGACGAGTATCCTTACTGTTTCCCTGAAAGTTGTTTTTATGTTTGTTCAAATTTTGTTGACTGTCTGCAACAAGAGGAAGGGTCTGTCTCATTTATTAAGAATTATTTCTCATTCATTGTCGAATGAAAGAAACTCGGAAGTAATTTTACGAAACTCTTACGGGTTAACTGATTTCCAGTCATAGTTATTGCCTTAGATCAACGAACTGGGAGCAACTTGGTTAGAGTTAACCACGTGTTAACGTAACTTTATCTTCGTATGAAGGGGCAGCCACCTATAGGAGACAGGGTTCCCACCCCATTAACGATTAAATCAAATATTTTGTTGAAGAGTCCTTGAAAGGTTTTTGTCAATCGATGTCTTACGCAGCCATGGTGTGGAAAGTCCCGACGTCACTTATTAAGCTGAAGGATGTACACCACTTGGCATCGACATTACATCTTACAAAAATGTTTGAACTGTTCTTATTCTGGTCTTGGCGAAGTCCTTTTTATTTTAAACGTCCAGTTGGCTTTCTATGATCGAAAGAAAGATGGAGGATATCTTCAGCTTCAGCACTCTTCTTAATTCATAATCCGCCTTTTATCTTATTACAACAAAAGTTTTAAGTTACCCAATCCCTTTAATTTGAACTATGTTGTCATTATTGTAAAGATTACAATACCCTACTGTTGTTATAAGTTTCAAGGATCTTTATCAAGTTGAAAATACCTCTTTGTGGTATTATTGCCTTCAGTGCCAACATGCTCGACGCAAGACCTACAGATCTGGAGACCGTTCAGGATTATTCTTAACAAAGTGTGTCTTGGAAGCAATCTTTTGTCTAGGCAGAATCTCGCTGCAACTTAATTAGCTTTATGTCAACTATAAAGTATTTTGTGATCTCATCAAACTAACTTTGTTCTTCGTTTGAAAATGGCAGCAGTGAACGCCTAAACGTTGTACATAAATTCAATGTACTCTACACGCTGGTTACAATTAGTGGTTTTATAACTCTTAAACGACAAGCGCCCTATTAGACAATTGGAGCGAGTTGCTATAAAGCTAACTGTGTTGCATCGAGGTATCGGTTTAACGCTTTCATTATTAAGAGCTTCATGACAAGTATTCAAGATCATTTGTTGATGACTAAATCTATCCAACGTGATTGATAAATTTCGAATTGGTAATGGTCGATGGAGTATATCAATCAGAAAAGCGAGTGTAAACAACAATGAAGTGGAGAAAAAATTGTTTTGACTTCTCCATGCGTGGTGGATAAAGAGCGGGTCACAGAGTGCATATCCATGCATTCCGAATTTAGGGCCAGTGTTTACCTTATCGCGTTAAGCAATTTTGAAAATGCTTATATTGTAATAAACATACATAGAGGTATATTATATTTGTACATCTTCCCCCTCATGGCAATGACTCGGAAACTAGAAGAATTTCACCATCAAAGCGATGTCAAGCACGACCCACAATACGCAGCTGACAGGAGCAGAACCAGCCGTTTTGGGCGGGAAACGTTTACTCACACATTTCCTCCTTGGTGGATATTTAAATGAAACAAGACTTCATTGGTGAATGCCTGTACATAAATGTATCTGCTGTAGAAACCCCATAACCGGAGGGGCACTGAAATCCTACCTCGCCCACCCAGCTTTTCGTTACTAAATGTATCTTCCTGTTGATTTATTGGTTGATATGAACCTGACACTCTCATCTGTACAGGGGCGGCGAAACAGGGGGGCAGGGGCTATGGCCCCTCCACTTTTTTGGCTAGCTATAGCATTTGATGATTATTCTTCGAATCAATGTACAGATTCCTACATGGTTGACCTTGTTTAGATTCTTTTATGGGCTTCACTTGTCGCATAGAGTGTACCCATTGATTGATAACTTGTCGAAGACATTGCAGATGGAGAGCATATCATCACCAGAGAGCCGAGAGACTGCGCTGATGACACTCAAAACATCGAGGATTACAATGTTTCAGAGAATTTCACGAAAGTGTAGGCCTACACGCACTGAAGGACGTTCAGAGGGAATTGCTGCCTAGTATTTGTGCCTTGTTGAGGTCGCTCGTGATCAATCCAGCTACACCGTGCACTCCAGAGCGCTCCTTTTCAACACCAAGACGCTTGAAGACGTGGCTAAGATCAACCATGTCTAGTAAAAGATTGAATGCCTTGGCCCTGCTTAACGTTCATAAGGAGTTCAGAGAAAGTAAACAATGATTTTGCCTGTCACCAGAGAACTTAGGTTGAAGTTCTCTGCTGTCACATAATCCCGCATCTGTTTCCTCGGAGCAATTGCATAGGGGTGCGGGTCGGAACACAAAAGTTAGGGAAAACCAAAAGCATACAATTCTGATAGGCATATATTCAATTATTTCGCAACACAAACATGATAAAGGTGCAACATTCAAATTTGCGCTACAATTAAGCTTTGTTGTTAGCTCTACGCTCTACTGAACCATTGCTTGCCTACAATTCAAGTGCCACTGTGATCAAATAGTGATGCCTTTTATCACCAAAGGAGTCATTGGAGGTCACTGACTTGGCTGTTCGGTGCGCTGATTCTGTTCCTCGATCATTGCTGCCGCTTTGTCCTGTTATTCCACCGTCTTTGCCAAGTTCATAAATTTGTATCCATTTCTTCATGTTTCTTGTGAGAAATCAATTTATTTGTTTTTCACATGCGAGTTATTCAACGCTTGCCGCAAACGCTAAAACAAACGACTTTTGAATACTCTTCCATTGGATGATTTTTCTCAGTCTTTCTATTTTTAAAGATGTAACCTTTTCCTAATCTATGGTATGCCAATATGCAGTGTTTCGTAAGAGGGGGAGGGGGGAGGAGAGTGATGAAATGAAGGCGATGTTATTATTGACCACTTTCAAAACATAAAAAATCCTCTTTTACTTATTTCATGCAGTAAAAATTAGAAATGTAAAATACGAGAAGCACAATAATGACCGGAAGAGTGATTTAACTTGATATTTTTTAACATTTTATTATAAATTTAAAAACATATTCTTCCATAATTCGTCCCTGCGCCTCTAACAGCCCTAAATATGGTAAATAAAGGGTATACTTTGCACAGGTACTTTGTTTGAAATGCGAGAAAGCAGGCTCGGAGCCAGCTCCATTGGTCTGGGGGGGGGGGGGGGGGGGTGGGGCAAAAAAAAACTTTCCCAATTTTGGCCAACGCCGTTTTTAAATATTTTTTTTCTCCCTTTCTTTTTTTTTTAAACAGGCAATAAAAAATTATTCTAGCTTTGGGTTACCACTGTCAGGTTTTCTCCAAAAACGGCCGTGAATGTGGTGCTCTCGGATCTTGTCTAACTTCTCGTGGTCAAGATTACTGTGTATGTTCCCTTATTTTGTAGGTCATGTTTGGTATATTGTCAGCTGATATTGCTCTATCTTTAAAAAAACTAATCTGAATCTAAACCTTGAAGATTTCTTACTATTTGGCTCAAGCACTTGAACTGAAATGTAACTACAAGTTTAACATTGACGGTAGCTGAGAAACAGGTCTTTCCGTGAGAAATTGAGCTGTGTTTCCAAATTGTAATACTTCGTGTTTTTCTTTCCTGTACAGTTGTTTTGTCGCAATTAAATCGAAGGTATGTCTGAATCTTGTCAAAGATTTGTAATAGCTTTATAATTGAGAATTGTAGAGGACACTGCTCTAAGTTCATATTTAATATTTTTGAAGTTTGTACGTTTTTATAGCACTTGGTAAATACCTAGTGCCATGTAGCGATCGAAAATTCTGTCGGTTTCGGTTTTGCTAGTTTAGGCACTTCCAGATAAGCTAGGACAATAGAATTTGGCAGGCGTATCAGGGACCTGACCAGATTAAATTAGAAATAGTAGTTTCCTAAATTCGACCATCTGGGGGGAGTGGGGGGACGGTTAATTTGGAAAAATTAGAAAAAAATAGGTATTTTTAACTTACGAACGCATGATCGGATCTTAATGAAATTTGACATTTAGAAAGATATCGTTTCTCAGAGCTCTTATTTAAGATCTGGTGATCTTAAATGGATCTGGTGACACTGGGGAGGGTTGGAAGGGGAAACCTAAAATCTTGGAAAACACTTAGAGAGGATCGGATTAAACTTGGAGGGAAAAATAAGCACATGTCCTAAATACGTAATTGACTTAACCAGAACGGATTCGCTCTCTTTGGGGGAGTGATCGGATTTTAACGAAATCTCAAATTTAGAAGGATCTCGTAACTCAGATCTCTTATTTTAAATAACAACTGGATCCAGTGTCATTGGGGGAGAAGAGACCAAGAAAACGTCATATTGTTGACACTTATGATAACGGAGGAGGAACAATATCTATAGATTTGTCGTCACGATTGAAAAACGGCTAATTCCCACACACTGAAGGTGAGTTGTCTGCAAGCAGGACCATGCATATGATACAAGGTATTTCGTCTACTGCCAAGAAAAAAATAATTATTGAATATGTTCATTTAGCGTTGGGCACAGGTAGATCCCCGGTGGCGATAAATTTCTCTCTAGTGTTCTTTTCAAGAACTTTATTTATTATGGGTTAAATGGCAAGTCATTGTTTTGCTACGTCCTCTTTCTTCTCTTGTTTTCTGCAACTCAATTAGGTATTACAAGATCTGTTACATACCACTTATTATCAGATGTAGAAGAAGTGATTTTGTACTAAGTGGGGTTATCTCTTACATGAAAAGATAAGATAGGTCTTGCAGTGAGTCCAATCAATTTTAATGTATGTGTGCAAGATCAATTCTTCCTTACAAGATTAAGGCTTCACTCTACACCAGAAAGAGATTTTAAGCTTGTTTATATGACTCTAAAATAAGGATGGTAGGATAACCAGATTTTTCAGGAATCGGTTCTGGAATAGGAAAAACATAATAAAGAAACGGTGGGCATGAGAACAAAAAGATAGTCCTAGGTGTACCTCCACTTCCAGCACTGCTTGTTCCTATTAGACTATCGCATTGAGAAACAAAGATTCTAGGACAAAAGATTTATCTCACCAAACAGGGAAATTTGAGGATTAACGTTGGCCTTGAGCCCGGTAATGGTTCGTCGAAAGACTTTGGAGCCCTTCAAGAAAACATTTTCCCTCAGAAGTTTTTCCTAGAGTTTCATAAGATAATGTGTTCTGTGTATATATCTGATTATGTCCGTTGCCTGATAGTTGCTTTGTGATGATAAACATTATCTTATATCCAAGCACGGAGCCAGCTCCAATGGGTTGGGGGGGGGGGGGCAAAGAAAAAAATTCTCAAATTTTTTCTTCTCCTTATGTCCTATTTGCAAACGGGAAATTACTCACAAATGAAGGTATCGAAGAGACATATTTCATTTTCTCTTGTAACTTTTGAAAAGTGATGTTTTAAATCCTTATTCTCAAAAAAGTATCAATAACTGTAAATCACGTCTGTTTTGATTACAATCCATTTTAAAACTGGTAATAAATCAAATCAGCTCTCGGTCTTTTGGCTATTATTGGATGTAGTATCTGTTCTCATTGATGACAGATGCTCTCCATAATCGGCGAGAGGTCCTACTGGGCGGTCGAGTCTGCCTCATGACTTGATTCTCTGCCCGGTAGCCGAAATTGAGGGGCGTTGCTCTTGGACGCCCCACTGCCCCCTATTTATTAGTTAGCCTTTTTGGTAGTTTTTCTGTTTATATAGGGTAGTTTCAATGTCAGGCCCACTGCTCATCAGGGGTCTTTGATTGAGAGACTGCTAAATCAAGTCACTGGACTAGAACAACAACTGAATGGCTAAAAATTTTCATGTTTATCACAGTTTTCATGTACGTTTTTTATACCTAAGATGTATTGGGGGCTGATCTTATTTCAACCCCTGCAATGATGGCAAAACTAAGAAAGGGACTTGTATATTGATTCAGAATCATTTTAACACATGCATAATTAAACTTAAACAGACACTTTATAATAAGTCCATCAAATAACCCAATATTGACACTATCATAAATATGCTGTAAAAAACAAATTGGTTTGACCACTAAATAAAGGTTCTTGGAGCATCCAAGCACAATGCTCTTAAATCTGAGCTATGAGGCTGAGAAGCAAGTCTCATGGCACATGCTGTTCTCCCAAGTGAACATCTTAGGTGGCATATGTATGGATACAAGAACAATCTCCTTTTTTATAATTATAAATGTAACCCTATAGCGCCATTGCCAGTAATGATACCTACAGGGTATTCATAGTGGCCAAATATTACAGATGCTGATATGCATCTTATTGCTAGACTGTACCAGTACAGTCGCGGCGTTAATTAGAGGAAAGACGGTCTTCATTTCTTTAGAGATGTAAAAAGTCAAAGATGAGCTTAAATAAGAAGGCAATCACAACTGAACTGAAAGTGTGGTGAATTCTATTGTTCCTTTCTACTGATTATTCGCATTGTCATCCTCGTCATCTCTAACGGTTTGTTCCGACAAGTGAGTGGCGATGAGTTTGAACGGAACGAACGAATCCAAAGCGACTGAGTGATGTTCTAAGTAAAGTTTGTAAATGTCTAGAAGTGACATGAAAATTGGAGATGGTCGTAAATTGGTGCTTTTAGCTCTCAATATCCCCCGCAGCTACGGGAAAGTAAGGGTATATGGTATATGTCGGCATGTGAGGGTATATGCCATATGTCATTTTATGGCGTACGCAAGTTTACAATATAGGAATGTTTTATCATGTACGCAGGTTTACGAGGTAAGCAAGTTTACAGTCCTATCAGTAATTTTCACTTTTGTAGACGATTCCTTTTTACTTTGCCTTTGCTGGCTCCCTGAGACATAAAAAAGTGTGATGAACCTTTGTCCTTCCTCTCAGAAATTTGGTTTGTTGATGCATAAAAAAACTCCGTCTGAGTATCATAATGCTGTTATTCTCGGACAGGATTTAACTATATAGGGTCATCTAAATGTTCAAAGGTGTCCTTTATTGCATCAGGATACATCAGAGATGCTGTGGAGGGAGGCTCAGGGCGCTGAGGCCCCTTTCTAAAAATTTAAAGGTGTTGGGTGGCTGAACCCCCTTGCAACATTTAGTTTTCTGTTAATGTTACTAGAAAATTTATTCCTTTGTGAATTGTTTGATACAGTTTGTGATAATGTTTGGTTGGACATTTTTAGGCAGTGTCAGCATTTGCACTGAATTAAAAATTGTATCTTGGGTCGCAGCGTAGAGGAGAATAATAGTGGGCGTGGTATTTGCGTGGTATTTGACATATTGTCTCTTTCTCTAGTGTATTTTAAAAACCGAAATTTCAAATCCTTTCTTCTCGATAAGACCTTGTGGTTTCCAATGATCTTTGGACAGATGGATGGTCTTGCAGCTTACGTGAGGTCGTACTGTGTAACGTACCAAGACTCCAGGTTGCAATATTCTTAAATAAATAAATCCTACCCCTGGTTCTTCAATGAATCTCTACTTCCATAACGAATTATTTCCTTGAATGGTTTCTAAATATGAATGGTTTCCGAATGTCAGTGTTAATCGATTTGACTTAATTCTTACGCGAATTCCGAACTCCTAATTCCAACTGAACTTACAAGACGTTAGGTAGGCCAAATTTATACATAAAATAAACGGCATCAAATTTTCCTACCTTAAACAATGCGTTACTATATATGGAAACATAAGGTTTCCTATCCCACAATTCTCTACACACCCCTTCAAATTGAGTGAGCAAGTTAAGAATGTTTTATCAAAAACATAACTAGGCACCTTTGCTCTTATTCCACAACGCTTGCCATCTCGCACTATCTTTTTGCTACAATAAAAAGTAACTCATTCCAGTCACTTTAAGTAGTTTAAAGATCACGACTTAAGAATAGAAAATTGTAGCTTTACACATGTAAACGACAAGTAACAAATGCACATACTGTTATGTTATAAATCATGGCTGTCTAAGGACATCAAAATTTACAAAGTGGCTTACAAAGTGGGTTAAAAGGTGGTACAAGTGGTTATAAAGTGGTTTTCATTTGTAGTATTGTCGGTATTTACAAAGTGGCTTACTAAGTTGGTTAAAAGGTGGTACAAGTGGTTATAAAGTAATTTTCATTTGTAGTATTGTGGGTATTTACAAAGTGGCTTACAAAGTTGGTTAAAAGGTGGTACAAGTGGTTATAAAGTGGTTTTCATTTGTAGTATTATGGGAATTTACAAAGTGGCTTACAAAGTTGGTTAAAAGGTTGTACAAGTGGTTATAAAGTGGTTTTTATTTGTAGTATTGTCGGTATTTACAAAGTGGCTTACAAAGTGGGTTAAAAGGTTGTACAAGTGGTTATAAAGTGGTTTTCATTTGTAGTATTGTGGTACTGCGAAATAAACAGACATTTAAAAAATTAGAAGGAGTCGCCGCACGTCTCACAAAATGCAACTGTGACATGGAATATAATACGTTTTGTAAGCACAATCCAAATCCTATTGGTACTGGTAGTTGTCAGCACATGATGTGTTTTCAAGCAAATGCTATCCTATTGCCAAGTCTGTTTTGGGATCTGTTGACTAACCTACAAAATTTTGAAACTTCACTGTATCTACTAATGAAGGCCAGCACATATTTCGTGATTCTGTCATGTAACCTCTGCAGCATATGAGTTTTGGGTGATACTGCATGACATTTGGGCAATACTGTGATATGTGACCCATTGCTCGCACAGCTGCACATGAACTTATTAGCCAATAAACTTTTATGTGTGACATGTAGTATATATGTTTGGGCAACAGGCAGAGGCTTTTGGGTGGAATAAACAAGATGTGGTTGTGCCATGAGATAACTCTTGGTCACAGACAGTTTTATTCTCTTATCAAAACTTAAGGAAATATTCCCTTTCCTTAGTAGTCGCAAATATACTGGGCACTTCATCAGGCCATATTTTTGGTCAGAAGAAAGCTTGTCAATTTTATTAGAAATGATAATGTTGATAACATATTGTAGCTGTTTTCTAGAAAAATGGTTTTAATGTTGGCTAATTCCTCATTTACTTTTTTGATGTCCATTGGGAATATTTTAGCTCTACCAAATACAAGATTAATCTCATCTACAATCTTTTTCATAGAGCTCTTATAATTTGCTCGCCACACTTTATAGAACAGGAACTATCAAACCTGAGGGATTTGTTTTGGCCTAATGGATATCCCGATCATATTGTAAACCGTTGCATCAGCAATAAACTTTAAACTTGGTCAGCCGACAAGCCCTATGGACCTACTAAGTGCCCAGTCTATTTAAGGTTACTGTATACAGGGGAAGTGCCTAGCAAGTTGAAGCCCCAGATTAGTAAAGCTGTTGGTTGTTGTTTTGGGAGTAGTCAGTCAGTTTTGGGGTTGTGTTCAAGGAACAACCCATGTTGCCTAAAGTTTACAAAGATTTTATTCCAACCAAATGAAATAGTAATGTTATATATGAATTTAGGTGCCAGTGTGATGCTAGGTATGTTGGAAGGAAGTCCTAATCTAAATACATAGCGCCCCAGCAACATAAACCTGTAAAATCACATTTCCTGTAAAAGTTTCGTGTCGAACAGTTTAAAAATCAATCGTTCCACAACACTCGAAATGATCTCTCACCGGGTTTGTGAAATACTTTATAGGCTGTCATTTTGTAAGCCAATCAGAATTTCAACTGTTGGGATCTTGAATTACACTTTCCCGATCTCTTCTGACAACTCTTCTTCTGACAAGAGAATTTTTAAAGGGCAAATTGACCGGTGCTTGATATCATTGTCATTTATGTAAAATTACTGCATCCATCTATTCTCGTTGACTAATGCTGCATTTCTTTCCATCAAGAATGAACAAACTATGTGAAAATTTTTCATTGGATTTCTTTCGCAGTTGAATAAAGCTTTTGCAACTTGGTTTCGTGAACTGTTTTTCCTCTTGACAGTCTTTGTGATCTGTAACTTGATTGATTGCCACAGTTATTGTTTTGATATCTGTGACGGCACCCTAATTTTCGATTGCCATAGGGGCCAAATATCCGGGGGCCAAGTAACATATGGGCCAAGAAGCACGGAGGCCAAGTGGCACGAGGGTGAAATATCCGGGGGCCAACCCTCCGGGGGCTAACTCTCCAGGGGCAAACTCTCCGGGGGCAAACTCTCCGGATACTGTCTCTTCAACAGACTTTTTTTATTGCAAATTTCTTCTGAAAAACTGAATGCTGATCCCGGCACTAAGGTATCGAATAGATCGGAAGTAATTTAGTTTTACCAACATAAGGCTGTTGCATTGGTAGAAAATGTAAACATGAAAATCTCATTCGTGCAAAGACATTAGAGTTATCTATAGTCTACTTTCATATAGAGTGATTTGCGACTTGCAAAATAATGAAGTTCTACTCAAGGTAGCGCAATGGCGTTCCTCTCATAAGTAACGCAATGCAAACTATATGCACAGAATATCATAAGTTCAATGTTGCAACTGCGTCTTTTATTTGATTAGACAGAACCAGAAAACCAAGCGTAATTGCAAACTTGTTCCTTTGGTTCGAAGGGTAAGAAAAAAATGTCATCAAAACCTTCCCGTTGAAGTGTCAACCTAATATCAATACCATATCAACGCTTAACTAAACTGTTTAATAAAAGCAAAAAGAAGAAAAAAATGCAGATTTATTTTTAATGATTCGATGTCATTAAGGCAGTCTCTCCGTCAAAGACCCCTGATGAGTAGTGCGCCAGACATTGAAACTACCCTAAATAAACAGAAAAACCACCAAACAGGCCAACTAATAAATGAAGGGTAGCTGGGGCGTCCAAGGGCAACGCCCCTCAATTTAGGCTACGAGCAAAGAGGCAAGTCATGAAGCGGGCTCAACCACCCAGTAGGACCGCCTCTCACGAACCTTGGAAAAAACCTACCATCAATGTGTCATCAATGAGAACAGATACAACACATGATCCTAGCCAAATGGCAGAGAAGCGATGCCATTATGACACCACCTTCGAAAATAATGGTTCCGCACCATTATTCCTTCCGCAGACCTCTCCTGAACCCCGGTAATAACCTCAGTACTCTTTGAAAATTTGTCCCTTTAAGTTAGTGGATATATACAATACCTCCAATTTAGGTTAAGGGTTAGGAATTGAAAGGTTAATTCAATGCTCACTTCGGTTATACTTCCGGATGGCTTAACCCTGGGTCTCGTATTTTAACCGGGGGTTTGTGTACCCTCTGGGGACAGAAATCGAAAAAGCGAGGGGGTGTACTAGATATGGCGTCGAATTCAATACTGTTTACACCTAAAATATAAATTTCAATGACAAATCAACGTAACCCATGGCAAGCACTGCAAAACAAAACAGCCATCAGTAACATCACGGACTATTTATCTACTGCGTAAGTACGATTGTAATGAGAAACCGTTCTCCTATTTAGCATATTCATATGTACTCTGCTCACTGTATTTCATATTAATTTTCAAAATCCCGTATACCTCTGTAGGTCACTTTACACAGGTATGGGCAAGGGTAACCATGGGGTATAAAAGGTAACGAACCACAACCTTGGGGCTATCACATGAGTATCAAAAGTCTTTACAAGTTGTAGCAGCTTCTCTGAACAAAATCTGAGATTAGTTAGTTATATCATGTTAAAACTAAGTATAGAAACAATTGTTACGAGAAATGGAGAAGGATAATGGGTATAGAACCACCGAGGAGAATTTGATTTGATAAGCTACATATCTGCCAATATCAATCTAAAACAATTCTGTTAGTTTATCAGCAGCATCAGAGGCTGGCTTATTTGAACTTAAACTATAATCAAAAGAACGTTAGCTAGTAATTAAAATAATCCATCCCAATCCATCCCATGATTCGACGTTTCGAAAGTAGGTAGGGGTGAAACTCTATAATATTCAGGGACTGAAGTCAAAATAAAATCCAAGAAAGAAGATTTTTTGAATCTAGATCAGGAACCTAATTTCTCCCCGTATCATATTGCACTCCGTCTATTGGTTTGTAGTTGTGGTTGTATCACATTTTACCATAAGTTTATGTCCATGATTCCCAATGACAACCCATAGATTCTTTTAATTGCCCATGGCATTAGGTAAATGTCTCAAAATTTGTTTGTAATGAGAGCGTCCATTTCAAGCCAATAAAGCGAGAAGTTCACGCCTCTCTCAATAACAGCAACAGCAGATGAGAATCAGCGCCATTTTTAGGAAACTGTTTGTTCCCCACCAGATGAATAGATAGTTCCTCGCTCTTTAACTTTTGGCCAATGTATCCGTTTTGTATCAAATATCGCAAAAGCATCAAAAGCCACAAACTCGTAGTTACAAACCCAACGACGACGTGCATCAAAACTTATTGCTTAACCTGTAAATGCTACTATTAGATAGTGTAGAACAGAACTATCCAATCTGGACGGTTTTTAGGCAGAAGAAGGAATTGTATTCTGAAACCTCGCCTTGAGCAAGAGCCGGTTTTATATTCTTTGTGTTATAACTTAGGCTTTTATGGTCTGTTTTAGTTTATACTTATATAGATATATAAAGATATAGAGAGTATTCCTCACAATGAGGGCCTGCAAGCTTTAGAGGAGATCTTAGACAAAAGACAGGAGAACTTGCATACCCTAAACAACACACATGTAAACCAAAAATTGTCATCCCTACAACAACCCCGTTCACTCAAACACAATCGAAACTCAACTGTCATCAGATGTATGCGTTTCTCCTCTAGGATATACAACGATCAATGTAGGGGAAAGCAACTTTTTTTAGGCTACAACTGGGAGCATTTGTTGGCCGTCTAACTTGAGCACATTTACTGCTACTGCATTTTTGCGGACCTTGGAAACATTGTACACATAGGCACATAATATTCGTAAAAGCTACCACTGATCAATACTGTACCAGCAGTATAACATCAACACTAAATTATAGCCAAACGTTAGCTTTCAACATCTAGTTTTCTGTCAATAGGCTTAAAATTATTCAGTGAACCGTCCACTCGGCTTAACTACTCTGGTAGTAACATTAATGTTAAAGAACTTTTAATGGCCGTAGAAGCACTGTACACATAGGTATAGGTAAAGCAAACAACGATACACATTGCCTCAGCAGTAAAACATCAACACTTCATTATAGTCAAACTTCAGCTCACAATATCTGGGTTTCGGTCAGTCGGTATCAAATTATGCAACTGAAGGTCATCTGAGCTTAGCTTTGCCGAAAGTAGATGCTCTTAAGTTCATGGTATGTTGTTGTTTCCTACGCTAATTCTTAAAA
>JAAAKM020073195.1:143843437-143907526 GCA_010016025.2 Alatinidae sp. Z8VKAUB7J3
GTAACGCATTTCGACATAAATGTAAGAAAAATGCACCAAAATGATCACCAGATGTGATGCACATACCTTTGCATTCACCACCGGAAGATGACGGTACTTCCGAAAGACGATAGATTTTACTGTCTGACTTCGGTCTGATATGAATGCACGGAAGGTTCCCTTAAATCCATAACGGTCTGCCTCTCTGTAGCATCTGTGATCTATGCCTGAGATGCCACCCATGTATCCATTAACTGGTTCGCTGAGAGCGATGAGGCGTAACTGAAACAAATAATAATAATATAACACCTTTATTTCTTAAACACCCCAAAATAAAAGGAGGTATTGTTTAAGATAACAAAATAAATATAATAATAATAAAATGTAACGATTCAATAGTACCTTGTCAGGTCATCAATTGAAATAATTACAAAAGGAAGTGAAAATTTTATAGAGATAAGCTGTTGAAAGGTTGAGACACTTGTACATAATGACCCAAAACAAAGAAGGTTCACTGTACGCTGGTAGACCTTATTTTGTGAAGGCCCGACAAAATAAAAGTGTGGAAATAAAAATCTTTTGTTGAGATTTCATTCAAGATAAAGACTATAAAAATATCATTTTCCAAACTATATTGCATGACATAGCAAAATATTTTTACAATACAAAATGTTTTCGCTATTTAGTGCAATATTTTTGTTTTGCACCTCAAGCAAATTATTTTCAAACTATCTTGTTTACAGTTCTCATCCTCTTATTTATATCAGATTACTCATGTTTTTCAATGCTAACTATT
This sequence comes from Alatinidae sp. Z8VKAUB7J3, assembly GCA_010016025.2. NCBI lineage: Eukaryota > Metazoa > Cnidaria > Cubozoa > Carybdeida > Alatinidae > Alatinidae sp. Z8VKAUB7J3. The sequence goes on from JAAAKM020073195.1 coordinate 143,844,213, forward strand.
CAAAATGAAGCACAATCCACAAAGAAGAATTATTCAATAGTAGTGCAAAACTATTTTTGATTTGGTTATGGGAGAAGCTGATAGAGACCATATTTGGAAAATATTCTTCTATAACATCAACAGCAAAAACTTGTGCCTGTGTTAAAGTAATAAAAGTTTTAGACGAAGGCTGTTGGTGTATGAGATTTCCGTGGAAGTAATAGGAATTCCTGTTAAAGCAATAGCATAATTTGCAAAAGTGTAATAGAATTCGTAGATGTGACCAACGAAATGGCAGTGCTGATGCTTCCAAGTATTGGCCGGTCATAGTGTCCTGTAGGTGTTACCACATTAACTAGCCCTGCTGTAAAGCAGTCCTGCAGTTGTGAGTTGAACCTAGTCACACTTGCTGAGGTGGCAACTGGGGCTGGAAGCTGGTTCCACACTATGACAGTCCGTAAAAAGAAAGTTACATTTAACTGCTTATATACCACGCTTACGTTTTGCTGCTCTGTCAGGAGGCATTGCGATATGCTCATAAATAATTTCCCAACTTTGGATTTTGTTTCAATGCAATCGAGGCTCTGAACAAGAAAACGCTTAGATACCCTTTACGTTCAGCTTTAAAAAAACCAAAATAATTTTCCTTTCGCCAGAAAACTTGATGTCTTCTTTGAGTTAGAAGAAAAGATCATGAGCAAACCATCAGTGGTGGGTATCGACGGAGACGTCAAACCTTATATGAATTCCAAGAAATTGTTAGTGGTACAAAATGCATCATATGAATAATGATGGGTGATGCAATTTCAGTAATCGAAATCGTATCTGTTATCTGAGGGGAATGCATTCATTTAGAAAAGTATCAGTACTTGTAGCCAAATTACGTATGGATTTCGTAAAACATCAAACATGACAGCACCCTGGCCAATAAACATGCACCTGCAAGGGTCTTTCTTAATGGTATTTATGGAGGATGTGTTGGTAATGCTATTGCGGACTTCTTGCCTTAAAGGCTAATGACAGGATCCAATGATAGTTTAAATACTTAACACTACACACGTATTATTGTTTGATCTAGAAATTAAGAGACATTGAAAATAAAAGTGCTGTAGGAAAGAACTTCCTTTTTGTTTATGGTTAAATTAGGAAAAAAATTACCAGGAACCAAGAATTTAGCTTAGCCTAGTACAACGTAAGCTTTACATCCTATAACTTACAGTACTTGAGGCGAAATGTATTCCTATTAATTGCTACCAGTTAAGTTTTATTTCTTTATATGTTTAGGACAAGAGTATATTGGAAATGATTCAAGATCCTGAAGGTAAGAGCAAACTTTAGAATTTAGAGCGTGACTGATAAGCAGTGTCTACGGAATATTCTTCTTCTTCAATTTGCCATGTCCTCACAGAAGTTAGCGACCATAGCTCGCCATAACTTCCGATTTGATTTTAATTTAACTCCTGTTCACTTCTTATTTTGTATCCCTTCATAAGCTAGAGTGCAGATTCTAACGTATTTTTGTCATTGGCTTCTTAGCGTGCTAGTCACCAGCTCATTTTCTAGTTGTCCTTCCCTCATTACGTGTCCAAAGAACTGTAGCTGTTTTTGAACCATTGTTCGATACAGTAATACGGGATATAAACAGTGTGTTATTTTTGTGTTAAACGCAGCTTTTTCACATTTTCAAATTCATCGTAAGATAATTTTTAGATATTCAAGTATGACCCAAAAATGAGAGGGTAGATACGAACCAATTGCACAATATCCCATTGTTGTTTTTATGCATCTATTTTGAAATACTTGGTCTGACTGAATATTAAACACACACATATGAATTGTTTTTTATATTTAACCAAAAAAGGTTATAGCAATGTCTTAGGAATAATAAATATGAAAAAAAGGTTGGTAAACATAATTATTCATGCAAAATTGATCGTCTGCAACTGATAGCATCGAAATTTTCTCAAAATCAGCGCCAAATTCTGACCAAATCCGAAATATCTTGAGAATAATTTTCTAAATGAGATCTTCGTGTGAATACAAATAGCAATAAAAGAAAAGCTGGTGGCACATTTCGAATGTTAAATACTGACAAAGATTGGCATAACTAAAAGGTAGGGAGTTTATAATGACCCATTCGTATGAAAATAATCAAAGAATACGGTTAGTATATGGGATTGCTGGAAAATTCATGGAGTGGGTATAATTCTAAGGACTCGTGTAATTTGGATCATATATTTGCACATTAGAGAGGGATAGGTTATGTTGGGTTAAGTTTCTGTAATTTTGTTTCTAAAGTATTATTTTATCATGTTTTGTTATATTTTTATTAGGATTAACCTAACTTCCCTTCATGGGTGTGTTTCCAATAACTAACAAGTACCTCATTATGTTATAAAAGTGAAACCTTGAGAAATAGCAAGATGTACTGTTCAAAAGAGGTATGAGAAGTGTTTTTAGCCTCATACATTTGCTCAATCCCGATTTCTAAGGTTTTACAGATTTGTAAATTTATTTCAATTTTGGAAAAAAAGCCCTTGATATGGTTTAAAATTCTACTTAATTAATAGAAATTACCTTTTCAAAGACTAGAGTTTACGAAGAAGATATTGAGAGTCCAAAATTAAGGTAATATATCTATTGTCAAAGTTTAGATAGGTAATAGATCTGTCAAGCATGCAGTTTTCTAAACCCTAGAAAAAAGAAGAGGCAGAAATGTTACTTTGACAATGATGTCGATGTCCACCGGTGGATGATTGGGAGCTAATGTGGCGACTAGAGAAATAAAAGTGTGTTAACATCGGAGGTAACCTAGCTCAGTTGGTAGAGCGCACGCCGCGGAAACGTGGGTCACGGGTTCGATCCCCGGCGGTGACATACTTTTCTATTTCTCTAGTGTGCTATTCAAAACTAACATTTCAAATCTTCTCTTCTCGATAAAAGCAATTCGTAAATGCTAGAGCTACCAATGTTCGTTAGAAATTGTGCTAGGAAAGGATTGAATTTTGATCTGACCTCTCATCTTCCAAGACGTGTTTCGCCCATTTCATGATTTTATAATTGCTTGAATCTTTCACACTGAGTTGACAAATTTGTCAATTTATAGAAAAAAGCTTGAAATTTTGAATATCAGACCATAAGTTTCAGAAATACTAATATTTTATTGGAAAATTGTAAATAAGCTGAAATTGTTAGCATGCTTCTAAATGTGCAGATTTGGACACCTTTCACATATTAAGTGTGAACGCACATTATGTTAAGCGTGTGAACGTTCATTTAGTGTAAACATACATTTAGTGAGAAAGCACATTTAGCGTGAGCGTACATTTAGTGTGAGTGCACAATTAGTGTGAGCGTACGTTTAGTGTGAGCCTACATCAAGTGTGAGCGTACATTTAGTGTAAACGTACATTTAGTGAGAAAGCACATTTAGTGTGAACGTAAGTTTAGTGTGAACGTACATTAAGTGTGAGCCTACATTAAGTGAGAGTGTGCATGTAGTGTGAACGTTCATTTAATGTGAACGCAGATTTAGTGAGAACGCAAAAGTAGTGTGAGCACACATTTAGCGTTAACGTTATCCTCCCATCAGTTCATTTCGTGCAAAGATCGATCCTAAAGCAAAAATAAATCCAATTGAAATAACTCGATTTTAATCTATTTGTATTATAAAACTACATTTACACTTTTACACTACATTACACATATAAACCTTTTCACTTCATAGCTTGATCGACAATCTTATGAACTGTCGTCACCATATCTTATAGCTTGCTTTTTGTCAGTTTGTTAGATTCAACTTCTTTCTCGAATCGATGTGCCTGCTCCTGCAAAAAGGTCGATGCCGTAACACCAATACCTATTGGTGTGTTTACCTCGTGCGCCACACCAGCGACAATCTTGCCTAATGAAGCAAACTTTTCTCTTTCGACCACTAAATCTTGAGTTGCTTTCAAATCGACTAGGTTTTGCTTTAACTGAGCATTGTTCTCAGTCACTATTTTTTCTGCCACACGCAGAATTAGGTGGGTAACAAAAGCAGCAAAGAGACCAAGTACCAAAATTACGGTTAACATCATAAAGACTTTTTGATTCCGCAACTGATACAGATCCCTGATGTCGGACTCCAATATCATGTAGCCCACTAGCTTGTTTGGAATATCAAACATGGCAATGCTTTTAACTGCTTTTTCGTGCTCAATTAGAAAGGGAAGATTGGCTTTAATAGCTTTAAAATAAAGTGCTAGGTCAATCTCTGATAAGGCTGTCTCTTGGTCATGATTGACAGAATATTTATCATTTGCGGTCAGATCTACGTATCGCCCCGTTTTAAGGGTTAGTTCCGTCGACACGGTGTTTTTTAGCCATTTTTTATCAATCAACTCAACTATTTTGATCCCAAACTGTTGCTCGGTTTTTTGCGCAACGTGTCCAAGCTCCATACCAATCTCTATAAAACCTATTACGTTACCTTGCTGCAAAACGGGCGAAACAGTTCTCAATGTTTGCATGCCTAGTTTGCCTATTTCTAGCCCTGTTACTGTGCTCAACTCGGAAGCTGATTGCAAAAACGTGTAACGCTCAATAAAGTCGCCTCTTCTCTCTGGTGAATGCGCCCGATAAAGCACTTCGCCATCGGGCGAATGGAAGTAAAGGTGAGAGATGTTGTTGGTCGTTAAGCGCAAGTAATAGTCGTCAAAACGAGTATAACCTTCCCTGTTGGTTAATATTTTCTTAATCTGAGGGTCTCTAGCCAGCGAGTAAGCTAAAAGTTCTTGTAGCTGCACTTGATAATTCTGCTCGCTTTGAAAGTAGGGTAAGAAAAGGATTTCTCGTACTACGAATAGACATAAAACCAAATTGTTCCTCACTATTTTCAGGGTAAATTAAAAAATGGAAACGGAGAACTAAGACTCTTAAAATAATATTTGTTAGGTGGCTTATCAGAGCAATTGTCCTTAAGCTTTTGCATTCGGTTGTGCCTGGTTTCTTTGGGATATTAATGCACATTTCCTTGCTAAGTTCTTCCAGGAATTCAACACTCTCATAAATCAAAGTTGAAAGGCCAGTAAGGAACTTTAGTTCAATATCTGTTAGTTCTCTGAGCACTTCGACCAGTACTAGTATAAACTAGTATTGCCCTGTTAAAGGCCGCGAGGAGCTATCTTTGGATAGGGCATTTATGATTTCCAATAATATTATACTGTTGAAAACGAGTTGGTCACTCTTTTCAAACGGTGACTTTTGCAGTAGAGTTCATGTGCAACGAAGCAATGATCAACAGCTCTCGGTACCATTTCCTTGTAATACGTGACCTGTCTAAAGCCGTATGCAGCCGCTTTTGGGAAATGCATCTACAAGTACCATTTTCAAGGACTTAAAGATCGAAAAAATGCAAACGAAGTCGGTTTCTACAAAGGTCACTTTTGCGAAAGTGCTCATGTGCACTGAAGCAATTTCCTTGTAGTACATTGGCCACTTTAAGGCTGCACGGTGCCGATTGTGGATGGGGCATTTATAAATTCAAATTTAAGGCTCTTTAAAAAATGCAAAGTAAAAATGCAAACCAAGGGGATCACTCCTTTACAAAGGTCAATTTTACTATAGTGGTCCTATGAACTCAAGCATTTATCAGCGGCTCGCACCACCACTTACTTGCCGTACATCAGTCTTTCCAAGGCTGTACGTTGCCTATTTGGGTTTCGGTGTCTATAAGTTCCATTTTGAAAATAAAGTGGGGGGGGAATGCAAAGAACGTGAGTAACTCCTTAGCAATATTCGGCTTACGAAATTGCCGTAGAAACTCGACTGATAGAGGTTCCCCTCCGCGTCGACCCCGTTGCCGGAAGCCTAATAGACGTCCCCCCCCCGCTAAATAATTTTTAAGTAATTAGGCATGCAAGTAGAAAATATCATTGAAATATGAAAACCACATGTTAAAAAGATGAATGTGGCCTTTTACGAGGCTCGAAGAAGCGTGAAGACGCACATTACATGTGTTAGCAATAACACTGTTTTTGAGCAGGAGGATGAGGGGAACATTTAAAAACTTCTGGAAGGCATGTAGGACACTGCCATGGCTTCGAATAACTTACTATTGTTTGTGTTGTATTACCCAATGTTTGGAAAGTTGCAGTTGATTGTAAACATTGATTCTTGACTTGATTTTTTACACTTTTAGTCCAGGCCTTATACGTTTTTGGTCATTTTCCAACCCTCCCGTTTATTAAGTTTTGGGGATTTCTCCACCCCCCCGTTTATTCCCCCCCGTCTATTAGGCACCTAAGAGTACAGGGGGAAGGGTGTCGAAAAATAACAATTTTACCGCGTACGTATCTTATGGATGACCACTTATTACTCCTCGTTGAACATTCATTCTCTGATAAGTACTTAATCGTAAGTGCTGCCTTCTCTCTTGAATAACCCTCGTATAATTGCTGCGCTTATAAGGGTAGGGGGGCTAGGTAGGGTTCACTTTTCTCAAAGATCAAATTTGCAATTTGTCCAAATCTGATAAGAAAACTGGAGATTTGGGTAGCGGTGGTAGTGGTGTCTTTTCAAATATTAGCTGCGGTCACACACACTAGAGTGAAACGGATTTTCCGCTTCGGAATCCCAGATGTCAAATCTGTCTTGGTATTTCAGTTACCCAAGGGCTTGGGGTCACACTGGAAAATTGACTCACAGCAGGATCTAAACCCCCAGGTCAGATCGTGCCTTTCTGGCATTGTTCTCCATGTGCGACGTTTCTGAACATATATGTATTTGTCGGGGAAATTTATTTTGAGTTTGAGTTTACCCAGAACCTTTCAACAATCTGTCAAAGGCTGCTACACGATCGGTCAATTACATCTGGGGTTCGGAACACACTACTCACTAGACATGGTGAATGGTGATCTTAATTTTTTTTCGATATGTTTAGGGAAATTGTGGTCATGAGGGGAGGCTAATTGCCCTCACATCACTTTGACTGAGGCTTTAGAGGAGGCTCATCCCTTTTCTACGCTGTGCCTTGGTCAGAAGAAAAGAATACATTGTTCTTTACTTAGGCAGTGCAATTGCGCAGCTATAATTTTTGCCAATATTGAATTACTAATGGGTATTGTCAATTAACAATTGACTCGTCTTCAAAAGCATTGAAAAATGGAAAAACAAAGTTTTGAACATTAATTGTCAAATAAAAAGAGTAAATGTGCTATAAAATTAATAATAAATACTTGATATTCCTGTTGTTAATTTTTTTACATATTATTTTAGAATTAAATTTTTTTTTACATTTTCCACGAAAAAAAAGAGATACAAAAAAGATGAAAATGAATATGAACGCCTAAAGAAATAATGTTTTTTCGGTGAAAGCATTGAGAAGCATTTAAAATTAATATAGATTTTGTTTACTTGCTCTAGAATTTTTGTCTCTTTTTTGAAATCATGAGCTTTATTTTCTCTCCTTCTTTCCAGGGTTGTCGTGGAGTGACTAGCAAAACGTTCGAAACTGTGAAGACACATTGTCCAAAGCTTCGGTACTTAAGTGCCGATACTTATATGTCAGATAAGTCCAATTTATTGGATACTCTGCCGCTACTGAAATTCATTCAGTAACTTTCATTCGATTATTAAAGTGATGATTCTTACGATTCCTATGGTAATTCCTCGGTTTACGATTCCTAAGACTACTGCAATATTATTACTCTGACGATGAAGATTACTTCAATATTTTTTTCTCGTGACTTTTTGTTGTCCAATAGCACAGCCCCGCAAGCTATGCTTTTGCTCTACTGTCAGTATGATATTTCATTGTTTTGATAATAAAAGTTGTTCTACTACTACTAATCAATAATCTGTATTATTTGTACTATAATCGTTGTAACTATCGCAGTGAAGGTAGTTTTTAGTTTTACGGTCTTTCAAGCCGAGACTGTCTTATTTGATTTGGAGGATAAGCATATTTAACATAGTTTGGATACACTAGATGGTTAAATATATCTTTAAATACGTGATAAACGTATGGTATTTTATTGCTATTAGTAGCTAATCACTGACAACTTGCTACGACGTAATACGTTCATTGAACAACCTAAAACTAAAAGTAGCAGCTCGTTTTATACATATTGGATACATCATTCCTGGTCCTAAACCCATCACGGCACTACTATATGTTAGAATTGCCAAATTTCGTTGACTGTTAAGTCGTATTGAAATCAAACCTCACAAGGAAGGTTTTGCGTTTGTGTGGAGATATGTTAACGTGGAGATTCACTAGAAGAAGCCGTCTACGAGATGAGTAATAAAACCTCGGGAAAATCATGGAAATCATGAAGAAAGACGCCATGAAGGTGTATGAAAAGGTCGCTTGCCGACGATTCGTGAACTATAAACGAAGTGATTATCACCCATTGTAGCATGACTTGCCAATATGCTCCATCCATCTTTGCGACTTGCACACCGCATTTTCGTTAATATTTGGCTTAACTGAAACTGGAGATTGTTATTTTTCCTTAACAATAAACGCCTCTGAATAACAACAAAGATTTGAAGCACTAATCAGTTTGTAAGATCCAACATGTTTAATATGGTGTCCTTGTACGTGTTGATCAAAAATTTGTACAATGGATCTTTGTTCAATGTTCGAGATAAACTACGTATCTTCAAATTGCAAACTCATGATACAAGAGGTAACGGTGAAATGTCATAGCCAAATTGGATGGTAATAATAATGTTGATGATGGTATCATCATCAGAATCGTCAACGTCATCACTATCATCATCATCATCACCATCAATATCACCATCATCCTTACTATCAGCAATATCATCGTCGTGGTTATCGTTCCCGAATCCCCGTCATCGTTTTCATCGACGTTATCAACATCGTCATCAAAATCAACATCATAATCATCATCATTATTTATGACATCATCATCATCACTATTTATCGTCATCATCATAATCGTCGTCATCATCCTCGTCATTCGTGGTAATGCTCCACTCTTTGAGAATTATGTATAATTGCAATGTGTCTGCTGAGAATATATATATATATATATATCTATATATATCTATATCTATATATCTATATATAGATAGATAGATAGATAGATAGATAGATAGATAGATAGATAGATAGATATTCAAAAGCCTATGTCCTCCTATGCATATAAATATAATATAGAATTCAAAAAATACACATTTTCTTCAACGTTTCGATATTATATGAAATACCTGACGAAGATAATATCGAAACGTTGAAGAAAATATATATATATATATATATGTATACCTTAGCGTTATGCTTTATGCCCTAGCAAAATTCACCTGAATGAGGGTATCCCCCCCTCTCCCATATCAAAGGGCATTGTAAGATATAAAGTAGAATCATTTCTTGTAAGGCTTACATTAAATTTATCATTAAGTAAATAGTTATCTATCACCATCACCTTACAGAGAACTATTTGACAAGCAGACATGACACCTGTACTTAAAGTACTCCAGACTTCCCTATCCTGTGCCAATCTGGTAGCAATCATGATTTATAGCCTGTTTATGCCAATGCCAGTATCAATTAAATATATTTGTGGTCTTATTTACTTACCCTTGCAAGAGACTTCCTCAAGGTAAATTTCCTTCACAAAGTCATTTCTCCATGCAACATGCACAGCAAAGTTTAACTTGCTCTTAATCATCAATTCAAAGAGGCCTTTGCTACAAATTTCTATAGTAACCCAAGCATAAGAGCATACTTTCGTGTAAATCATGTGAAAAAGTTGTCAATTGCACCACATCTTCAAAAGGAATTACCCAGCATTCTTGTCTTTAATCCATAGTACCTGTAATGGATCTATCTATTCCAGATGTTTAGAGTGATAACTATGTTTCTTTCTATAGCAATCTTCTGGTTTTTTTTAAAAGAAATTGTTTGTGCTATTGAAGAAGCTACAAGTTCTAGATAAGGAATTTAATAACAGATTGGATTATTTGCCATTTGGGATACAATTCAGGGATTACTTTTGTGATCGTGGCTGTACTAGGCAAGGCAAATTTTAAAAGATGGCAGATTGGGGGAAATATGGAATAATGGATTAGGTATAGATAATAAGGTGACAAAAATGGTGGGCAACATTTTACTTGACCTAGATATACACGGTTAACAGTGCAAAAGAAGTCGCTCAGATATACTGTGACTAGGCGCAGTCGTGAAGGAGACATGGGGTGAGGGATTCTTTTTAAAGTAAGCTTAAGAAAGGAGGAGCTAATGTGCATTACTGAGTTGAAGGTTTATGAACAGTTTATAACTTGGGGCAAGAAGAAACCGTTAAGGGGAGTGGAAATCGCAGCATGGTACTCACTTTTGCCCCATGTATGGAGGTAAGGATGAGACAGAAATGTAAGGATGTCGGGGGTTTGCTAAAAGACGACTTGCGAGTATAAAGAGGGACGATTGTTTTGTAAGTGTGGATGAGCGGTATATCTACTTGATAAAATGTTTTGTTTATTTAGTGTTAAGTCAGTTTTGTTTATTGTATTTACAATAGAATTTTTCACTTTGTGAAAAATTAAAAACTCATTTTATAAAAAAAAACTGTAGGGCTTTTAGAGCAATAAAGATGTCATTATTATGCGTCATTTACTCGCACTATCTTGATCTTTCCTAGTTACTTTACTTTTTGCATAGAAAAGTTTCCTAATTACTTTTCTTTTTGGGCAGAAATACTTCGTATTACCGAGAATCTAGGGCTTTTAAATATATAGTTGTTATGCGTTATTTAGTCGCATTTTTATATCTCTCCTAATTACTTTACTTTTTGGGTATACAAGTTTCTATGGATATAGTAGGCAAATTACTGTTGCGTTACAGACTTTACTTCAGATATATTTTGAGCTTTGGGTAACACATAAAAGCGGACAGAGGCGTCGTTTGGAGGGCAAGGGGTTGCAGTTGCCCCTACCCCCATAATGTGAAGAAAAAATATTATATATCCCATGTTCTTTGACTATCTGAACATGGACCCCTCTTGCCCCCCCACCAATAAAAATACTCAAGATTTCCCCCTGTGTTTCGGCTGACATCAAGGCCAAGCGCGAAAACATCCGCAAAAACGTCTCGGCGTGGCTGAAAGCCCCGGACCTCGGTTTGGTCCCGCTCTTTATGGCCGGGGACAAACATTTTTTCCGCGTGGTCAACCAGCTCAAGCGGCAGATGGGGATTACGCTCGATTTGTGGAGCGCCAATCCGCTGGAGAATACCGACTTCAAGTCCGGGTTTTGCGGTGTTGCGCCGGACTTTGACAAAAGCCGGGTGGATTACCTTTCGTTCGGGCGCAAGGCCAAACTGGCAGGCTATTACGGCGTCAACTTCCTCAAAAACCCGGCCTACCTGAACAGCTCGTTGGTCGATACGGCCGGGGCCTTTTTTGCCTACTATTTCGAGCCACGGCGGGATTTCTACTTCATGTTCGACCATTTCGAATGGAACGAGCGTGAAGTCGATGCGACCTTGCTCGGCGATTATGATTGGGAATTGGCCCCGGATACGAACAGCTCCTGGCGCATCGGCGACGGCACGGCACCGTTCTACAACTACATCTATATTGCCGCGCGCGGTTTTTCGGAGTTCGACACCTTCCGCAGCAATCAGATCCGCGAGGGCATGATGACCCGCGAGGAGGCGATGTCGCTCGTGGTCGACAATAATCGACCCCGCGCCGAATCCTTGCGCTGGTATCTCGACACGGTCGGCTTGGACTTCAACGACACTATTCGGACGATCAACGGTTTGGACGAGCTTGGCCTGCACGGCTGAACGCTCGCCAGCGACACGCAGACAAGCCTTAAGGCCGATAGATGCCGACGAGCATTCCGCCGATTGTCACCTATGACGTCGTTCAGCTGCCTACGCTGACGTGGCAAATTGGGCTCATCGTGGCGCTCTCCGCGATGACATCGCTGGTCATCGTCGGGAATCTGGTCGGAAACGTTTGGCGCCTGCTCCGGCCGGCAATTCATATTCCCCTGGCGATCAACGTTTTTTTTCAATGGCCATCGATTCTGATTGTTGATGCAATCGATCAGTCGTTAGCGGCGCCCTGGTGGTTCTTGAAGCCCCTTTAAGTTATAGCAACTCATCTGGCAGCTATGACGTTCCTAGCAATATAACAACAAAAATTATCAATGGCATTACTGTTTACGAAGGTGAAGATACAGCAATTGGGCTTCTTTTTGCCTCCAAAGCACTTGTTCAACTATGCATAAACCCTTTTTCAGGAGCAATAATAGATAGAATTGGGTATGAAACCCCAATGATGGTTGGACTCACTATAATGTTTTTCTCAACAGCAGTCTTTGCTTGTGGAAAAAGCTATGGTCTTCTTTTCTTCGCCAGAAGTTTACAAGGCGTAGGATCTGCCTTCGCAGATACTTCTGGACTTGCAATGATAGCTGATAGATTCAATGAAGAACACGAGCGAACAAGAGCTCTTGGTATTGCTCTAGCCTTTATATCATTTGGTTGTTTAGTGGCCCCTCCCTTTGGTTCATTTCTTTACCAATTCTGTGGAAAAGAATTTCCGTTCATTGTACTCTCTTTAGTTTGTTTGGTTGATGGATGTATGATTAAGCTAGTAATGAGACCAAGAGGATTCCATAGAGTACAAGGAGACGATTTTAAGCCTCGTCCACATCAAAAGGGAACATCAATCCGGAAATTATTGAATGATCCTTATATTGCATATTGTTCTGGAGCTTTAGTTATAGCAAATGTTTCTCTTGCATTCTTAGAACCAACGATACCTGTCTGGATGCTGGACACCATGCCTCATATTGAACAATGGCAGTTGGGCATGATTTGGCTTCCAGCTTTCATACCACATGTCTTTGGTGTAGTGATCACTGTTAGATTTGCAGAGTCCTGTCCACAATATCAATGGCTATTTGCAGCTGTTGGTTTGGGTCTTGAGGGGCTTTGCTGCTTTATAGTTCCATTTTGCACGTCTTATTGGGGACTTATGATACCAATTAGTGGAATTTGTTTTGGTATTGCTTTAATTGACACAGCACTGTTACCTACTCTCGGTTACCTTGTTGATGTTCGTCATGTATCAGTTTATGGTAGTATTTATGCAATAGCTGACATTTCCTAAGCCACTGAACCAAGGGGATTTTAATAATCAAAAATTAGATATAGGTAACGGCTTCTACCGCCCAAAATGTAGCCCCAAATTGGGTCGTTGTCCAATCATGGGTCGTTAGCATTGTAAAATATTCTTTGCATCTACTACTACCAATAATTTTCGATTCGAAAGTGCTGCAGCGAATAGACAGAAGAGTAGTTGTTTTTTAATACTGCCATGACAATTGCCCCTAATCATGGGATCCTCCTCCATGATACTTGCCTATCCATAAAATTAAAAATAACAAGTCTAAACAACATATTTTTTTAAATCGAATTTATGTACTAATAAATTTACCGCCATTAGCTAAGATGACTGACTTGGATAGACTTTGAAGCATTGCTAATGGAGATACTAAAAAAAAAAAACACGCAATAGCCAGAAACTGTAAGACAACACTACAACCAGCCAAGAGCAGTTGTTAAGTCATACTAGCTTATTTTTATTTAAAGTTTAATATCATATCAACAAGTTTGCTCTTATTTTAGATCTTACACTTGTTGAATACTTTCTAAAACTAAGTTCCAGTGTTTTGAGCTTTCGAAGCTTCTAACTTATTCAAACTCCATTGAGCTTTTACAATTTCTTCTCTAATGGCCTTGTATTCGCTTACAAGAACTTGAAATTCTGCGCCCACCCCCTGTAGTTGATTTAGAGCAGTTCGCCTGACCTCAAGCTCCTGTTTTATCCGTCCAATCGAGTCTCCCAGATCAGAGTTGATAGTGCGTAGAGCTTCGTTCGTTTTGCGTGGATATGTATCACGGAGTACCATGTAATGAAAGGCCCTGAAATGAAAGAGTTAAGGTTATTTCATCTGCTAGAATCGTTGATTTGCCAGGAAAAATAAATTAAAAATTTTATTGACAACTTTTACACATAGTTTCCAGCTTTTTTTCAAGCAGAAACACATAAGTTTTTTTTTGCCAGTGTAATACAAGCCGAGAAATGGAAAACATAGGACCTTCGGTTTTTCATTGAAAATCTTCCACTTTGTTTTTCAAATTGTATCAGAAGTTAATGTAACTACCAGTCCGCCTGCAATGTCTTGAGCTAATCTACTAATTTCATATGGGAATCTTGTTACATTGTGTTTGCAAACTTGTGCAAGCATGTCATCATTTAAGAAAACACCTGATTTCATCTTCTGTCCTTGATGAGATGATGCAATACCTGCAGCAAAGATTGTTTCATTTAGGTGAGTCATTTCAATAATTTTATCTTTAATGTGAGAAACTTTAGGAACACCATTGTAATCTGCTATGGTTGCTGCAGCACCAATTAGCACATCACCAAGACCGGTTTTGCATACGTAACTACGTCTATGATAACAAGTGAATCTCTCTACTAACATAGATGCAAATTCATATTCGCCATGCATGAAAATTTTATCCCATGGAATGAATACTTTATCTAAAATTATTAGAGCTTCTTGACCGCCAAATTTTGCATTACCAGCATCAATGTCACCCTCTTCCATACTTCTTGTGTCACAAGATTGTCTACCGTAAATGTAAGTGACTCCTTTAGCATCTGCAGGAATTGCACCTACAATTGCCCAATCTTTATCAGATTCTGTTAATCTAATTGTTGGCATTAAGATAATCCAGTGGGAGTTAATACACCCAGTTTGATGTGCTTTAGCACCTGAAACATAAACTCCTTTATCATCAGTTTCCACTACTCTAGTGAACAAATCAGGATCATCTTGTTCTGCAGGTCCTTTACTTCTGTCTCCTTTAGGATCAGTCATAGCACCACCAATTACAAGATTCTCTTTTTGAACCATTTTTACAAATTCTAAAAATCGTTTATGATAATCAGTTCCATGTTTTTCATCAATTTCAAATGTTGTAGAATGAAGAGAATTCATTGCATCCATTCCCACACATCTTTGGAAACAAGTTCCGGTGTTTTGTCCTAGTTTTCTTTGCATTTTATTTTGTAAAACTAAATCTTCTGCACTCTCTGCAATGTGTATGAATCTATTAACTTTCCATCCAGAAAGTGATGAGTCAGCTGATGCCAAAGCCTCTTCACGAACTGCAAGAAAATTTAGAAAAGATTGTGCCTAAAAAGTATTTGATTTGGAAGATTCAATCCACAACCTTAAACGCAAAAATGACGCTAATACGCCCCATCTGGCAACACTACATAGTCTTGAGCTTCAAGGTGAAATAATGAGGAACTTGAAAGAAACAAATGAAAAACAGCATCTTTGAGAAGCAGCGTTAATGGGATTGAACAATACAGATTCGGTGGAGCCGGATCTGGATGAACAGATGTATAGCATATAGGTAATAAATTTATCACAGTTGACTTCCAATTGAGAACACTCGACAGTATCGACTCATCCCGGATCTAATAGTATCGTTAATCAACTCGCAACAAAAAAAGTCGTGCTATACATTGGGACTGCACATATGTTTTGAACATACCAATGTTGAGGTACTCTTACATTTCTTAAAAGCGAATAGATTATACCTTTAGCGGCATTCCTAAGAGAAACAAGTCTTGCATTTTTATTTTTGGGATATTCGGACAAACCTTAATCAATTTTATGTAATTTTGAGGAAAATTTTGGAAACAACTTAGACTTGTTTTTAATTATATGTTTTGTATTTAAATTAGAAAAGAACTTTCCAAGTTTCCTTTCCTCGTTCCGTAGATGGCACCAACAAAACTTGAGCTTCCCGATTGGCATTTTTGCCCCTCCGCCACTGAAGTCAGAACAACTTTTGACTTTCTGGTAGGGGGCGCGTACCACTGTTCTTCCTCTTCTGTTGTCGTCACAATCAAATAATCAAAAACAAAGTAGCTGTTTTTTTTTCTGTGCGCTTTTTTCAAGGTGACCAAGGGAAGCAAAAAATTCACGGAAAGAAAGTAGCTATTGCATTTAATGTTTTTGCCTTGGGGTACCCCATGATACCCCAAAAAGTTAGAATTACTTTCCATTGATGAATAGAAAGTGCCGTCCTGGCTGAGTGGTTGGCGCGATGGTGTGGTAATTCTTTGTCCAAGGGGCAAGGGTTCGATCCCAGTTGTGACCACTTATTTAGTTTGGGACGGGGGTCAGTGGCGTGACTCTGTATACAAAATTAGTGTTTTAAACAGTGCTACTCGAACTCTTTCCGAGACTGAGAGTGAGACAATCAAGGTCCCTAGTCATATAGAACCATACCAGGTTGATACTGCTGTGAAAAGTGATGTTGTTCAGAGTCCTGTGGACTCCAATAATGGAAACAATCAGGGTGAAGATTCTGGCATTGAGTCTATGGATGCTTTATCTGAAAAGAGCCCCAACCAGGGTGAAAGTCCTGCTCGTTTAGACCTGGGTGATCCCCTAGCACATGGAAATATACATAGGACTCCAGATCATAAGAATGTTTCACCAGTGCATACATCACCCAAAGAAGATCCCTATTCTGATTTACCAAGCGATTTAACTATGTGTAGTCCCCAGCCTTTTGAAAACTCTGTTACAGCTGTATTAACAGACAATTTATTGACTGCAAAGGAATCAAAGTCGATTATGCTGCCTGAAGATGTCCTTGCAGTTCAGAGAATCACTCAAGAGCTGGTCAAACTTGAGCAGTTTACTAGTGTCCACTGTGAAAACTTTTGCCATAATAGTGAAAATGATAAAAGTGGAAGCTATTCATCATCCTATAGTGAAAAAGAAGAATTAAGAACGGTAAAAAGGTCTGAATTCTGTGGTGATTGCAGTGCTAGGACACTTGCTAGTAGTGATTCAAGAGCTATTGAACACAGTTCCTTTAAAACTGATAATCCATCTGATATGGAATCTCGGTGTGAAGTTCCCACTTCGAAGATCTCAGAGACTAAATTGAATGATGAAGATGTTCAGGTTGATAAATCTAGTGAGACAAGACCTTGTGAATTGAGAGACTCCATATCCGTAATTGCTAAACCTAGCTTAGACAAAAGTAACAGTTTCAAATCTTACAACCCTCAAATGCCACCTGACTGCTCTGATATTACTTTAAAAAGAAGTAGAGTTGTGAGCAATAGTTTAGATAGTACTCTACTTACATCAGAAAAACTAAACAGTCTAGAAGATAGCAAAAATTCTGAAAAAGTGTCACCCCCTTTAAGCAATTCTATTGAAACTAAATTTAATTTTTGCCCTTTTTTAAATAATGATAAGAAATACGACTTAAAAGGCTTGAAATATATACCGAAAACATTTGAGGTAAATTTTGTGGGACCTTAGATTGAATGACAGGTCAAAAAGGGTTCATATACATCAGTGGAGGGATACTAATTGAATTGAAGCAGAACAGGCTGCAGAACAGAACAGGTTGCCGCAACACTTCACTTTGCCCTGGCAACTTAGGTCTAGTTTATCTTTGTTTTGGTCCATCTTATACTCAAGACCACATAGTACAATAAGAACAGAACGCATAAACAACAGAACAGAACGTGTCTTAGCACATCTTTAATCCCCTTGGCATTTCTGAAAAACATGTTTTGAGCAAAATACATCTAATGAGTAACGGAATTAAACAATGAAATATGGCCTGTGCTTTATTTTGATATAGAGTCTGTGCGTAGAAAGAGAGATACTAAAGAAAGTTTTGTTCCAATCTTAGGATCAATATTTTCAACGAAATGGAAATAAAGAATACCAGTGAATTTTTTTTCTTCTGTTTTATGATTCATCGTTGGAATAATAGTGGGGAGTGTGTTCTGTCCCTAATTTTTATGCATTCATAAAGTAATCAACAAAAAAAATGAATCACCTTTATTTTATATTTAGTACCAAAGAGCAGTTGCTGAATCTAAAAGCTCCGGAAAGCAATTGCAGATTCAGCTAACGAAGCTTGATGTTTATCTCGACGAAATGAGGAAATTAAGCCGGAGCGAAGATTTTTCATCTCGCATTCGATTTATGTTAATGGACGTTCTTGAGTTGAAGCAAAATCGGTGGGTGCCACGCCGAGAAGAAGAAAAACCAAAGACAATTGATGAAATTTGTGGTGAATTGGAAAAAGAAAGGCTCGAAAAAGAATTATCTTTGCAAGAAGATATGATCAAACAGCCTCAGATGGGATATCCGTTACAAAGACGAGATGTCGGACGGGGCGATGAAAGGAAAAAATCTAGTAAGTCTCCAAAATTGTGTTTAGGTTCAGGTTTCAAACCCGTATTTTCGAAACCGCCGCCATATAGCGCTCGTCAAAGCGGTATCCATCAATGACGACCCAGCACG
This sequence comes from Alatinidae sp. Z8VKAUB7J3, assembly GCA_010016025.2. Taxonomy (NCBI): domain Eukaryota; kingdom Metazoa; phylum Cnidaria; class Cubozoa; order Carybdeida; family Alatinidae; species Alatinidae sp. Z8VKAUB7J3. Next base: position 143,862,585 of record JAAAKM020073195.1, read on the forward strand.
CTCCGAGAGCGTCGGCCCGTTCCGACAACCAATCGGAATCCTCCGCGCCCGCGGGAAGACGCTCAACCTCGGCGCCGATGGACGCGACCCGCGACGCCAGCCCATCAGGGATATCCGCCGGCACCGCGACCGTCACGCCACCACCACTTTCGATCCAGCGCTCGGCCAGCGCCAGGCAACGCATCAAGTGTCCAGCGCCGACATCGGCCCCGGCATCGGCCCGGATCAATAGCCTCCCGATCGTCATGGCGTCATCCGTCCACCCTTCCCCGCCGCCACTCGCGGGAAACGCTCGCGTCGGCATCAGCCACGGGCGGGTTTATCGAAACAGAGCGCTCGACTATCTTCATGACTGCGAATCCTGCACACTTTCGGCGTATCGACAGCGACGCCCGGAGCGGACATCACCATGGCGGCATCGTTCAGTATCGACGGGCGTCCGATTGGGCCGGACCATCCGCCCTATATCGTCGCCGAGATGTCGGGCAACCACAATGGCGAGATCGATCGGGCGATCCGTTTGATCGATGCCGCGAAGCATGCGGGCGCCGACGCGGTCAAGCTGCAGACCTATACCGCGGACACGATCACAATCGACCATGACGGGCCGGGCTTCGTGCTCGAGGGCGGGCTTTGGGACGGCCGGCGTCTTTACGAGCTTTACCAGGAGGCTCACACGCCCTGGGACTGGCATCCCGCGCTTTTCGACCATGCGCGGCGGATCGGCATCACGATCTTTTCCGCGCCCTTCGACGCAAGCGCGGTTGACCTGTTGAAATCCATGGACGCGCCCGCCTACAAGATCGCCTCGCCGGAAATAGTCGATCTGGCGCTGATAGAGACCTGCGCCGCGACCGGCAAGCCTCTGATCATCTCCACGGGCATGGCGTCTTTCGGGGAGATCGAAACCGCCGTCGCGACAGCCCGTGGGGCCGGGGCGACGGAAGTCCTGGTCCTGCACTGTATCAGCTCCTATCCACACACCCTTCCTGCTTACCTTCCCCAGATTTCTCCAGGTACTCATTTAGAGCTGGGTCGACTCTGGCTGAGCTTACAGAGTCACGCCACTGACCCTCGTCCCAAACTAAATAACTGGTCACAACTGGGATTGAACCCGTGCTCCTTGGACACAGAATTCCCACGCCAGTGCACCAACCACTCAGTCAGGACGGTTTAAACTAGGTTGGTTAATAACACTGCTAAAGAGAATATGAAACTTAACTTGATTTTTAAGAACCAGCGCCAGACTAGCGTCTCTCAGAAAAAGTCATGAGGCTTATTGCAGATACTTAAATGAAAATGTCAGTCATTTTATCTTATTCTCTTTAATTTAACCTAAGAGAAAGGGTATAGAAAAGATATTTGCATATTCTGGTGTATTTTCCATTGTTTTGAATGTTTTAGTTTCCTCTGGACTGCACTGCAGCAATGGTGCTGCGCTGTCAGTAGCGCTGGTAGTTTTTATTCTTATCAAGTGCAGGTTAAAGCTTTAATTATTCTTTGATTAAGCTTTATTTATTCTTTACTTGTGCTTTATTTATAATACAGTTTTTTAAACTTTAATATTTCTCAGTTTTAATTGTAATTTTAATCAAGATTTAGTTGTTAAAATAATGTTGCCTCGCTTAATAAATTGCTATACTTCTTCCACTCAATAAGCAAGGGTCTAAAATAGCCTGCAATAAAAAAACTTCTTTTTGAATACTTAAAGATTACTTCGTCCTGTTGTGTCCCATTGGCATTGTTCTTTGCTTTGTAATACAGGAGTCAAGAGTCCTTGGGACTCCGGTGTCATGATTATGTGAAAGTGTCTTTATTACAATTCTAAGAAGAAGATTGCTTCAAATAATTTTTAACCCAATCCCCAAAGAGAGACTTCTTTATGATTTTTTTTTTATTGTATTAATGGATTTACACCTGCAACATCATATATAGCAGATCTGAATTGGTGGATCAAATCTCTACCAATCTAGACCCCTCATATACGTTGGAAACTCTCTCATAGACTTTGCATATAGAAAAGTCTTTTCTAAAATGACGTCTTGCATATGAGTCATAGAAATAGTAGATAGACTAGCTAGAATCAAACTTTCACGTGCGTTTTAAATATTTTTTTAAAATAAGAAGTAGAAGTAGTAGTACTAATAGAGCTACGATGCAACCAATCACGGTAACAGACGATGTCTGTGAGTACCATGGTGGCAAGGGAGTTGACTTTTCAATACTATTTTGTTTAAGCTTATCGTCCAGATTAAAATCAGCACTCAGCACACTGTCTTCAACTATTGCATTTGCTTCTAAGATACGTCCTTGGGGAGAACTGTTTTGCGATTTCATTTCAGTCTTACTTTGCATGTTTGACTGAACGGTAAAGTTTTCTTCTCTGCTGTGCTGGAAATCTGTACTAAAAATATCCACTGATATCAACTTTACGTCAATCCACCTTGCTTTATTCTCATTTGTTTTTCTCAGCGATTACAGAAAATTAAATACTACAGAAATTGATCAAACTTAGCAATCAACTTGAATTGAAACGTTGACTAAAAACGTTAAACGGTTTTTACTTAAACGTTAAAAAGCTTAAAAGAGTTCCTTAACAAGATCTGCTAAACGGCAGCACTATTTGAAGGCATTCAATAACGCGCATGGATCTCCAAAGAAGATGTGGTCATTAATAAATGATTGTATCGACGAAATGATGACCCCTAATGGTACTACAGCTGTTAAGAGAAAAATCAACGTAGAGAAATCCCTAAATTTAGCACAAAATTCTGCCGACTTCAAACGTTTTTTTACCAATCTCTACTCATCGATCCATATTCCTCACCCAATGTCATCTGCTGAATTGACAATGGTACCTCATAAGCTCAAAAATGGACAATCAGATGGAACTGACTGATCTTCTACGAATTTACTTAAATCGATTATGCCTAGTATAGTTAATTTCATGTCATATAATTAATCTTTGTTTCAAGGTTGGTATCTTTCCTTCTAGCATGAAGTCCATCTGTGTCACTGCACTACATAAAAGGGGAGACGAGAGTGACCGTCTAGCTATTACCACCATTTGCTGCTCTTTTTAAGGGTTTCCTTCATTGAAGCAAAGTACCTGCACAGAAGAGATAAGTAAGGATTTTCTTAAAGTAGTTTTCAGGATTTTTCTGAAAACTTTATTTCTGATGCAAAAGAATGGTGTGGATTCAGGATGATGTTATGATTTGAAAGCTATTAACTTTGTAGTTATGTCAGTAGCCCAGTAAATTAATTGGAAAATTTACTAATTAATGAGTGGGGTTGCACCAAAGAAACTTGGTCTCTCTCATTGGCATATCTCTCATTTATACACCTGTAATCATTACAACATTCTAATCTTCTGGGGAAGGAACATGTGCCCCAAAACCACTCCCTGGATCTGCCCCTGGTAAGCCATGTGAAAGGTTTTATGATAAATTTAGGAAATAGACTTATATATCTTTAAAACCTTATAAACTGAAATTACACAAAGGTGTAAGGTTTGAAACACTTTTCTTGTGCAGCAATTGAGCAGTGGATTTATTAACACAAAGATTACAATAAGGTCCTCAAAGGTCAGTGCAAGCAAATTACCCTGATGTGTGTCCCAGGGCACACTGGAATAGAGAATAATGAGATGGCAGATGAAGCCGCTAATGCTAAGACATTGTTGAGATGCTATGATCCACAATCTTCCATCCTAATATCTTAGAGTTCCTGGGGCAGTGATGAGGAGTTGGAGCAATGAGAGAGCAGAACAAAATTGGCATAGAAAGATGAGATATAAGGAAACAAAGGAATTACTCCCAAAGTTTAACCCCACCCTGAATAAGACTAAATGTTTTCTGCAACTGAAAGGGTCCAAGACAATAGAAGTTATAGAAGTCATAACAGGAACTGGAAATTTAAGGAAATATCTGTCCTAAATAAGGAAGGCTGAATGCCTGCTATGCCTGTGATTAGGCTATGCCTGAAGTGCAAGATGGCCAATGTGAAAACAAGAAGGAATCTGATGGAAGAATATACAGCTAGGATTAGACACTGGCTTGAGGCATTTTATGATGTAATTGATAAACCAGAGGACACCTTTATCTTGTTTTAAAAGTGTTAGGGTATCTACGTCATTTCTGGGGGATACTATTCTCATTTTTTTTTAAATTTGTTCAAATGTTTCACAATTTCGGCTCTAAGTTCTTGCCATAAAAATTATTTTAGAATAAGGAACTGATTAAAGAAAGCAAAATTTCGGCCCTTTTGCCAAAATTGCTTCTTACCGAATAGTCAAAGTCTTGGATGAAAAGTTCTTAATAGAAGGGCCAGGACAAAACTAGTTTGAAACGTCTCTGTTTTTTTTTCGGCAATTACGTAGTTTAAAGCTATGACACTTAACTTATCCTTAAATTTCTTTTTATTTTCAATATTAAAGTGGGTGTTTAATCTAAAAGATTTAGTAGTGACATCTTCTTTCTTGCAATGTTTAAAAAAAGATTGCTGATTTATTAGATTTGCATTTTGTTTTTTTTTACTATGAAGTGATGACTAATCCGTTTAATACTTTGAATTCCTTTGCGCAACAATTCCCAGTTTCACAGAGACACAGTGTGTCATTGCAAACATTGCTAGTATTTTTATTGCCATCTTTCTTATAGTATTTAGACTATGTTGCGCATGGATATGCTTTCACTTAAGAGCACTAGGCTTTATAAAGAACCGTTTCTTATAAAAAACCGATCAGTAATGTTGAGCAATCTGTCAAGATATAAACAAAACATAAAATGAAGAATTTTCACAAAAAACAATCTATAAGCTTCATTGCAATGACTTGATTCATGAGACTTTAGTAAAAGTTTTCAAAATTTTTTTAAGATATCGTTCAAATAAATATGATGATAGGGATAATATGGTCTCCTGCTCCCTTCATCTAGCTAAATATGTTATACTAAGCGTTAAGATGGTTTACTGATGAACAAGGCTCGATTGCTAAATAATATATTTCACTCCTACAAATAACTCCAAAGACGGAGTAGGGACACGGAACAACCATGTATGCAAGTAGAGGGGCTTTGCCCTCCCTCCCACCCAAAAGCCTAAATTCTCCGGAATTCTTGTGCACTTTTAATCATAGTGACGCCATTTGTTGAAAAGCTCTACAGAAATTAGTAAGAGTGTCATCTACCCTTCATATCTCAGGAAAGAATTTCTAGTTTAGGTGATTGATCCTTTCAAAAGTTAAACTGTAAAAAATCTTTAGATAGTTTTTTTTTCTGGCACCTTGAACATTTTCGACATGCTTCCTTACCTCGCAGCTGCTGGCCACAACAACTACACCAAGTGGACGAGGCTCTACCTACAGCAGATGAACAGACTTGAACATAAAAGCCCAACAGTTTCCGAGTTTTGTGAAAAAGGCTTACACGTTGTGAGAAGATCGGACATATTTTGAGCCGCTTTGTTTACGGATTTGGTAGTAGAACAAGAAATGATGAAAAGTCTGAAAACGGCAACTGGATTGACTAAAGGTAGAGGATTGATGGAAGTACAGAGAGGTCAATGGGTAATGGGATGTCCAGCCTGTGTTCACATTAATCTTCTGATGCAAGAAGTGATGGATGTTTCGTATCACACGAGTGAACGACAAGAGTTTGTGTGTTGTAACACACAAATTGTTATCAACTTTGTCGCGCAGTCGTCTCCTTTGATGGACCATTCGTTGAAACCGAAAAATCAGGCAGTCCTTACAACGGTAAAGCCAAAAATGGGGGAGAAATACACCGTTTAGATCCTTCATTGCTGTTTCAGCGTCTTCTAAACATATCGAAAAGACTGAATATGGACGAAGAATCTTCATTTAAATATAAACTTTTCTCCTATCCTGCGTCCCTTTTCGATGATTCTAGCACTTCCAAAATCCAAATAAACCAGAGCTAGCACAAAATATCAAGGGACTTTCAGAAATTTATACTGTTAGGGAAAAGCATAGTCTGAATTGCACCTACGTCTTAGACGTCATCAACATCAAGTTCTTTTTCACAAAGATATAACACGCATTATTAACAGTTTAGTAGCTGGTATTTAACAATAAGTTAATCATGTACTAGAGAACGTCAAGTTAAATAACTATTTGTTGTTTTAGCCACCTTTTTCTACTTAAAATACACCCTAAGTTAAATTTCGGTAATATATTCCCTCAAATATTTCAATATTTGTACGACTTTGTCGCCAGTTTCCTTTAATTTTCCTACAGTGCACATATTTTTGTGGGAGTTTCGCGCATGAACTTGTGCCTTATAAATTACACAGTTATATTTGCTTTTCTTTTTTCCAGGTGACTTTGCAAATTTGGCTTAAACAACGTACTCTTAACGTACCTAAAACTTACAATTTGTTGTCCTGCATTTGACCACGTCCCCACTGCGGTAATTCAGAAGATTTCACGTGATAATTTTCGCCAATTAAGAGGGTTTTTTTTAGCCCTGATTCTCAAAACTAACAAGCCGATAAATGGGGAGAGAGAGAGAGGCGGAAAGAGGTACAGAGAAAGAAGAAAGACTGAATAAGGTTGTTATGTAAAACTATGAACATAAAATTCATCAGTTTGAAACTGAATACATTACCGCTATTTATCGTGACTCAACAAAGTAAGAGTGCCTCTAAAAAGGCAAATAAATGAAGAGGTGTGCTCATTAATAATTGGATCAACGTTTTCGGTTTTACAAATGAACCCACCATTTTCAAATTTACAACCCGCCCCCCTCCCTGAATTTAGAAAATACTTTTTGTGTTATTTTTATTGAAAAAAACTGGAATTTATGCTTTGAGCATTCTGTGTTCTTCGCAACATTTTACTGCATGCAAAGTTCATTTTCGCGGACAATGAAGATGGACTTTATTTGCTTTTATTAGAATGGCTTGCAATGCAAACTTTGTATGGTGACTTTTGTGACCATCCTTCTCTGGCAAAGTTAGAAATTTCGTTTTTGTTCAATAGTTGAGTTCCAATATACGGTTCAATTTCTAACAAGGCAGTGTCCCTTTGTGAAGGAGTTCAATTCCTGAACTCTTTCCGAACACAGTTTTATTTCCGATAGGACATTAACCTTCTTTGAAATAGTTCCATTCCCTGGAGTTAACGGACCTTAATTAGCAATCATTTTCGTCAAATTTATTATTTTACTCAAACCCCAAGATGCTATAGGTATTACTTCATTCAAGTTTCAATATAGCAAGAAGTCAATTAACTAGAATTTTACTGCATCTAGCAGCTGAAATATACCCTATGAAGATCTTATCAAGCTACCATTTTGCTCTTTCAAGATCTCCCAAGACTTGACCAGTGCTTAATCTTGGACATCTATTATGAAAAAAAGTGTTGATAAGAGCCTAGAATAGAAGCTGTTGAGAAGGGAACATATAATAGAAATGTTAAAAAAAATTACCAATTTAGAATTCATAGCTTACTTTTAGAGTTACTTTAAATTATCTTAAATCATAATTGCCAGGGTAAGTGAAACCACAGTTGCCTGAATTCTCATTGTTGCCTCAGGCACAATTGCCTAGTTTAGCTGCTTTTTGCTATCATGGAAAGGAGTAAGATTAGGAAACTGAAATTATCAGGGATGAATTTACAGACATAAGTATGCCCTGAGAAATTATGTGGACATACCTACCTCCTCTCCTTCTCCCTCAAGAGGGCAGTGACCTTTGATGACATTTAAAAATCTGTGTTATAAAAGTAAAACCTCATAAAATACATCTTCTGCTTAAATGAAGTACAACACAACTGCTTTCAGCTTCACAAGTTTGCTCAATCCCAATATAGGAGGTTTCAAAGTTCTGCAAATTAATTTTTTAAGTTAAAAAAAAAAAAAAAAAAACATTGGGTAAAATTCTAGTTTAGTAACTTTTGGCTATCTCAGAAAGGGGCTAGGCTAGGAAAATGAAACTTTGGTAAAATTCTAGTTAATTGACTTCTTGCTATTTTGGAAAGGGTTTATGTTGGTTAGGAAAATGAAACTTTCAGGGATGGGTCTACAGGCTGAAGCATGTCCTGGGAAGATATTTTGAAGTACCTGCCTCCACTCTTTCTCCCTCTAGAGGGCCCCAACCTTTGATTACCTTTAAAAATATGTAAGTTATAAAAGTGAAACCTTGGAAAATAGATCTTCTGTTTTAATTGAAGTACAACAAAATTGTTTTCAGCTTCATAACTTTGCTCAATCCCATTTTATAAGGTTTTAAAGATATGCGTCTAGTCTGATCTAGGTAGATCCTCTGTATTAATAAATGAAAAATGTCTTTTTATAAGTATATCCATTAAATCTGCTGCAGCTATGGTTCCTACTGGACCCCCAAATCTTTGCACATGTCTGACTTTGCGTCGGTAACCCTTTTAACTAGGGCTATTCAGGCCAAAAGTAAACTAAAACCTTAATTTTTCCCGCAAATACAAGCGAAAATGCAAAGCTTTAAGCAATTTCCGGTAGAAATATCCGGTTTGGCACAGTCTTATTTTTTCTGTCGTGTAAATTAATCAGGCGCGATACATGTCCTTTCTTTTTGGACACGACCGTACGTACTATATACACGGATAGAAACACACACACACACTTAAATCTTTGTTCATGTCTGACTGTGCGTCTGTAACCCTTTTAACTAGGGCAATTCAGGCCAAAAGTAAAATAAAACCTCAATTTTTGCCGCAAATACAAGCGAAAACGTAAAGCTTTAAGGAATTCGCGGTAGAAATATCCGGTTTGGAACTTTCTTTAGAAAGTGCCTATGTGTCTTATTTTTTCTGTCGTGTAAATTAATCAGGTGCGATCCGTGCCCTTTCTTTTTGAACACGACCATATTTACAGTATACATAGACAGGTACACACACACAGACGTGTTTTTTTTTAACCTCAAAATTTTCCCAAGGACTAAGAAATGGTATGACTCCGGGGTATGGCACCTCCTGTCAACTAAGCTTCAAATTTTTTTTTGTTTTTTAAGATTTTTTAGTTGTTCTGATCCCTTGTCGTAAAATATACAAATTCTCTTGCAATTATCAGTTTTTAGCTCTTTAAGCAATTTAATGTAATAAGGCATGAGAATCTTCAATTTTTCAGAGAAATATGACAAGTATAAAAACGTCATTGCAACACTGATGAGTATAAAAATGACATCGGTCACACAATTATTTTTTTTCTTCTAATATTAAAGCTCTTAATGAATTTTCTCAAACTTCTGACCTACCTAGATCGTTTTTCTTTAAGCCAGAATATTCCAGGATGTCAATTTTCCCTAAAATAGAAAAGGATGTTGAGAAAAATAGAAAATAACTTGTTCGTTCCTGCTATGAAAGTAAGAAACACAATTTGCAAATTATGACAGAAACATTTTAAGGTAGTCATTCTTTTGGCAAACACATTCACTCAATCAATTTGTTATCACAGATACTGGTGAATTTTCTCTTATCTTTTTCTACCCGTTCGTGACGAAGTTTCCCTTGTACGTTTTTTTTTTTAATTCTTATTTTTCTCGACTTGTTTTAAGGCCCATTGGAAGCTTGAAATTTTCAAAATGGTAAAAAGCAAGAAAGGGACACGCAAAGCAAGGGATAGGGATGCCAACAAAGATAGGGATACTCAAAAAGCAAGAAAGGGATGCGATTTTTACACTTACAATCATTATTATGCACTTTTTCCTCTTACAACAAAGATAATTGACATATTAAACCAGTGCTGAAGATAATTAAAGCACAATTAGGCCTAGAACACGAAAGTGGATAATTAATTGGCTTGTAGCCCTAAAAACAATAATTGATGCTAAGTATGAGAAATTTACCACCAGCGGAATCCCACATAACAATTCATATAAATTACCTTCAACAAAAAAAAAAAAAACAAATAAACACGAAGAAACAATTAATTAAGAAATCAAAACGAGGCTGACTGTCACAAGTGGAAAAGAAACAATGAAAGACAAAGCTCATATTTCAGCAAGGATCTCCGCCAAGCCGTCCCCAGTTCTAAAAGAAAATTAAATTTTGACCCCTAAACTTTTCTAACCCTATATGCATCAGGCACCATCATCCACCTTTGCCATCTCTTAAAGTAGGTAAGCACATGTTGATGACCACCTCATACTTTTGTTACAAACTGTTGCATTTAAGTTCCTTAGATGGCAAGGCGCGGGGACAGCCACACTTTATCCTGACTTGTTAACATCAAATCTGACCTAGAACGAATTTGTGGCTTCAACCATGATGACCTCATTGAGATCATCCCTGCCTCACAAACATTTCCCCTTGCTGCCGAGGACACTAGCTTGTGAAATTTAACCGGATTATCGATTTTATTTTCTGTTCGTTTTAGGTTTTATTTATTCATTCATAGTCATTCGTTTGAGTTTGACTTAATATATGATTTTTACTGTCTTTTTGGCTTTAATACAGCTCTTTACTTTCCGTTAAAAAATTTTTTTTACAACTCTTCTCTAAACATTAATTTTACAAATATGCTAATGGCATATCATACCTTGTTGAAATTAGTGCCATGTAAGGATCTTGATTCTGCATAAATAAAGGACCATAGGTCTGTGGCTGTTCCCTTTATTGCTTAGAAATGGATTAGATGTATTGCTTAGAAATCGGTTAGTTGGTCTCATATCTTTAAAATCCATTAAAATCGTGGTGTAACTGTCCTAAATCAAAACACGCTGAACACATTTGTTTTTGCAAATTTTTACGGGCCTTTAGAATCTTTGAACTTACTAAGTTGGAGAAAAATATTGAAATATAGACTCCAAAAATCATAAAGCATCAGGCATAAGTAAATTTAGTTTTGTTCCCCCTTCCCCTAAGTGTTTCAGTATTGCCTATGCCACTATACAAAGGCTTTCGAAAAAATGGTTTTTGGCGTTCTTTTTTCGAGTTGCCACAGGAAGTTCTGAGGATGAAAAAGGAGCTTGAAATTATAATTAGAATGTATGACTTCCAAGATCACTTGTCATATCATCCTTGAACTTAATGTTTCGGGATATATTTTATTTAATAGGAAAAGTGAATTTTGTCTTTAAGTATCTCTTACTATTTGTCTAGGTCTCTCTAATGTGCTGTCTTCATTTTCAGTATAGTATATTAAATTCAACATGGCCAAGGTTGGTATTAATGGATTTGGGCGTATTGGTCGCCTTGTACTCCGTGCTGCCTTAGAAAAAGGAGTGGATGTGAGTCTTTTTTTCATATATTCCCTTGTCCAGTTCATTCACAGTCAGTCAAAATTGTGTACTTTAACGTATCTGATTTACCTCTAATGGACATTCCAATTTCTGTTTTAATGGAAGATTGTAATCTGTTAAAGGAGTAATTCAAGAATTAAATTTATATGTATATATGTATGTATATATGTATATATATATGTATGTATATGTATATATGTATATATATATATATATATACATATATATATATCCTTCTGTACATATCCTTCTGTCTCTTTTTTTTTGTGTGTTTGTGCTGTTGCATTAGTGATTTCTCTTTTCATGATATATATATATATATATATATATATATATATATATATATGAATGGCTTAAATTGAATTGCTCAAATCTTCATTTCTAATTTCACATCTCGCTAACGTGTGGAATTCATTAACATTTAATCTAGTAATATCTTTGTATCTAATATATTTGAAATCATAATATTTTTAAATAGCTTTTATATTTTAAAGACAAAATTTGTCTTTTTTCTATTTACTTTTCTTAAGTTTTCGTTCAAATTTCTATGCGGAAGTGAAGTTTTGTACTTAGATATAAAAATCTTGTTCAAAGAGTATCAAATTACATGTTAGTCAGGTTTTAATTTCTTTGATTGGGTTTTGGGGATTATGTTTCTGTATTTAAATTTTTTTGACACGTGACTTTTTTCTTCCTACTTTTCAAAAATTTTCTTTTAAATTTCTATGAGGAATTGAAGTTTTGTACTCGGATTTAAATTTCTTGTTGTTAGAATATCAAATTTCTTTTTAGTTAGGTTTTAATTTTCTTGAATGGGTTTCGGGGATTATATTCTTTTAAGTTTTGTTCTTTTTTATGGCGGTGGATATATTTAAGTGAATATTATATTTAGAGTCTTATTGCAGGCTTATCAGCTCTTTTTGGGAAGTGTTTAGTCCGTCGTATATACACATGCGTTGCTATTGGGGGGATATTAGGGAATTTTGTTTCACTCTAGGGGGTGGACAGGACTGGCTTTCACACAATCTTTACACGGTTGCCTTGTTTTGCAAATCTCATTGCACAACGAGCAGTGTATTCAGGAGATCCGTAATCAAACGTAATGGTTTCACATTAAGGCTTGTTTTAATTTTCAGTATTGACAGTGTTCATTTATTTTTTGTTTTTGTTTTTTTATATTTGGGTCAATACACAATTAGAAATAGATGTTATGAAAATGAATATAAAAATAACCTTTTTTATATCCTAGGATAATATAGCGGTTTCACAGTCAGATGAAATCATAGAAATACAGATGATTAATTTTGATCAGATATGAAAATCAAGATTATAAAGCAAAATTTTGATTAAGGCATGTTGAAATGGCAAGGAAGGATAGAGGAAGTAGAATTTTGTCTCCAGGACATTTAACAAAGTCAACTAGTTGACTTAACCAAATTTCCTGAGGCAATGATTTTATTTAACTAATCACGAGTGCAAGTGCAATTACCCCTTTGCTTAGTAACATAGATTATTTGGTAGCAATATGCTCTTTTTTGCCTTATTTGTTTGTAATACATCCGTTTCATAACATTGGTACAATATTCTAGTGACTAAAATGAAGCTGTAATTATTCAGATTCAGTTATTCAGATGAATAACTTAATGATGATTGGCAGCAATAAAATGGTAAAAAATAATTTAATTTTGCCCCTGGCCAGTGAACTTTCAACTGACTGATGAATGTCAGGTTTTTACAGCCCAGCTATCTGCAGCAATAAATGGTGTAATCTAGCATCTTTATTTGGGAATAAAGTCTTTCAATAAGACTTGGCAAGATAACTTTCCATGAGCTCATCAGATCTCTCCCTCTTTGGAATTGTTTCATGCATTTAACCCCATTTGCATTTAATATTTGATTGTGAGGACCAGTTACAGGGTCCACTAAACTTAAGGATGATTCACTGTCAGGTGGTGAAAACCTTGATGGTTTAATGCAAGTGTACACTCTCCAGCAATCTGACATTATTGTTGTGCCAAGAATTGATGTGTAATAGCAAGCATTGTGGCTGCTGACTGGCCTGGAACAGGGATAATAAAGAACTTTCCTGGATCCCACTGCTCATCAACACAACAACCTCTTCTTTTGTCAATTTTGGCTTTTTCAATTTCCTCAATTATCCCTGGACCACCCAATTTTTCACTGAACTTCCTAACAAAGTATAAACATGCTTTGCAAAAAAATGAACGGGCATTCAGTTAAATAGGGTTGAGTTGCACGAAGGCTCAGTTTAATGTATTGAGTTGCACAGTGTCAGTTAAATCAGGGCTCAGTTTCACGGAACCCTATTTTATAATTCCAGTTTCAAGGTCTTAACCCTTAAAATCTTAACTTCTAACTACGTCAATTTTTCACCAAGGAATTTTGAGCTTATAATTTTTTTAATGACATTTATAATAAAAAGAAACATACCTATAGATCTGACTAATATATGATATTCTTCTTCTTCATAATTCTACAATTAATTTTTTCATTGTTCTAGCCTCCCAAAAAAGAAGAAATCGATACGCTCTAAGGTAAAGGAGCTTCTCCTGGGAGGGGGTAGAGCGGGAGGTCTTAAAAAGATTGAGACATATTAGCAGTAGTAGTAGCTCCCTTGAAAGTCAGTGTCGGCAATAATAAAGAATTAAAATGCTTTGGTTGTGTTTCATTCAAGCAACAGAAATTTATAGACAATTATTACAAAAAATTATATTAAGCGGCTCAAAAAATATTGCCAACAACTGTTTATGAACTCATGTGAAATCACCGGTAATAAATTCTTTTATAGCAAATTATTCCAAAATTTGACTGCAAAATTCTAGAATTCTTGAAAGGACTAAAGTAAAACTTGTAAATGAAATCAATTAGGTAACTATAATTGACTACTTTTGTGTTGTATGGTATCAGATTTTAATCCAATATTTGTTTTAGATCTTGAAATAGACTATTTAGGTCTTTTTTTGTGGGATTCCGAAATCATTTATTTCTGCAAAGCTTCGGCGATCGGTTCTAGTACGCAAAATTTATCTTTTCGTGTATTTTTTGAATTACTTTCAACAGTTCACTAAAATATGTCTCACTAAAATATGTCTATACAACAACAAAATGTATTTTTGATAAAATATCTAAGATATCAGCAAACTTGGTTAAAAATATAGAAATAACGATTTTACCTTTTCCGTGGACATGAATAGCTCTTCTAGTGCAGCAATAGAGCTTTGATCGGAACTATTTAGTTGCAGGAAAACTCTGAATATCTGGTTGCGCAGCCGCCACATCGTACGCCGAAAGGTCCGGCAGGACATGTTTCGGAACTGGCGCTAATCCAGGGTATGGAACCCGACATGCTCGCCCAGCTCTTGCCTTATGTTTGTGCTGTCCCCGACAGGGTGGTGACAAAATTGAATGTTAATACTGCTAATCCACAAGTGCTGGCAGCGTTAAGTGATGACATAGAGCTTGGCGCAATGGAAGAAATAGCTGGTACGCCGCGCAATTACAATGATGTAACGGAATTCGTCTCGTTTGCGGCAGATGGTACAACAGGACCGCGTGTATCGGTCGAAGATGATGACGATGACGACACAGGTTCACCCCGACAGGCGACTTGGAGTGAACTTCTCAGCGTAGAAAGTCAATATTTTCAGCTTCACGCCCAAGCCCAGGTTGGTGAAACGTCAGTTACGTTGCTCAGTTTGTTGTGGCGTGATCCTATTTCGGGACGGGTCACTGTTCTGCAGCGGGATTTTGGTAAACTGTTCCGCTCCAACGTTACTGTCACCACCGAACCGGCCAGTTAGTCACCACACAGTAGGACCCCATGCCACGATTATTTTTACGCGTATTATCCGAAGCCACCGCTAACTTTGCGGCGGATGAAGGTGACAGTCTGAGCCTGGATGGTGACAGTTACTCGCTTGGCGTGGAGTGGCTGATTCGTGAAAACGACGGTTCAGTGCGCGGCACCGGGGTAACTGACTATCGCGGTCTGGCCGATGTTGCAGATCCGAATATTGATTGGCTGGGCAACCCGGAAAACACCGTGGTGATCCTGCCCAGTCAGTTTGTGTTGATGGTTAACTGTGAAGTGCCGGGTCGTAACGCAGCGCAAATCCGCCGCGCCTTGCCCTTTGCCGCCGAAGAGTACGTCGCCACGGATATTGAACTGATGCATATTGCCCATGCAAGCATCAAACCCGGCACACCGGTGCTGTGCAGTATTGTCAGCCACGACATCATGCAGGCATGGCTCGCATGTTTTGCATCCATTGGCGTAAATCCCCTGTGTGTCTGTCTGTCTGGTCCGTCTGATCTGTCTGTCAATCTGTCTGTCTGTGTGTCTGTCTGTCTGGTCCGTCTGATCTGTCTGTCAATCTGTCTGTCTGTCTACCATTGCGACATCGTTACGTTGCGTTACCTGCATCTGGAAGACAGTCGATTGGAGGATCTATTTGTCCGTCTGGTTTGTATATCTGGTCTGTATGTCCGTATGTCTGATCTTTCTGTCTGTCTGTCTGGTCTGTCTGTCGGTCAGATCTGTCTTTCCGTCTTTATTTTCTGTCTATCTGTCTGTTTGTCTGTTAGTCTGTCTGTCTGGTCTGTTTTGTCTGTCTGGTCCAGTCTCTTTGGTCTGTTTGTCTGTCTGTCTGGTCTGTCTGTCTGTCTGTCTGTCTGGTCTGTCTTTCTGTCTGTAAGTCTCTCTGTCATTCTTTCTGTTTTGTCTCTCTGGTCTGTATGGTCTGTCTATCTGGTCTGTCTCGTCTGTCTGTCTTGTGTGTCGTTCTGTCTGTCTGTCCTGTCTATCTGGCCTGTCTGTTTTTCTGACTATCTGTTTGGTGTATTTGTCTGGTCTGTTTTTCTGTGTGTCTTTCTGTCCGTCTGTTTGGTATGTTTGGCCTGTCTGTCTGTCTGTCTGTCTTTCTGGTCTCTCTGGTCTGTTTGGTCTGTCTGTGTGTCTGTCTATCTGTCTGTTTCTCTGTTCTTCTGTCTGTTTGTCTGGTCAGTTTGGTCTGTCTGTCCGATCTGTCTGTCTGGTTTTTCTGTCTGGTCTTTCTCTCTGGTCTGTCTGTCTGTCTGTTTCTCAGTCCGTCTGTCTGTCTGGTCTGTTTTGTCTGTCTGGTCTGGTCTTTCTGGTCTGTCTGTCTTTCTGTCTGTCCGATCTGTCTGTTTGTCTTTCGGGTCTGTCTGTCTGTCTGTTTGTATGTCCATCTGTCTAGTTTGTCTGTCTGGTCTGTCTGTCTGTCTGTATGTCTGTCTGTCTGGTCTGGTCTGTATAGTCTATCTATCTGGTCTGTCTCGTCAGTCTGTCTGGTCTGTCGTTTTATGCAACTTTAAATAGACAGCCGGCATACCGGCAATTTTCCGTCTACCTAGTTCCTTAAATTCTGCTGCAATTAAAAAAAAAGTACAGAAGGAGTTTTTTTTTTGTTTATTCTGTCTATACTATATATTCTGCCAACTGTCTCCTATATATTCTGTAGACAGGAATTCCTCCTGAAGATAGTACTTAGAAGTGGTTTAAAAACAGCTTCCGTCAGTTCTGCTAACTCGTTTGGTAGGGCCTTCCTTCGAAGGGGAATATCTAATCAATCCCATCTTATGACCATTTCAACCAAGGCTAAAAAATGTACTTTATGCACTAAACCCAGATATGGAAATAGGAAAAGCAGCGATGACTTACGGGATATTTTAGCGTGTAGAGTGCGGCAATATGTCGTAGAAAGAACATAATACCGGTTTCCAAAATACCAGCTACGTGACTTCAATCACTTTGTTCTATAAGCGGGACGATGTATGACTCAAGAATTAAGTACGCTAATTCAACGGACATATCGATGCAAAACAGCTTTGAAAATCTGTGTCAGGAATTTTGGCTGGAAATCTGTATGCCCCGTTTTTCGTAAAAAAAAAAAAGTTGTTCTTTTTTCTGTATGGCTTTTTGCATAAAAAATTTTAATTTGAGCTGACTAATATACATGACTTTTACCACGTCCTATGCGCGATGAAAGGCTCAGTTCTCTGTTGCTTCAAATCAGTGTTATAAGATACCTTGTGTGAGATAACGTACCCTTAAAAGCAAAAAAAAAAAACAGAAAAAAATGCACCAAAGGTGTTAAAAAGTCGCTTGAAAGAATTTGCTGATTTGATGAATTTCATTGCACAAACCCCTAAAAACTGCCCAAAGAGCGCAAACGCACCTATCTGGCTACATTGTTTTAGATATATATTTAATTTCTCAAAAATGTCTAAATTAATATGCTAGTTCTAAACCTATCTAATCTATAAGGTTTGCCCATAATTTACATAGAGTATTGTTCATTAGGAAGTATGAACGATGCGAACCCCCGGAGGCGTTTGCCCCCGGAAATGTATTTGCATGTCTTTAAAATCTTGTAAATTGGGATTGAGCAAAGTTGTGAAGCTGAAAACAATTTTGTTTTACTTAATTCAATCAGAAGATATGTTTTGCAAGGTTTCAGTTTTACAACACACATATTTTAAAGGTCAGGACCCTCTAGAGGGAGATGGAGTAGAGATGATACCTTCCCAGGACATACTTTAGCCTTTAGACCCATCCCTGAAAGTTTCATTTTCCTAACCTTTCCAAGATAGCCAAAAGTCAATCAACTAGAATTTTACCATTTATTTTTGTAACCATACAAAGAAGTTATCAGCACTAGTTAAGTCATTAAAAAGTGGTTAAAAACATATTAATGTCAGCATTGATTTTTTTTCTGGTATGTTAGTTCTTCAAGTTTATGATTAGAAGTGAAGACACTAGAAAATCAGATTGTAAAACTTTTTTGAAGAATTTAGTGAACAAATCTTGGAAATATGTAAACTCCTATTTTTTCCATTGAGAGTAGGGCCAGCACACCATAATGGTATTCCTAACAATTTCTTTTCCCTTGTATTAATAAGCAAATATTAAGCAAAGAAGTGGGCATTAACCCACAGCACATACTCTGGAATATGTTTGATGAGTTGAGCCGCCATAATCACCAACTAATGTTTACAGGATTCATCTTTACCATAGGCAAGTTCAAACTTAAGGTAGACATCTGATACCTAGTGAAAGAACAAAGACTCATTGATTGTTTTGGATTGGGACAATGCATACCTTGGCAGGTTCTAAAAAAACTGGATATGGTTTGTCATTGTCATGATAGTCCAGGCATTGGTGATTACATTGAGCATTTCTTGCCAGAGTGTCATAGGTTTGATGATCTGAAGAAGAGTCTTGTTGATACTGTCTCAAAATTAGGGCTTTTGGTTTTGACCCTGTTAGTTCATGAGTTCTTTAGGAAAGACATTCAGTTGAAAGGTAAATGTTAGTATTGCAGGATTCATGAACATATCTCATGCCTGAGTAATTTTGTGGAAGTGACTTCTGTGAATTGACCTACTAAATCAAGTATAAACGCTAAAATAGGGGTGCTTAACCTTAAACCCTACACAAAAGTTGTTTACCACTGTTCTTGGAAGTTTTGCCTGCTGATTTTTGTTCGTGAAACTTAATTTATCTTGATATTTGTCTTCGTGAAACTTGTTGGATGTTGGCTTTTTCTACGTGAAACATGATGAATGCTGATTTTCTTTCGTGAAATTTGTTGTATGTGGATTATTTTTCCAAGAAACTTGATTTATCCTGATTTATTTCTTCAAGAAACATGTTTCAATTTTGTTTCTTCTTCATGAAACTTGTTGCATGTTGATATTTCTCCCCATGAAACCGATTTTGTTAATGGAACTTGTTGTGTGCTGATTTTTGTTCGTGAAATTTAATTTATCTTGATATTTTTCTTCGTGAAACTTGTTGTATACTGACTCATTGTTTTGTGAAAGCTAATTTATCATGATATTTTCCTTCGTGAAACTTGTTGCATGTTGGTTATTTCATCATGAAGACCTGTATTCTGATTTTTGTTCGTGAAACTTGTTGCATGTGGATTACTTCTTTAGAAATTTAGAATATTTTGATTTGTGTCTTCGAAAAACTTGATATATTTTTTCTCCTTCAAAAATTGTTGTATGTTAATTTTTCTCCTCGTGAAAAATGTACATTGATTTTTCTCCTCGTGAAACCGGTTTTGTTCGTGGAACTTGTTGCTTGCTGATTTTTGTTCGTGAAACTTAATTTATCTTGATATTTTTCTTTGTGAAACTTGTTGTATGTTGTTTTATTCTTTCGTGAAACTTAATATATCATGATGTTTTTTCTTTGTGATGCTTGCTGCATTTTCGTTTTTCTTCGTGAAACATGATGCATGTCAATTTTTGTTCATGGAACTTGTTGAATTTGGATTATATCTTCAAGGAACTTAATGTATCTTGATGTATGCCGTCGAGAAACTTATTAAATTTTCTTTTTTTTATGAAACTTGTTGCATGTTGATTTTTCTCTTTGTGTAATTGTTACATGGATTTTTCTCCTCGTGAAACTGGTGGAGCCGGCATTGGGGCTGTAATTAGCGGGGCCATGATAACGCTTGAGCGGCGTTTGCTTGACCTCCCGCTTCCCCTCACTGCCGGTGGCGCATTGGGATTGGGTGTGGGCCTGTTGATCGCTGGGTTTTTTGTTCGCATGGCTGGCCTCATGCTTGAATCCTCTTCCATGCTTAGTCATATGGGCGGGCTCATTGCGTTTCTGACATTGCCGTACCTTGGCCTCATCATTGGCATGCGATTTGGGACTGAGGGGTTCGCGACTATGACGGTCGATACTCAACAACTTGCCGAATCCGAAGAGACCAACGAAGCCGAGCTTACGCTGAAATTGTTGGATACGAGCGTAATCATTGATGGTCGAATTGCCGATTTGTGTGAGACCGGTTTTATCGAAGGGACTTTGGTGGTTCCTCAGTTTATTTTGTTGGAACTCCAGCATATTTCTGATTCATCGGATGGTCTGAAGCGAGCGCGAGGTCGCCGGGGGTTGGATATTTTGAATGGCATGCAAAAAATGACCAATATCAAAATTGATATTGTGGAAGATGATTTTCCTCACGTGAAAGAAGTCGATACCAAGCTTGTTGAGTTGGCCAAGAAAATCGATGCGAAAGTCCTGACGAATGATTTGAATTTGAATAAAGTCGCAGGCCTTCAAGGTGTGAAAGTCCTCAACATCAATGAATTATGTAATGCGTTGAAACCTGTAGTGCTTCCTGGCGAAACGCTCAGAGTATTTGTGCTGAAGGAAGGAAAAGAAGCCGGTCAAGGTATAGCCTATCTTGATGACGGAACCATGGTAGTCGTTGACCATGCCAAACGTGCCATCGGGAAGAATGTCGATGTCTTGGTGACGAGTGTGTTGCAGACGAGTGCAGGCCGTATGATATTCACCCGCCTTAAAGAAGAATCGGAACGGGAGGAGTTAAGCTTCGCACGTGTCTAATCACGTGGTTGCCGTGGTTCCCGCTGCCGGTCGCGGGGCAAGGATGGGCGGAGCTACACCCAAGCAATTCTTAGCTCTTGGCGGCATAGGCAACAACACCGCGCACATCGCCTTCACTAACCGCGACGTGAACTTCCACGGCGGCAGGGATTACAACAACATTGTTGTCGTGGACGAGTCGGTGGCCAACCAGAAGAACAAGGGTGAGATTCACACGCCCGCATCTTTTAAAGGACCTGAAGGCAAATGGGGTGCGCCGACCGATGCGTCGGCCAACTCGATCACCTTCACTAAGGTCGTTACCGACCCGGATAAGCAGACGAATGACGAGCTCTACGCGACGGACGAAGGCGCCTATATGGCGACCTATTCGGGCGACGATACCTTGTATGGCGGGGCTGGCAGCGACACGATCTATGGCGGCAGCCATGACGACGAGGTTTGGGGCAACGGCGGATCGGACATCTTCGTTTTCGAGAAAAGCGACGGCAAAGCGACCGATGTGATCCATGATTTCGATCTCGGAGCCGATCTTCTAGACCTGCGTGGCGGGCTGTCCGTCAAATCAATGAACGTAAAGAATTACGGCTATGGCGATGGAGCCAACGACACAAAAATCAATTTAAGCAATGGAAGTGAAATAATACTCGTTGATGTTTCTGTCCAAAGCGACGGCGAAATTCTATAGAATTCAAGTAATTTTTCCAGTAAATAGAAATTTACGTCAACGACCCTTAACCGTATTGATCAAACCTATTTTATCTATAACAGATTGTTGAAGCAAATCCGGAAAAAAACCGGGTAAATCCTGCGTTTAAAACTGCCTTAACTCGCGCTGAATTACATAGCGCTTTCCCGAGCGAAAAAGCCGGGTACGCGGCCGAAATCGATCGCCGCGTCGGAACCCGCCACGTGGACTCACGGAAACCCGTCGGCCACTGACCAGCCAAAGGCGCCCGCACCAACCCAGCGGGAGCGCGCGGTTCCACCGATCTTGCCATTTTCGAGTGTGTGCAGACTGGACCAATCCGCGTGAGGGCGCCGGGTGGTCCCAACAGAAGCGGTGACCATGATCCGATTCGGCAATCTGTCGTTTGACGTCAAAATCCAGAAGATCAAAAACGGAGTACCGCTAGTCTTGTCATCTTTTTTTCTTTATAATGCTATACCTTTATTTGGGACAATTAAGGGAAGGTTCCTTGAGAAAACCTCTACTGAGAAGTATCATTAGGGAGGATCATTTAGGGGGGATGCGGTAAAAGAGGGAATGTGGCTCCCAGTTTTTTCCCCTATGAATTAGGAGAAAAGACAGATTCTTTTTGTTGTATTTTATTTGAAAATGTCCTTTTTGAGACTTTTTGTCCTTTTTGAAACTAGAAACCTCTACTGAGAAATATCATTAGGGAAATATCATTTAGGGGGGATGTGGTAAAAGCGGGAATATGACTCCCAGTTTTTCCCCCCCATGAATTAGGAGAAAAAACAGATTCTTTTTGTTGTATTTTATTTGAAAATGTCCTTTTTGAGACTTTTGTTGACAAAATTGAATAAACAGTAAATTCTCATCCTCCACCCCTAGAAATTAAAAAATGAAATTTGATACACTCTAAATTTTTCTAAATTGACACAACTGATTACTTCTAGCCAGTTCTTTTTCGGTACTTCTGACAGGAAGTTCCCTGCTGTGGGAAGTTCTGACAGGCAGCACTATGGTCCGTAGATGTACCGGAGGTTCTGACTTCTCACCATCTTGTGTACATCTCAGAAGGCTACGTCTTTTGAAAAGTTTGTCACACTTGACACAGTCCCCAAAGCGCTTGGCACCATTCTGCCGCACTTGGAACATGCCACCTGAGAGAGAGCGACCCATCGTATATGTTATCATCTTGCTCAATACTAGTTATGAGATTCAACATCAATTCCAATTTTTGTCGTTCTTCTGTTATCATGGTTGCAGCAGTATCTGCAACCTGGTAAAGAGCAAACACCAGACCGATAGCAAGCGCCATATGGCACTAAAATGGTGCTTTTAGTGTCATTTCTCAAGGGGTGGCACTAGCAGGCTACTAGACAATCGCAGACAGATTGTTTATTGCTCATATAAAATATATTGCTCATATCTACGTTCTTCTTATAAATTAAATAAAAAAAACAAGTTTTTTTAAATGGTTTCACAGGATTAAAAACTGTTGAAAAAATTTTTCCAATATATAAATAGCACCCCGTACTAGGATTCTAATAGAAGAAAATTGTAAAGATGTACAATATTTTTTTTTCCATGGAAAAGAATATGCCAATAAAAACGAACAGAAATTAATCTGATAAACTTTTTCCACAAGACAAGTTTTTCAAAGAAACGTAAAGAGCTCTATTAAACCAAGAATGACAGAAATAAAGCTAATCACTATTAATTAATTAATCACTGGTTATTGACCACCAATTACTATTAATAAATAAATGAAACATTAATCTTATGCGAGATCTTTCTGAAATCAACAAACCGGTTTTCAGATTCAGTTTTAAGTTGTATTAACGCACTGTTCATTTTAGTATTTTGCCAAACAAAATTTATACCAGCCTCTTCTACTGCTCTCTTATAATTTGGAAATGTTCGAGCTTTTTTCATCGATATGCTTCACAAATAATGTTAGTTTCATTTCAAAAGCCTTAACATCTGAACCTACTTGGCATAGAAATTTATTTTTTGCTTGTAAACGTGTATTGACTAGATTCAGTTCTGTAATCAAATTAGATAAAAACTCAAGATCTGCAACTCACTCGTTGTTGTAAAGTTTGGGTATTATCTTCCTTTTCTTCTCCATGATGTTACAAATTTCTTTCTTTAAATACAAAAAATCGTTGAAGTACTAATCCTCGGCTTAGCCATCTTACTTTACAGTGATACATCACGTCCCCATATTCACGTCATCACAGTTAATAGCAGATATAACAGTATCCATTATATTTTTCCACAATAAAACCTTCCAACACAATGCTTCTTCATGAACAATACAGTGAAATGTATTGGAACTTTAAATCCAGACTCTTGAAGTTTGTTTTTGACTCTTGCAACGACACCTTTATTATGACCGCTCATGTTTTTTCCGCCGTCTATTGTAATGCTGATTAATTTGTCCCAGCTCAAGCCACATGAAACCAGAGCTTGTTCCAAGTGATAAAATAAATCCTCCCCCTTTTTAGTTCTATTAAAATGACGTCTTGCATATGAAATTCTGTTCTTTGTCCGTAATGACTTGTACCCAAGTGAAATCTCAATTCCATGTCTTGCTCCCTTTGATGAGATTATGTGGGTGTGTGTTCGACCTAAAGTCTTGCCGCGTCCTTTCAATTTAATTGTACCATGTAGTTTTCATTAATCCCCTAATTAGAGATCCGCTGACAAAATAAATCTTATCGAAAAATTACATGCAAGTGCTGACTTTGTGCTTTCAAAATACGCAAATGCAGGAATTTTCCTGATGGGTTACGCAAATGATTTAAGACGTGAATCTACATATTATGCTTTTAATTTAAAGCAGATTGTAAAGGTCCCAACTACCAAAGACAATACTACTCTTGATTTTTTTTCACCAATCTCTCGAACTTTTACAAACCCGTCTCCACTCTGCCCCCTCTAGGGGGCAGAGTTTTCTATTATTGAAACCGTTTTTAGGCCTTTTATTGACTCACGAATCTACAATTTTGGCTCTGGGACTACTACTGAAATTTTATTTGATAATTTGAATAAGAAGTGCGCCCAGAAAATCGGAAAAACTTAGGATTCCAACTCCCTTCCCAAGTATGCTCTGGGCACCTATTCCTTTTCTGAATATGTGTCTACTTCTAACTACAGATATGTATCTTTAGATCTATTGTGTAGTTGAATTACTCAAATAAGAAGAAGGAGGCCCCATATATGGTTCCTGATCCCTTCCAGCCATGGTCCTCCCATTGATTCAAGTTTGTCATGGTTGATGTTTCCTCATTGGAACTTATTATCTTTGATTTACAGATTCTACAGCTCCTCAAACTTGAATTAAACCGTTCATTTACCACGCCTTAATTAATTTATGAAACAAGAGACGGAGAGGAAATTGAAATTTGTCTCTTTTGCTCTCTCCGGGGACCTTTCCGATGTCCCCTCTCGCTCTTATTTCAGCAGTTCCGGAATTAGACAGGATTTTGTCTCAGTCTTTGTTTATGCTTCGGAGTGCTGAGGCTTTGATTGGAAAATATTTTCTCCTCAAGGACCTGTAGTAACCAATTCCACGCGAGGGCCTAGCAGTCCATTCAAACGGGGGCCTAGCATTCAATTTAAACGGGGACCCTAGTATTCAATTATTCTGGTGTTCCTTGCATCCAATTTCACCGAGCCCCATAGAAACCAATTTCAATGGGGCCCTTAGTGTCCAATTACAACAAAAGACCCCTAGTATTCTGTTTCAACGTGGGTCCTAGCAACCAATTCCAACGGAGGGCCCTAGCAGTTAATCCCAAAGAAGCCCCTAGCACCCAATTCCAGTGGGGCCCAAGCAAGCGATTCCAACTATTCCCTAGCATCAAATTCTATCGGGAGAGGGGGGCAATAGCAACAAGTTTCACCGACAAGATGTTTTTCAATACGTTTCCAGATTTCTTTGGATGTTATTTGGATATAGTAGGTGAATATTTACTTGTGTAAAGGATGACGCAATTTCACTTGATATAGTATAAATTAGGGGCCCATGGGGAACCCCGCTTGCAACTCAGGAGGGCGCATACGTAGGGTGCTATTTAATGACAATGAACACGTAGATTGTTGCATAAGACTTTCAGAGATTTTCTTTTTCTTTCAGTGCGTTTATTAGAGATTTCGTTTTCTTTCAATACATTTATTTCAGGCAACATTTATAATCTAAAGATTTTTGTCTGCATTTGGATAGAAAGGAAATCCCGCTCAATGAAATGGAGCTCTAGACAGGTAGACTATGAAAGCCTTTCTATCATCAATATTCGAGGAAAACTTTCCACATGAAAACCTATTGCATGCACGGAGAATTCTCTAACCGCCTTCTAGAACGATTAAATGGTTCACATGTTTCCAATTCTTTCCATACGAGAACCCAAAAGCATTTTAATACTATTGATTTTTGCTCTATTAGATACACCTTCATGTTGCAGCTTTGTTATTTTTCTAAAATAACCTAGACAGTTTAAGTTAGCTATTGAATCAGTGTGATGTTACATAACATTGGCCTTAGATATTTCATTGCGTTAATGAGTACGTATTGAAGATTTGTCCTGGAACGGGAAAATCTCGAATATCAGTCCCATCAAGCGTAATCGCCCCTGCCTTTACGTCATAAAAGCGCATCAGCAATTTAATAATCGTGCTTTTCCCAGCACCACTGTGGCCAACCAAGGCCACTTGCTCCCCGGCTTCAACATTCAGTGAAATACCCCGCAAAACGGGCACATCCTCACGATAGGAAAATGACACGTTTTGCATTGCGACCGTACCCTGTACATGGACAGATGCTGGACGTACTCTTGGTTGGTCTATGACATCTGGCTTAAAGTCCAACACCTCTAACACTCGCTCACTCGCGGCCAAGGCATGTTGCAACAGCTGATTGACGGAATGAATTTGATTCACGGGTGTGTAGAACAACACTAAATACGACAAGAACATGACGAGTTCACCGAGCGTCAGATGTCCTTGCATGACTTGACCAGAACCATACCATAACGTCAGGACGGTCCCGAGGCTTCCCACAAAGATCATACTAGGCGAATACACAGACCAAAGATACATGGCTTTTAAATTTGACTGGCTGTAGGCATGACTTCGTGTCGTAAACCGTTTGTTCTCATAAGCATGGCGATTAAAACCCATCGTCTCTCGAATACCGGACAAGGCATCCTGAAGATACGCATTGAGGTCGGCGGCTTCTCGACGAATTTCGTGGTAATAGCGATGTACCCGTCTCGTAAACCCGATACCAGCAAAGACGAGGATCGGCACGGGTACTAGAACGAACAAGGCCAATTTCCAATTCAGGGTAAACAGAATGACGGTGATACCAATCAAGGTTAGCGATGCCGTCAGCATACCTTCCAGACCATCGATAAAAATACGCTCAACATGCTCAGTGTCATTCGTGACTCGCGACATAATTTCGCCTGTGGATCGATTTTCAAAATAGTTTAATGATAAACGTTGCAAAGCCGTAAATACCTGGCCACGCAGTTCAAACACAACTTGTTGTTCAAGTTTATTATTGAAACGAATGCGCAAAGAATTGAAAAGATTTTTGAACGCATAGGCGAAAAACAATCCAAGCAAAATGGAGTCGTTGCAGATGCAGCGGATGTTGGAACGGCATCGGTTTCTGAGTAGTTTCTACCACGAGAGTCCTCAACGTTTCTCGGTTGGGTTCGAACAGATGCACGATATCCTTTCCGAGGTAGCGCTAGAGCCGGATCCGGTCATTTGGGGGCGCATCTTTAGTCATTTGGTCGAATACCACGAGGCAGGGGTTCATCCTAGCGAAGACCCGTTTCCGATTCCTCAAGCTGGCAAGACTTGGGGTGAAGTTCAGGAGGGAACGTGGCGTTCGCTGTTGGGCTGGCTGACTTGGGACACCAACATCGATGGTAGTCATGAAATTCTGCTGTCCGAAACAGACGCGACCATTTTAGCGGAACGTTTGATCACGGAAATACCTGAGGATCATTTTGTTGACCAGTCGCCTATTGTGAGCGACCATAAGTATGACGCGATGCTAAAACCTGGTGATCCGATCTTGATTGACTAGGAACTATAGTGCGATAGCTCGAGTTTTTGAACCGCAGATGGCGCAGATGTTCGCAGATTTCTGAGTTCTGAATCTGCGAGCATCTGTGACATCTGGTGCTTCACTCCAAGCCTGGATTCGCTATAGATCTGAAGA
Source organism: Alatinidae sp. Z8VKAUB7J3 (assembly GCA_010016025.2). Taxonomy (NCBI): domain Eukaryota; kingdom Metazoa; phylum Cnidaria; class Cubozoa; order Carybdeida; family Alatinidae; species Alatinidae sp. Z8VKAUB7J3. Next base: position 143,890,167 of record JAAAKM020073195.1, read on the forward strand.
GTAATCAACATGACAACTAGGTGTCCATCATGTAGCCGATTTGGCGGTGAGAGGAGTAATCCCCAAGCCGAAGCCCGGAAAGGCGAACCTATCGACCATAACACAAGTGAGCTCGATTCGGACCCGTTACGCTGTATGGGAGTGACCAAGCATCCAGATGTGCTGATCTGAAGTCGATGATGAAGAGATGTCTGAACGCATACATCGGGCTCCTCGGGGGGGCTTGTTGCCGCCGAAACTGCACGAGTTGAGATGGAAGCTGAATCAGATATGAGGAAAGTTATTAGGAGAGCCGGATGCGGGAAAACCGCACGTCCGGTTCGACGAGGAGGAATGGCGGGAGTGGTGTCATCGGCATCGCCCTTCATTCTCTACTCTACCAGTAAAACTCTTCGATTTTTTCCTGTTTCGTGAGAGATTCGGCATTTGGGAGCAAGAACAAAATCAGCAAGCAACAATTCCACAACAAAATCAGTTTTACAAAGAGAAATATCAATTTACAAATTTCAAGAACAAAAACTAGCACGCAACTCGTTCAAATAAAAACAATGGTCTTTTTTAGTTTTTAAAATATTCTTGAGGAAATAAAGGTTGAAAAACCCTTAGGTGTGACAGTATGTGCCAGAACAGTAGTCATCGAGAGTGGTACACTGTACCACGCTGGAATTAAATGCTAGGAGTTATCACAAGAAAAGATAATAGAATTTTTTAAAATTAAGTTTAAACGATTGATTCCTATATAAACGAGTTTTCTTGCATGAAACTGCTCTAAAAATGTTAACGTGTTATAACGCTTGATAGAGGGAGTCGTTTTTCTACCTTAGATTACCCCGGAGGCAAGTGCATACAAAATTGTAGAATTGATGGAACTTGAGGGAATTGACGGGATCGGAATTGGGGAATCGAAGGACAGAAGTTTGAATATTTGAACTGAAGCAACCGTTACCAGATTTGGAGTTTGGATAGGAGAGGGCATTGTGGGAACTGGAATCAGTTGAACCAGGTTGGAAGCCAGCAGAATCGAAGGTCAGAAGTGTAGCGTCACCGTTGTAGAACGGTGATATGGAAGGTCACCGTTGTAACTGGGGTTATAAGTGGGGGAAGTGGAACTGGGTATTACTTTATAAGAAAATAGTTCAAAATGTTTTAGGAATAATGAAGGGTGTCAAAGGGGCAGTAATGATGCATGGTGGAGAATTCGTTTCTATGGGTACAGGTAGTTCAACAAACTCTCCCACAGCAAAGCGGTGTTTTCAGTCATTTCGATATGCAAAACAACGATTCTAGCCAAAAGAAGGCCAAAAACTAATGTGTAAAAACTCTAAGAAAGTCAATTAATTTAGAATTATTGAAAGAACTATACTAGTACTGAGCTTCCAGTTTCAGAGGTAGTGATGCCACACGGTCGCGTTTTGCTTTCTAAAGGTGTGGGTAGTCCTACAAAATAAACGGCAAAAGAGACGTTTATTTCAATGCCTCTGAAGTGGGAGGGGCACATTTTTTGCACCTTTCAAAAACTCTTTTAAGTGAAATAGCTGTCGATTTAAATCCGAAGCCATGGGTCCAAGGCCTGTCTGGTGGCAAAAAGTGCCAAACAAGTTACCCTTTAATCATTTATGACTCATAAAAAGTGCACCACAATCGCATGAGCCTTTTCCCTAATTTGGGAGTCACTGAAGTTCAAGTATCTGGGTTCATCCTACAACACCCTTTACATTGGCTGCAGTCGTTTTTCCCGCTTGGCCAAATTCACCTTTACAACAAAATCCAGGGCTAAGAATCAATGGTCAAATCAGTGATGCTGTACGGAAGCCACTGCTCTCTGTACTTTGCCGATAAGGTCCAAAATAAAGAGATCAGAAACTGTAGCTTTCAAGAAAACGAATTAATGGACATTTTAAGCAAACATTTACTTATTTGGGTGGGAAGGTTTACCGACGACTCACAAAACATTTTATGAAAAATCATTAACCTATACACCACTACCGTCTTTTGACAAGCAATTCGGGAGTCATGAGGTTAAAACATTACTAGCATCGATCAAAAACAATCTGGAGCCTTAGGTGACTTTCCCTGACTGGGAAGATGATTGAAATCCTCATGGTTTCAGATATTCAACCTCATGACCCATGATAAATATACGTGAAAACAACAAGTATGTCAACTTCTAAGCGCCAGGGAGAGCTGATGAAACTTGTGTGCTGCTGCAAGTACGAGTAAGTGCTTCCCAAGTTTATACGCCCATCTGTCCTATTCGAAATGGTCAGGGGAAAATTATTAATAAGTAACTTAGGGGAGACACATGGTTCTTTATTAAGTCAACTCTACTGTATTGACTTTGATTTTTCGGTCATTGTATTATCATGAAAGAAAAACAAAGCAGAAAGAAAAAAGAGTAGAAACAAGTCTGAGGAAATGTCAAGTAAAACGTAATAGGGATCTTCTCTCTCTCTCTCTCTCTCTCTCTCTCTCTCTCTCTCTCTCTCTCTCTCTCTCTCTCTCTCTCTCTCTCTCTCCCTGTGGTACTGAACTACATGATCCTGAGCGTCTGAAAAGACACATGAAAAAAGCACATGGAAATGTTCCTGCAAAGAAATTAGATCCTAATGCAGGCGATGGCGGTACCTGGTAGAATGGAACTTAGTTCAGGCCAAAAAGGTGGACTAGTTTTTGGCGGTGCATTAGTAATAGCAGGACTAGTATTGTCTACGATAGTTTTTCCATTTTGGAATTTAATTAGAGAAGACATCAATGAAGAAGTAGAAATTTTGACTAATGATGATGGTCAGTGTTATGTTGAAACCAGTGACAATATTCCAAAGATCATCGAAGATTGTACATTGCAACCAGGTGATGTGGTGACTATTACATACGGTGAAGGTTTGGCATGGGCAAAAATCACTCAACCCTGATTAATGATTTAATATTAAAACAAACATGAAATACTATGGATTGCATATTTTGTAAAATCATCACAAAAGAAATCCCATGTAAAATTCTTGGAGAAACATCTTCATCAATCTCATTTCATGATGCATTCCCCTTGGCAAAAGGCCATGTGCTAGTTATTCCAAAGAATCATCATCAAAAAATTCAAGACATGTCTGATGAAGAGAATGCTGATTTGTTTTCTCTTGTGCACAAGATGATTGCAAAGGTTGACTCTATTACTGGTGCAACTTTGGTTGCAATTCATAACGGAAAAGAAGCAGGACAAGAAGTTCCACATGTTCATGTTCATTTAGTTCCAAGATCTTCAGATGATTCTGCATCTGCAATACACAGTATGTTTGATGGTGCCTTGAAATTATCTGAATCAGAATCTGATGAACTTTATGAGAAATTAAAACTCTGACTAGTAAGGATACATTCTTTCTTTCGTATCAATATCTTCTACAATTATTGCCTTTGTAGGACAAGTCATTGCTGCATCCATAATCTTGTTTACTCCTGCACCTTTTGGATCAATGACTGATGACTTTGGATTCATCATTTTTTCTTTGTTAATTTCAAAAACATCTGGTGCAATTATTTCGCAGCTGCAACAACCAATACATCTAGGAAAAAGAAGTCCAAAAAGCTATTGTATGAAAACTGTGAGATAGTTAATTGATTTAGAATATTCGAAATTCTATACGCATATTGAGCCTCGAGTTTAAGAGGCAGTATTGCCGTACGGTAGTGCATTTGTTTTTAAAGGCGCAGGTAGTCCTACAAAATAAATGCAGACATTTATTTTAGCCAAAAAGACTGCCCCACCGGAAAGCGGTGTTTTCAGCCATTTTTAGGTGCAAAACGACAATTCTAGCTAAAAGAAGTCCAAAAAGCTATTGAGTGAAAATTCTGAGATAGTTAATCGATTTATAACTATCTAAAATCTAGATGCATATTGAGCGCCCAGCTCCAGAGGCAGTATTGCAGTGGTGCATTCGTTTTTAAAGTTGGAGGTAGCCCTACAAAATAAATGGTTAACATAGTTATTTATTTTAGCCAGATAGACTGCCCCACAGCACACACGCAACCGTGATCTTTTCTCTAGCAGAAAATGCGAAAGTCTTTAGTTTTCCTTATAAGAGCTTTGTAAAACGTGAACTAAAGCGTAAATAAAACTCTACCTCTAATAAAAAACCCCCCTCCTCTTTAATTGGTTGCTAGGGGGTGAACTGACCACATATTGTCATAGTGGCGTGAAATATGCGTAGTCTTGGCTCTAAGAAACGTGGCATTCTCATTAAATCCTTTCAGAAATAGCCTAATATAAAAATATGTTTCATTTTCTTGCAGGTGTATTTAATAGAGCAATAGAAACGATGCATTTTCATTAAGACTTCTCATAAACATCTCTTAATAGAGTTTAAATCTATCACTAATATCAACCCTTCCCATTGGAATTGATTGCTAGGGTTCCCCCTTTCATTAATTCCTGTTTTTTTATTATATTGTATCTTTTATGAACGTTTTCACGTTTTTTTCGTTTTTTCGTGTTTTAATTGTCTTTTCTGTGTATTAGTAATGCTTGCAAGTTTGTTTTTACTAATAATAGTTTTTATTTACGTTAAAAGTTTGTGTCTTTAGATTTCTTTTTCCAGGACGAATATGCATTGGCTGGCGCCATCAACGTCATTACCCGCAGCGGACGCAGCGGTAACGGCAGTGCCTATCTGGAAGCTGGCAGCAACAGTACGCTGAACGCCGGGCTTAGTACCGATTTTGGTAACGATCGCTGGCGCGGTCATGTCGGGGTGGCGCGCTTTGACACCGACGGCACCAATATCTCCCGCTCGGGGAGTGAAGACGACGGCGCCTCGTCCACCAGTTTTACCGGCCGCCTCGGTGGCGAGCTGACCGAGCAGGTGAGCGTCGAAGGTGTGGTTCGCTATCTGGATGCCACAACCGAGTTTGACCCCGTAGATTTCTTTGTCACCGGGTTGCCCACTGACGGTGATTTGAGCAGCGACCTCGAGCGTTCTTACATCCAGCTCAATGCCCACGTTGGCGGGGTGGAGACACGCCTGCGACATACGCTGGTGTTGTCCGACCTGGACACCGATAACGAAAACTTTAACGCGGGTACTGAGACCAGCAGCAGCCAGGGCGGCAAGCTCGCGCTCAGGTACCAGGCAGATTTTGCCATCAACGAACAACACCGCCTGAGCGGCGCGCTCGAATACGAAGACGTGGACTTTTCCCAGCGTGGCACGGCAACGCCCTTTGGTGATCCGAACCAGGATCAATCAATCGACACCAAAGCGGTCGTGCTTGAATATGCCGGCGGCGTTGAGCAATGGGACTGGGCGCTGGGCGTGCGTCGCGATCGCCACAGCGATTTTGGCGATGCCACCACGTGGCAAGCTTCAGTCGGTGTTGCCGTTGGCGAGGCGGGCCGCCTGCGCGCCGCGGCGGGCACGGGGCGCAAGGCGCCAACCTTTACGGAGCGTTTTGGGTTTTTTGCCGATCAGTTTCTGGGCAACCCCAACCTGCGGCCCGAAGAGTCGGAGTCGTTTGAAATTGCCTATGAACATCGTTTCGAAAACGGCCAACTGTCGCTGGCGTGGTTTGATCAGGATCTGACCGACGAGATCAACGGTTTTGTGTTTGATCTCGAGACCTTTCTGTTTACCGCTGACAATATTGCCAGCCTGGTTCCTGTAGATTGTAAATTACTTATTAAAATGGTACTTTTTAGAATTAAAGATGGTGTCGACATAGTATGATCATGCTGCGGTTAAGGTGTGAAATGGGGTTACTAGCTGGTTTTGTATTAAATCGGGAGTGAAACAGGGTTATGTTCTATCCCCATTTATATGTATCATTTTGATGGACTTTTTCTTAAGGAGGACACCAAAGGCAGTGAGAGAACACAGAATCAAGTGGGGAAGCAAAACTTTCCTGGGCTTGGATTTTACTGATTGTTTAAGCATCCTAAATGAAAAGTGTGTGCAAAATGAATGAACTTTTAGAGATTTGGCGAGTTCAGGGTGGTAGAGTATGTTTGAAAATTAATATTAAAAAGAATAAGTCTCTATGACTTTTAATAATTGAAAAGGTGACGTTGGGTAAAAGAAGATCGATCAAGTGGACACTGTCACTTACCTAGGTAATATTATTAGTAAAGACAGTGGGCACAGTGAAGATCTTAAAAGTAGAATAGCCAAGTCTTAGGGTGTTTTTTCACAGTTGAAAAGGGTTTGGAATAATAGTAAAATAAGTCTGCGAACCAAGATTATTGGAAGCTGCAGGGATGACATTGGTCAAGTATAATTTCGAGGAATGTATACTCTGAAAAACGGAAGAAGGTTTGCTAGATGTTTTCAGAGAAATTGCCTTCGCGTTCTTTTGGGTACTCGACTGAAGGACCGTATTTCAAACAGTAGGCCGTACGAAAGGTGCGGTTAAATCCCGCACTCTGGGGCTGTAATGAGATTGAGGTTGAGATGGCCAGGACACATTTTGTGAATGAAGGATGACAAGATTGCCAATAGATGTCCTTTTCGTCCAACCGTCAAGGGGAAAAAGAAAAGCAGGCTGCCCTCGGCTGGGGTGGGAGGATGTCATAGAGAAAAATCTAAAGGGAATTGGAACTTCCTAGGAGGGTGTAAATAGGGAGGCTTTGAATAGATTGGGACGGATGAGGAGCAGGTGTTGCTGTGCTGGGATGAGGCGGCTTGATGCTGGGAGAGGAACTCAATACGCATCGATTTTTCCTTTAAAGATGTACAAAACGCATTGTAATTTACTTTTAAATGATTTCAGAGGAAACTCTAGTGCAATCCAAAAAATTCTATATTCTACAAGAACAGCTATCGTAAGCGTGGCCATTCCTTCTTTGGCTTTTGCAAAAAACATACAAATTTCACTAATTTAGGTTTTGCTTTTTAAGCAGCCAAAAAAGTAGTTTTGCAGCACAGTCGGTATGACAGAGGGCCAAAATAAGATCTAAAAAAAGTATTAAAATAAATGTAAAAATAATTTCAAGTCTTTAAAAAAAGAAAATTCTATTCATGCTCCTACTGACATCTTATAGCAGCACCAAGCGGCCAGAGGCAATACAAATGCCAACATTTCTCATTCGCCCTACTCTGCTCAGAGCTTCAGTCCCTCTAAATGTATTGCCTACTTCCTTTAAATCTTTTGCATGACCTTTTCTCACCCCATTTAGGAATGTCTGGGTTTGGCCCTAGCTGAATTACCAGAAAGCACAATTTTTGGCAACCTATCATCCTTCATCTGTAAAAATCAACCCAGCTATATTGACCTTTCTTCCATTACGACACTAGAAAGTGAGATGAGACCCTTTTTTGTACTGCTTAATCTGTGCCTCCTGAGATATGCTACCTTCTGCTTACAGATGGCTATTCAGAGTACTCTAACTTCCAAATGACTAAACCTGTAGCAAAAATTAGAATATCTAAAAATAATCACGCTTTCATTTTATCTGAAAACAAGGTAAAGTTAAAAAATAAAAATACTGGTTCTGATGCCAGTCTGATGCCATTTTATCGGAACTAATGGTTCAAAACGGCTAGAATAATATGTCTCATCTTTAAAAATGCTTTGAAACTGGTGGACCATTTTCGCAATCATGAAACTACGATAGGAAGGCATCAGTTCACAACCTGACAGCAAGAAGCCGCCGATCATCGAGCTGAATGAAGGCTTTACACAAGCCCATACCGCTCTTCGTCATTACACTGTTGTCAGAACATGACAATTCACTCCATACCGGGACAAGTAACCGCTACCGGCGTGTCGACTTCAACGAACGCCCGCTTCATAAAAAAATCTCGAACCGCCATTTGAAAGGCGAAACGCTTGCGTTGGGCCTCAAAGCGATCGATTAGCGATGCCGTCTTTAGGTCTGCATCAATTTTTTGTTCGTAAGTTCGCGTCCAACGTCCCCGGCGCCAATGAAAAAAAGCCCAATAACAGCATTTACTTTCCAATCCCTGCAAGGCCTCTTCCGGCAAGGGAATCGAACCACTGGCATCTCGAAGATGAACACAACCGTCGCCGGTCGCCACTACCATGCCACCGACGGCAAGCTGTTCGCCGCTATTATTCGCCAATGCTTGGGTGCTGGCATTAAAAAAGGCCGCAATAGTCATGCGGCCTCGAAATTTTCCAATGTATTGGGGCAAGTTACCGGCCTTCGGGCTTCTTGCAGCGCTCCACATAAGATCCGGTGCGGGTATCGATCCGGAACCAATCGTTTTGTTCCACAAACAGCGGCACATTAATGCGATACCCAGTGCTCAGCATCGCGGGCTTCAGGGTGTTCGTGGCAGTGTTGCCTTTAATGCCCGGCTCACATTCAACGATTTCCAACTCGACAAAGTTCGGCGCTTCGCAATTGATAGGGATATCATTGAAAAAGGAGATGTTGCAGTTCAAACCTTCGTAGAGATAGTTTTCCACATCTCCGAGCACTTCGGAACCCAAACTAACCTGCTCATAGTTTTGGTTATTCATAAAGGTGTAATCGTCGCCGTCTTGATAGAGGTATTGCATTTCATGGTCCTGGACCTGTGCCGGTTTTGCAGTTTCATTACTTTTAAAAGTCCGCTCCAGCACCTGGCCCGTGATCAAGTTTTTGAGTTTGGTCCGTACAAAGCCTTGGCCTTTGCCAGGACGTACAAAGTCGACGTCGACCATGATCCAGGGATGACCATCGATTTCAATCTTCAATTTTTTCCGAAATTGATCCGTTCTAAGCATAGGTTGATACCTTTTCTCTTCAATATCGTCCGAAAGGGGACCAAACATTGATAAAACTGCACAAAATATACAGAAAATAAAGTTTCCGCTGTCCAGCATGGTAACTTTAAAAGATGTTGTAAATAGAGTGGCCTTTGTTCTCACATCCTCTTGACATGAAAGTGCGATGGAATAGCACATTGGAAATGATTGAGTCTACAAAAAAATTAAGGAGCCTGGATTTTTTTTTTTTTTTTTTTACATTCGACAAATGTAATGATTCTATTAGAATTCTCTGGTTTATGTCTAATCGTTGGACAGTATTAGAAGCTACTATTACCGTATTTTCTACCATGCGCAATACCACTGCAACGGTAAGTGCTTCTTCATATACAACTGGCAGTCGAGCACACATAGTCTTAGAAGGACTTGAGCTCTTTTGCAATACTAAAGCCGGTGATAAACTTATTGTTGCACCAATTCAAAGAATTCATAGTCGTGGAGCTAAATAGTATTTTATGACAAGTACTTTATGAAATTAATATTTTACAAAAGGCAGCTTATCTGGATCATACAACATTTGAAAGGTTGTCGGTTGAGGATCGTTCTCTGGTCCCTCAATCTTTGACGCCACTACTGTAGGATACACTAAGTAATGGTGCAGAAACCGCGAGAAAGCCCACCACAACTCGCCTTTGTACTGTTTAAGTCCTTAAGGCTGTGGTAGAATAAAGTGAGGAAAGCTGGTTCCAGTCATTTTTGAAACAGCAGGTTTCAAAGACGCTCTTGCAGCGTTAGTAACTCTGCCAGATATACCTTAAAATCTTTTGAGGGGAGACTGCTAGTCTATCTTTCAAAGGGTCGTAGAGTTTTCCAATAGGCTTTATCTTTTCGCATTAATTTGCATAAATACAGTAGTGCAAACTTATATAAATGCTAGGGGGAGGGCAAAAGTGCATTTTTTCTTATGTTACACCTTCGAAATATTTACAGATCCAGAGTTTCTGGAGGGGAGGGGGTGGCCTCGCCAAAGAAATAAAATTAGTATCCTTGGGTTGCGTAGTTATAGTTAGTTATAGTCGAGGGTGTCACTACCCCTTTTTTTTTATTCTACTTGTCTTTGTTGCTATGAAACTGGTTTTCTTAAATCTAACCTAAGCTTAATTCTTAGAGTTTGTTTTGTTTAATTAACCAGTACTTAAAGTATACACTGGAAAGGCTTTGTCAAGCTCCTATCTTTACCCTTTTTCTCATTTCTAGAGCTTAGAAGATTGCATATATGACAGGTCAATTAACTATAAAAATTTTGCCAAAAATAGTTCTACCCTGATTTTGGTTTTTAGTCTTGTTTTCAATGCCTCTAGTTTTGAAAAATGCAATTCTTACGAGGCTACTTTAGCAAGTATGAAGGGGATGGCTTGGTTTTATTCATGTGTTTAAGAAATAGATCTTAGGGTCTTTAAAATCTTATAAATTAGGATTAGGCAAAGTTATGAGAATCAAGACACTTCTTGTGCTTCATTTAAACAGATATCTATTTCTCAAGGTCTTACTTTTATAACACAAATGTCAGTGTCCTTTTGAAGCCAAAGGCTGGGGGGTAGGCACTTCAAAATTGATTATGTCTAGCATAATCACACACTTCGTGGTAACAAATTGTAAGGTGCAACTCGGCTCAATAGTAACCGAAACTCGAAAAAAAGATTTTTGATGCAAATAGATACATTAAAAAAATTGGGTTATTATGCTAATTTTTAAACATATAAGTTTCATCAAGTGTAGTTCTACCCATCAAAAGTTACGAGCCTGAGACAATTTGCCTAATTTTCGAAAAAAGGAAGAAGATCCTCTAAAAGTTATAGAATCTTAATGAAAATGACTCCATCAGATTCAGTATATAACTGTACTCTACTGTACTGTAGAGTTCTCTACTGTAGAGCTTTCAAGCTCCTATCTACAAAAATTGGAATTTTGGATTTTTTGTCGGAAGAAAGATGACGGACGCGTGTTTTTTTTTTTTCAGGAGTAAGCGTAATAACCCAGTGGTTCTCGAATGTCGTGATAGGGCCCTTTCGAACGGACATTAAAAGCTCTAGTGCCCTTTTTAAGTGACCAAAAAAATTGGTCCCGCTAACTAGTCCCCATTTATGATCAGCCATCAGTTTCAAGGTTGTGCTGCTATAATCTGTGAATGTTTTCCCCATGCAGTCTATGTTCACTGTCCAAGTCACTCCTTGAACTTAGCCCTGTGTCATTTTTACAACATACCTGTTATAAGAAATAGTGTAGGGACTTTGAAAGAAGTCATTGATTTCTTTAGAACTTCACCTAAACACTTTTTAATTTTCAAACTAACTATTCGGGAGAGTAATCCTATCACAGGGACAAAAAGAATAGGATTGAACAAATTTTGCGAGACTGGATGGGTGGAGCACTTAAAAGCAATCCTTTCTTTTAAAGAGATATTCATTACTATCTGTAAGACTATGAGGGAAATTCAAGAACATCCTGATTCAGATTCTGAATCTTCAAGCAAAGCTTATTCTTTGCTATCTGCTATTGAGAGATGCAGTTTTGTTGCAGCTATGGTTACTGTCAGTAAAGTTTTAATCCATCACAAATTTGCTGACATCTTTGCAATCAGATACTATAGATCTTGAATACTTTCTAAATGAGAGAAAGGGGTGAAGCTACATGTCACCCACTTTTTACTAAAGTAGCTGAGCTGTGTCAAGATGCTGAAATCAGCATTAGCGTGCCCCTATGAGCTCTAGCACCAAACATAGAGGGATAATAATGGAAGAGGACAAGAGGGTCCTGAAAGGTATTGCCAACTTTTGGTGTTTATCCTGTTAGTGGACTGCAACAGCTGCATCATAGATTCCTTAGTCATGGAAAGTTGCTGGAGTCCCTGCAATACCTACTTCCTCAGCACTGTATTTCCCTTAATGAACAAAAATAAAGGATGTATCAGATACTCTGACTAATATTTGGTATGTATATGCAGACAGCTATAGGGGTAGCTTGCAAGCTGAGTTGGCTTTATGGAGGAGAATGTGGATACAGCTAGGAAACATGGCACTAAAATGTTTCATAATGTGCTTGGAAGAATGTGATAAGAACAATTTCTTCACTCTACACCAATTTTTGAAGATTGATGCAACAATTCCCATCACTATGGCCACACTTTTAATGAAAATTAGGTCAGTAGACAAACTAAGCCAAATACTGAGCAGAGAATTCTTGCCAAATCTAATTGGTGAATAGCCTTTTATTTATTCTGGCTTGATTCATTCCTTTTTTTTTGCTCTGTTAAGAGTTACTTCAAAAGATTAGTTTTCTTTATTTTTTTTTTCTGACCACTGAAGACGGCTAGGCGGAAGTCTCTCACGAAATATCTGCTTCTGTCATTTTTGCTTCTTTCCTCTCGACTGGCTGACATTACCATTATTTTCTCGGCTATTTGATTTTTTTATATTTTGTTTGTGTTTGTCATACATGGATCCTACTTTTAGCGCTTTCTGTCTTTAAGAACTCAGAGATCTAATATAATTTTTTATTCTAATAAAATTCAGCTAATATTTCACCGTTTAAAATTATAATTGCTTGTACTATAATAGACTTTATCGTTCTGATAACCAGAAATTGAAGTCAAATAGACGGTCTTTTAAACCGGGTAATATAGCTATACACAAAACAAAATCATATCCAAACCCGTTTCTGTCAATCTTTGTAAGTCCTCGTAAAATATGTCTGTAAAATATGTAAGATACAGGTAAAGTATCGTTAAAATATGTAAATTACTAGCAAAACACGTAAAGTACTGGTAAAATACCAATATTAGAGGGGTCCGTAAAATTACGGTAAAATAAGAAAAAAACCCAAATTTACCGTGACTAATTTTACAATTTACAACATTAGTCTTGTGACAACGAAATCTTGGCACCCTTTATTCAAATGAGCAGGTATAAAATCTCTCAAGTCCAGAAAAATGAAATCATGGGGTATTCATGACCTATTTGCTGACAATTTTAGAAGTACTTTTTGTCATGACCTAGATTTTGGTTTTTATTCCTAAAAATAAAAATTTGCAGAAGAAAAAAGTTTGAACTTAAAATTGTATTCGGAGATATAAGCGGTTTTGTAAATATTTCTATTTTACTCTTTTTAGTCTTTGGTAATATCTTGTAGTCAAATTTTGTCCTTCTTATTTTGAACTAACGACACCCTTCCCCATCCACCGTTTTTTGTCCCCATCCCGCAATTCCAACGCTTCTCGAGCACCTGTTGACGCTCCAGAAGGAACCGCCGCACGACCACAGGTCCCACTGGATAATTTCACTTCAACTTCGACGGTCGGGTTCCCACGAGAATCCAAAATCATGCGTGGAACAATAGTTTGAATTGTACTCATCATAGATTGACCTAGATTAGAATTCCTTTGACAAGGCTGTTTTGAGTAATTGGTTCACTTTTCCAGGATTCGCTTTTCCCTTCGCAATGGAAATGGATCAAACCCCGTTGTTGTTAGCTTTTCCAAGAAATTTTGGTCTTGGACCAGAACTTTTGTCCGGCTTTTCTCGTTGGCGGTGATATCGGGATCCGCTAGAATGAAGCCCCTGAAAAACGATTGGTTTAAGGATGTTTCATGCTTGAAATGGTTCAAAACGGGGGCTGGTTCATGCTTCCCATCGGCCTTTGTCTTCTGTTAACCCTGGCGATCGCCATTGAACGATTGGTCAACTTGCGATTAAATCGCTTTCTCAACCAGGAGTTACTCGACAAAATTCGCAATTATCTGAGCATGGACAATTTCGATGGCGCCTTGCAAGTTTGCCGTTCCAAAAACATCATGTTCAACCGCCTCATGGAGACCGCCATCACCTACCGGAGCTTGAATGCGGTCGAACTTCGTCAAATTCTCGAAGACCAATCTCGACAAGAGGCCAATGTCCTGGAGCGATTTTTGACCATATTACGGACCATCGCCACCATCGCACCATTGCTGGGTCTCCTCGGCACGGTCGCAGGCATGATCAAGGTGTTCCAAACGCTTTCCGCCATGGGCTTCACCCAAGGCAGTGATTTGTCAGGTGGCATTTCCGAAGCCCTGGTCACCACCGCAGCAGGGATGAGCGTCGCCATCCCGACCATTATTCTTCATAACTACTTCGAGCGGAGAGGCGGTCAAATTCTGTTGTTTATGGAAAAACGAATCATTGAATTGGTGCTGTTGCTCAGGAGCCGTGATGCTGTATCGCCGTACTTTGAGTCCATTTTTAGTATTTAGATAAAAAAAGTTTCAACTGAAATTAAGGAGCGAAATTAGAGCTTAAAGTGAAGAGAAGTTATTCAGTATCTGAGGGGGGCTGCCTTTTCTTGACCTTAGATCTCTACGCTAAAAAATCCCCAAACTCTTTAAAACACTTCTCTTTAAAAGTTATTTAACACTTTTTTTAAACCCATTTGCATTCAACGGCCCTTAAGTTAGGGCAGTTTTTCTTTAAAGAATTGTGACAAAACTTCAAACTTTAACATAAAGAGCAAGGGGAGAAGAACAGACAGTACCCCTCAGAAACAGAATAGTTATCATTCGTTCAAGTTCTACTGTTGCTTCTAACTTACATTTGAAAAAAAAATGTAAATAAGTTTTCCTTATTTTATTTCTGGCCATTTCACGAATCATCCCGGGAAACCCCTTCCTCTCCTCGTGTAAGATTTTCCGCGTAAAATCCCTCCCCGAAAAATTTCCGTATATTTCTCAATAGTAAAACTTGTATGTAAACGATAGTCAAACTGCATAATTTACAGCTCTTCCCCCTTTCTCTATGTAAAACCTCGCCGGAAAAATTCCCTTGGAACTTTTCCCCAGGGGAAATTCTCTCTACCAAAAACCCATTCCTCAGAAAATTCCCCCGAAGAATTTTCGCATATTTTCCAATAATAAATTCCACCTGCAATTAGTGGCAAAATTACATAACTTGCACCCAATTTCCCAGGGACCTTGGGGGTTAAGTCTTTCCCAAAGACATAGTTGTTAAACCTTTCAACTATGTTGAACCTAATTGCTTCTCAAAATTTTGATCCAATATCATTAAGAAGAAAAGTGGTGTGGGAGGGGGTTATAGTCCTCTAATTCTTCGGCCACTTAAAATGGGCACTAGAACTTTAATCATACTTTCAAAGGAGCGCACTTTCAATGGGTTTCAATATGATCACCCCTGGAAAAAAACATATAACCATGCATCCGTGATCTTTCTTCTGGCAAAAAAAAAAAACAAAAATTCCATATTTTTGTATATACTAATATTATATCATGTTATTGATTATTGATATCAATGCGTCACACAACAAATCGTTTATTCAGAACGATTTTTTTTTTAATTATGATCAACTTTTTAGCTGTTGTCACAAAGCTTGATTGTCATATATCTATTGGTAATGGTTTTTTAGACACCAAAATTACTATTAAGCAAAAATTTTGTCCCAAGTTATAGCATTGCGCACCTTAGGCTAAAATACATTACACATCTTTCATATCAGTGCCTGGGATCGCTATGCAAATTCATTATCGCAGTTGAATACATACTGAATTTTAATTATGGTTTTCATTTTGTGTGTATACAAGTTGTTTACTTATTTAATTGATTATCTATGCAAAATAGGTGGAAGTTTATGAGGTGGGTGGATCATATTCATTGATTTTAAACACATTAACAAACTTTCGTCGGGCAAAATTCTTTGTACGCCTATCGTTCAGAGATCGTAGAGTGTAGTTTTAAATAAACTTTAAGGTTTTGTTAATTTAAAGCCGCAAAGTAATTAATTTTTGTCCTCATTAATCACCATTGTAGATGTACCTAAAGGTACCAAAAAAGTAGCCTCATCCTACGATTCATGTTTCCTTTGATTTTTGTTCCCGTGTATGGAGATGTGGCATGGCTGTAACAGGACCACAAAAAGAAGTCATCGTTTTAGCAAGAGGCTGAAACTTGTATTTTTTATTTTTGTGTTCCTTAACTAAAAGAATAGCGGTTAGAGAGGGGAATCCCCCGAATTTTTTAGCGCCTACATTAAAAAAAAGTCTCTTTTAGGGGTATTTCATGAAAAACACCTTTTTTGGGAGTATTTTTAACGAAAAATGTCCTTTTTGCTTGTCTTCCTTGAAAAACTTGAAAATAAATATTACCCCGCCCCTTCTGTAAGTTGATACAGCTGTTGAATTCTAAACCAACTGTTAGCTGGGACGAATGCTTTTTTTTTTGGTACTTGTATCATATACCTTCTACCACTCAAGTTGTTCATGCATTGACGTACTGTAAACCGGTTTCTTTTGCTAGTTCCCTGGCCGGGGTCTCCCGCTACCTGAAAGAACAAAATCCGGCAGTGCAGATAGTGCTGGCGGACCCACACGGCAGCGCCTTGTACAACTGGGTGACCACCGGCACAGCCGAGATGACCCCTGGACCTTCTATTACCGAAGGGATCGGCAACTCCCGGGTAACTGACAACTTAGCCGACACCGCGATCGATGACGCGGTACAAATACCCGATCAGGAGATGGTCGACATGGTGTACCGCATGTTGCGCACCGACGGCTGGTTTTTTGGCTCCAGTACCGGTATTAATTTATGTGCCGCCGTGGCCGTGGCGAAAAAACTTGGCCCGGGACATAAAGTAGTGACCATGTTGTGCGACGATGGCAGCAAGTATCAGTCGCGCCTGTTCAACCCGGCCTTTATGGCGGAAAAAAACCTGCACACCTGAGTTATTGAGTTGGGCCCAGCTTAACGCGCGCCGGAGGCACCGGCAGGCCAGGCACGTCCGTGCCCACTTTAAACACGGCACCACTTTTTTCACCGTCCTGCCCTTCCCAACACGACACGATGTACAGGTCCTGCAGGTTGTCGCCACCAAAACAAACGCTGGTGCACATAGGGTGCGCAATCTCTATGTGCTGGCGGAAACTACCGTCGACGTTGTACACCCCAACCCCTTTGCCGCCACCGGCCAGGGCTATCCACACGGCACCGTCCTGGGATACCACCAACCCGTCCGGCACACCTTTGTCGGTTGTGATAAAAGTCTGTTTGGGTCCCAGGGTGCCGTCATCATGCACCGCATAACAGCACACCGCTTTACGTGCAGAATCACTGTGGTACAGGGTTTTGCCATCCGGTGAAAATCCCAACCCGTTGGTTAAACGCACATCCTCACCAACTTTGTGCGTGCTGCCATCCAGGTCGATCATGTATAAGTCGCCGGCAGCCGGCTCGCGACCATCGTCAAATACCGGACTGGCGCCAAGGCTGCCCGCATAAACCCGGCCGGCCTGATCCGTCGTAATATCGTTGAACCCTACCAGGCCCGCCGCTTCATCACATGTCTGCTAACCAAGATTATAACATTTGAAGCTAGTGATGACAGTTGTTAATAAGGGTACTGAAAAGTGGGCACTCCGACAGACAGAGGAGAAGTTTTTTGATAATTTCCAGAGGGAGTGTTTCGGATACCCATCTAACTGACCGAGACAGTAAGCTGTACGAAAAATATGCTTCTATCCCGCATTCTAGGGCTGTAATGAGAGAAAGATAGAGGTGGCTATGACACCTTCTGTGGATGAAAGATGACAAATTGTCAAAGATCCTCCTTTTAGGCCATACAAA
>JAAAKM020073195.1:143912208-143923338 GCA_010016025.2 Alatinidae sp. Z8VKAUB7J3
GCAACCAGACAGCAGCGATTAAATCAATACTGTTAATAATTAAAATAGAAAAATTGAGGTCTAAAATAACTAGATTATTCTTTTGTAAAACTTATGTTTTGAAACTGGTTTTGAAAATTTGCGTTTTACTGAACATTTAAAAAGTATTTTGTTTTCAGTAGCCAAAATTATGTTCTAGCCTTCAAAAGTCATGGGGGTTATCAGCCGCACTAATGTTAATTTTTGCTCGTTTTGCCTTACTTTCATTTAAAAAAACCTGTTTTTTTTATTTAATTTTATATAAAGGAGGGAAAATTTTCGTTCCGTTTTTGGGCTGCTCTTCACAACGATTAGACAGTTCGGCATTTAGACCTTCTGCGTTATTTGTTTACTAAATATAAATCATTCAAAATCTTCCCACCTCCTTCAACGTGCATAGTTTCTGAGACGGAGTGACTGCAAATAAAATAGACACAGATCAACGGTGTTCAAAATGAATTATGTGCACTTAATTTAGGCACAATTTTGCGGCTGGGTTGTATGGACTAAGATTTAGATCATCGTTAGATATTTTCAGTTTTATAGTAAACAATACTTTTTACTAAAAAGCAGTCTTCGTGATTCAATGACATATGGAGGATATAAATTGCGTATGAAGGAACGTTGAAAATTACGCATTAAGTAAATGTCCGTATTTTAGGGGAGAGAAAACTTAATTCTAACAAAAGAATTACTACAAAAAGATGACTTTAATTTCAAAGGGTATTTAAAAAATAAATAATGTTTTGCTTGTAGATCAGCCGCTAATTAAAAACTGAAATGTATTTGAATATCTTATGACACAACAACAGCTTTATTTATGGTCACACCTTTTTTATTCGCCCACTAATATTTAAACGTCCCCATAAAATAAAAGAAGTGTTCCTCAATACAGGTGGAATCGTAACTTAGCTTGGACTCAGGTTTGGACTTAGAAACTGTACTTCATAATTGACTCGACATTATCAGCGATGCTTCAAATTTGATATCGCACGGCTTGGACCCGACCTACGTTTGAGATATTTCGAATCGTTGATGGTGCTGAAAGGTAACTGTATATGCTTAGTAGCGGACGAATCTAGCCGTCCTTGATCTTCAATACCAAGAACTGAATCCCGAATAAAGAAATTCAGCGTTTAGCGGTTCCAAGCTTAAAAGATTTCTATAGAATATTCTGAATTTTTATTTCGTTTACTTTCATCCCGAAACTGAAAATTCTACTTGCTTACCTTCAATTAGTTTTTTGACTGCGCGGTCCAAATTCAACTTAACAAATTTTGCCAAACTTATCCCAATCCTGCTACTAGGTTCTTCTTGTGAATCAGACTTTAATAGGTAAAATTAAAGTCTATAATATGTTCATTATCGTCAAAAAATACTTCAAACTGATATACATGCTGGAGAAACGTGCATAATTTTTCATTACTAATATTCTCAACTTAAGTTAAAACATGATGAAACAATGCTTGAAAAAAGCCCTCGTCTGCCTGGGCTTGTTATTGCCATTTGCCGCTAACGCTGTGACTTATGTTCCCATTTCCGTTGGGGATATTACCGTTATTATTCCCATCGATGATCCGCCAGTGGCGGCTGATGATGCGTTGGTCGTCAATGAAATGGTGAATTATTGTGATTCGACTGCTGTTGATGCGGCAAATACAATGTGTCAATTCAGCGTTAACGTATTGGCAAACGATCAAGATCCTGAAGGACAAACGCTCAGTCTCACCAGTGTTGCTAATGGCACATATGGTAATACGACCAATCAAAATGGCGTTGTGACCTATGTACCAAGTACCAGTTTTTATACCTCATCTGGAGACACCGTCACATACACTGTAAGTGATACCGAAGGTAATGTGGTATCAGGTCGTATACTTGTCACTCTCAATCGCGCGCCACAGGTCGCCGACGATAATTTTGTAGTAGATCCAAAGCCTCTGCCTAAACGTTGTGACGGCGAGCAAGATAGTCCGACACAATATTGTTACTACCCACTTACTCCGTTAGGTAATGATCCGGTAGATGCTGATGGCGATAGTATTGCAAGCTTTGTGATCCAATCACACGGAGATTATCGGGATTCGGTTGACGATCCTAAAATTGGTATCATCTGGCCACCAGGGTTTACCACTGATATGGAAAATGCGCCTTGGAGTGGCCAATCAGACAAACTGACTTATCAAGCGACCAAGTGTTTATTTGGTGACCCCATGAATAGTCGTTATTGTATGTTGAAGAATAGAGATTAAATTCAATATCGAGTAGTTGACAGTAGAGGAGGACTTTCGGCACCGTGAGGGTATGTTCTTTGATGCCGGTGAGTTTTCTGACCTGAAATACGACACGCTGATGGATCGCGTGCGAGGCTTTGTTAAGGGTAAGCGGCCGCAAACCTGATCGATGCGCTCAGGATAGGGGCGCCATCATGCAGTCGAACTCTATTACGTGGCCGCTGCTGCGTTGGCGGTTCACCACAAACAGGCCAGTCACCTCATAACCCAGGTTGCGATACTCAGCCAGGCTTTCCATGTAAGTGGGTATGCCTTTATAGATGGGCAACACGGCAATTTCCGACTGCAGTCCGCTGAATTTGCGCGCCCATGCGCCGGTGCCGCGCATCACTGCCAGGTCGTGGCCCTGAGTGTCCATCTTCAGGAAAATGTTGCGGCCATCCAGCAGGCTGCGATTTTCTTCGGCAAACTCATCAAAACGCTGCAGGCGGATTGTCTCGGTGGCGGCGCTTTCGATGCTTTTACCGAAATGCTCACGGCCGTAGTCGCTGCTTTTGTGCAGCGAGTTGAAATCGCTGGTGCCGGATTGGTGTATTTCGGCACTGCCGGTGGTGTCGCTGAGGGCAAACTGGTGTGCGCTCCAATGCGGGTCTTTTGCGGCTTGTTCGCGCAACTGTGCGAAGGTGGCTGCAACCGGCTCGAAGGAGATAATTTCGCCGGTGTAGCCGAGATAGCGCAACATTTGTCCAAACTGACCAAGATTGGCGCCTACATCCAGCACCAGATCGATGTTCAGCCTGGGCAGCAACCGGCGCAGATGTGATTCGGCGGTAAGTTGTTTGTTGAATTTTTCAATATCGTAACCTAACCGGTGTGCTAACCGGCGATGCCACTTGATCTTGTAACTCATGCAGAACTCGTGTGTCGGTGGGTTGCTCGAGGGCTACGGTATGCGCGGGAACAGAAACACCGCATATCAAACCTGTCGGCGCAGCAGGACAATTGCCACCGCAAAACGAGCCGCCAGCGGGATGCACACCCCAAGCCAGGCCGGCATATCAAAAACAATGGCGGCCGGAGCAAACAGATCCTGCAGGTACTTAACTCAACTATTTAAATAATTGAGTAACTAATACAGTGATTAAATAATTGATATTTACTTTAACTGTATTAAGCGTATTTACTTTAACTGTATTACTTTAATTTTGTTTCCTTTAACTAACTAGTTAATTAGTTAGCAATTTGAATAGGTAATTCAACTAATTAAATATAACAAATTAAATAAGCAATTTTTAGTTTAACTATTTTAATCGTAACAATTTTACTTTAATTTTTTTAATTAAAGCAGAATTTAAGTCGAACTCCGAAGCAAAAATGATGTTAGTTTGTACACATCCCTGCTTGAATAAAAAGCTGCTCTTTCTGCAGGTTTCTTGCTAATTGCTAATGAACGTTTCGCTGCCTTATTTATTCCATTTATGAAGGATTAACACTTGCGTGAGCCAGATTGTAATTGTCCCTGTGAGGTTGTAGTTAAAGGAATGGACTCCAGTGCTAAACTCAAGCTCATAGAATCTCTTTTTAGTTTACTCCATGAAGCTGAAGCATTCGTAATTGAGAATAAAGAGGATTATGATTATAAATGCAAATTATGGAAATTAATTAATACTATGGTGTTTAGTTGGCAGTGTCCTAGACTAGCTAAGTATTTTTTTTTCACTTAATTTTACTGCTCAACGGCAACTAAGAGACTTCTGGATTACGTTTCAAACCATTAAAAAACTTAAACTTTCAGTGATAAGTATGTAGAGTTTGGTACCGTGTCTTTTTCTTTTCTTGTGAAGGAGGATCTGGCTTATGTTTGCCAACATTAAAAAGCACAATTGTCATGGAATAAATCTTCATGTCATTAATATTGTCATTTTGAACATCTGAAGGATGTTTCAAACTATTATTTGTATTTTTCAAATTGCTAGTAGGCCTATAGAAGTTAAGACTACCCGTTTTGTACGTATTTACAGATGGCGGAACTGATAGAAATCTTTGTTATTTTAAGAAACATCGGATATGTCTTTAAAAATTAAATTACTATGTTTAAAAGCGCTTCTACGGTAATCCAATATTCCAAAATGTCTGCAAGTTGGGATCTTAATGAATTTTGATATTTAGAAGGACCTCGTGAATCAGAGCTCTTTTTTTTAATCCCGACCGGCATTCAGCCTCTGATTTTCCTTTTAAATCAATCTATTGATTCTTAGAATTTTGCTAGAGCTCGTACCATATGAGCTCTTGGCTCTTCCGACCTCGTCACAAGTGCCATATAAGCTCTTAGCTCTTTTTTTTGGGGGGGGGGTATTTTGTGCTTTTATGGGTTTCCGTGGGGAGGTAAATTTCCAAGGGGCGATTTTACAATTCCTGTACAAAATCCTTTTTATTTGTCTTACTTTCATTTTCCAACTCAATTTTGCATGTTGAGATGACCAAGGGGATGGTACACGGGAAAGTTTCAGCAGGTTTGGATTTCAGACATGACAGAGGTGGGGATTTCAGACATGATTTGAGAATGATCAGAAATCCAATTATTTCCCAAATGAAAGTATGCCGAGGAGAATTTTCTGGCGGAATGGTCCCAAGCATCCAAAAGTGTGTTATTTTTGGTAAAAATATGTCATTCTGAATACCTCAAAACTAAAAGGGTTTTTTTGGCACTTGCGTTGTTGACGCAAAGGTGTATTGCAAATCTCTTTCAAATTTGTCAGTTCATTTTAAATATATTGAATACAAAAAAAATCGATGTAAAACATCCATATAAAATGACTAAGTGTGAAAGCTCGAAGTCATAAAAACACATAAACAGTAGAATATTTGTGACATTAACTAGATGAGGTAACTAATATCCCCACATGATTAACAGAAATAACGGGTCTAATTTTTATAATTGAAATCAAATACCATGATTGAGTTGTGCATAGAAACTCAAATGCAGGACAGGATGACTTTGAAAACTTTTTCAGGGACTTTTTTTCTCCAAAATATGTATCCAGTAGAGACGTATTTCATTTTATAGTACCAATTTCAAGGTTTTGATGTATTGAAGTTGAGATCTACATTTTGAAGGTCCTTGGTTAAAGTATCCATTTCTTCTTGTAATATTGTTATATCTTGGTGCTTCTATCTTAGGACATCTGAGAATAAAAGCCTTTTTAGAATCTTGTCATCTATTATCATTTTTATCCTGTGTCCCTGTCACCTCAAACTCTCAAGATTTTCCTGTGATTTCTTCATAGATCACTCATTTTGAGGGGTTTAAGTTGCCAATTCTCCCCCCCCCTCCCAAGAAGATCAATCCTGTAACTGTCTGATGAGCTACTTCATGTCTTCACTTAATTGCGCAAGGTAGTGTCGATTTCCCTTCTAGAAAATTAGAACCCATCTCCACCTCTCTCGCATGAGATATTCTCCCCAAAAGAGGATAATTTATTGATTTTTCTATATCTTTTCTAATATTTATACTAAATTTCCTGATAAAGTTAGAGCAAGTGATAGCTAAGATTCTAATAGATTTTTTTTTCTTCTCCTATTACTTCCAATGGTAATTTCAAAAGTTATTTCCGAAGTAAGATACTTTTTGTAAATAAATAAAATTTAACGATGTTTACTATAACGACTATCAAAGTCACTCCTAAAACTGATCAAAAAATGAAGCTTCTACGATTAGTAGATACGTCATAAAGCTTTCAGTTATTCCATGACATACATTCGCTGCTACCTTAAATTCAAACTCATGTATAAACCCGCACTAAAAATTGCTATATTACTAAACAAATAGAGCTTAAAGTAACTTATTGCATATTCTATCCTCATAACCTATGTCAAAAGGTGTCAAAGGGGTGTAACCTTTACCCCTATTTATTCTTCTTACAAGACTGGAATAACCAAACTTAGATAGCACACATTTACTGGTAATTTTCTGCAGATCCCCTACAACAAAATAACCATACTCTATTATCAATACTTTATACTGAAATCCTGCTCATAACATTAAGCTCTTTCTTATCACCTTCCCCTTCAAATAAGCTCTGTAAGCTCTTTTACTCATTTCTAAGGTGAAATTTGATGAATAGATAATGACAATAATTTAAGATCTAACGTAACAAACCTTTATTCTCCTTTCTTGCTGGGATTTATAAAACGACTTTTCTGTCACGGACGGATGCACTACCTCGCCGGTCCGACGCCCGTAAAGCCCGCCGGAAAGCCCGGAGCCTCTGGTGACTCAGGCGTGCCGCAAAACCACATGCCACTGGTCTGCTGATAGTCCGACAACACCCTGGCCGTGGGATTCACTTCATGCGCAGGTGTCGTCGGTCCCAGGACGAGCGGCTTGCCACCCAGCTTGGCCCGCGCACAGACATCGAGGATGAACGCATCCAGATAGTTCTGCGATCCGGGATTGCCGTACCAGATCTCCGATCCAGACGCTGGCTGGTCGGAATACAGCCAGGAGAACTCGATGTTTGCGGCGACGCAATAGGTCCCGCGTGGATGCGCGCGCTTTGCCGCATGGTACTGCGCGATCAACTGCTGGTAGCGCTCGTACGCACCGAACGCGATGAAGTCCCGGACCGGCTGCGGATCACCGGGGTTGTACTGGCAGTTGTGGACCGTGTCCGGGTCGATGTCGTCGGGCGAGAGGACCGGCGGCAGCCCCCGAGAATTCGGCCAGCGCCGAGCGATCTCGTTCTGCTTCGCCAGGGTCGCCTGCGACGCACTCGCGCCGGCCGGAACCGCGCTCTCGAGGACGACATCCCACATGTAGCGCCGAAAGAAGCGCTTCGCGTAGTCCGAGTAGTTGATGGTCGGACGCAGACACTCACAGTTCCCCGCCGTCACGCGACCAGGTCGTGCCCCGGTCGCGCGGTTCACCTCGCCGCCGATGATGAACACCATGTCCGCGGCAGTGCCGCGGCCGAATGCGGCAGCCGCGTGCCGAACCGAAGCCAAGACCAACCCGGCGACCCGGGCGTTGAACTCGCAGATCGGCACGAACACTTGGTCGATCGCCTCGAAAGCAATCGATCCGACTTCCCCGATCGGCCCGGGCTCTCCCCGCACCTGGGTGACGCGCAGCGGCGTCATGTCCGCGCTCCGCCCGACCAGCAGATTGGGGCTGACCTCAAAGCCGAGGGCCTCGAGGTTGTAGACGAGGGAAGCCAGATTCCAGTGCCGGCGATCCTCGATGGGCGCGGGGCCGCAGGTGCCAAGTTGCCATGTCTTGCGAAGGCTGTTCTGGGGCAGTAGAAAGAGTTCTTGGAAAACTTAAAGGTAGTATCTACCTATAACCTCTTTATAGTGCATTTAGAACATCAAAAATAGTTATAATTGACTTTTTGTTGCAACTTAGGAAATTTCAAGGGATACCCAGGAACATGTCCAGAGGAAAAGGATCAAGATCCTTCAGAGCCATTGGTGGTACGTAAGGCATCGATTGGACGTTTTAGTTGCTGGTGTTCTTCTCAGAGACAGATATTAATCTTGTCCTTTAACCTTGCTGCATCTGGAATCAAACCCTTGGTCCTATATTGCCAAGTAGAGCATCAATCCGTTGTGATACTACAGGGTGTGTCTAGAGGGTGGGGTGGTAATACTTATTATCTGACGGCTGCGGTTTTAGAGTGCTGAATTTTCTTCGAGAAACGTTAATTATAAAAGCCGTTCCAGATGCAAAACAAGCCCGAAAATCACTATCTACCGCTTTCTAGGTAAGTGAGAATGGGTAGTTACAATTTTGAATTAGATTAAGGTTTTTTTTAGAATATTGCAAAAATTCAAATGAATATCGCGTAATATATCTGCCGATAGGGAAAAACAAGAATAATATTTGAATTCAACACAAATCATTTTTTCAGAATCTGTTATTCGATTCTTGTGAAAGAGAAAAGTTGTTTTTGAAGATCAACATAATGGAAGATAGAAAAGAGCGGTAATTAAGTGCTGTTAAGGCCAAGCACTTAAATTTTAATATAAAAGGATGCCTTTGTGTGATTTTGGCGCTATATTAACGACTTAATATACCTTTTTATATCTCGAAGAAGTGGTAAGAACGATTTTAAAATACAAAATTCTATTGTCAAGCTTTTTCTGCAAGTAAGAAAAGGATGAAAATTATTCTTGATTATACTATAATTATATTTAAGATAATTATATACAATACAATCATACTTAATTATACTATAAAAAAGATTAGGCATGGCCAAGCATATCAATGCCCAGATTACACAATGGAACTGCAACAAACAGTTCATTATGTTCCCGAAGTCCCTATTTTGGAACTTGAAAATTTGTGTAGAAACTATCTGAGTCATTCAGCGTGCAGTTACTCACTG
The DNA here is from genome assembly GCA_010016025.2 of Alatinidae sp. Z8VKAUB7J3. Classification (NCBI taxonomy): domain Eukaryota; kingdom Metazoa; phylum Cnidaria; class Cubozoa; order Carybdeida; family Alatinidae; species Alatinidae sp. Z8VKAUB7J3. The sequence continues at coordinate 143,920,847 of JAAAKM020073195.1, forward strand.
CAGGAGAAAAAGATTGGACCTAAAATATCCGAAAAGAATTTTATCCACACAGTAAAAATTGTCTAGCACACAGTTTGAATTAATTCTTCCCTCCATTGGATTTTGGCCAGTTCATTCCACTTTAGGCTGCTAATTGGATTTTGACCATTTCATTGGAATTTGGCCAGTTCATTCCACTTTAGGCTGCTCGTTGAAAATCAAGTTTTCCCTTCCACGATTTTTTTTCTTGAATTTACACAAATGAACTTAAAACTATAATATTTTCATTTACGACACCATCAAGAAAAAATCCCGAAAAGCAATATAAATAGTAATGATAATAATAATAATTATAATAATAAAAATAATAAAAATTAAGTGACAAAAAATAGTTCCTTCAGAGCCATGCGTGACCCATAGGGTATCTATAGATGTTTTTTGGGAATTTATTTAACCAGGGGTTCCCTTTTCCATCAGACAAACAATAGCATTCCACAAAATCATACCTTTCACGTGTTCCTCTCTACAAAATGCCGTATAAGCAGTATCATTTTCCTTGTTCATTGAATTTCGAAGATTTCTTCCCAACTTTGACTGAGAATACTTGTGAGCTCCTTGTTTCTGCATGTTGCTGTTCATAACTCGATCTAAGCTATTTCTTCCATTGTGAATACCTGGGGTGAAGATTTCAAAAGGCTGGAAAAAAGTCAGTCTTCCTGTAATTTATATCACCTCATAACAAGCATGCGAAGGCCTAAGGTCTCAGTGGGCATAGGGAGGTTGGTTAAGGAGATAGAGAAGTCGACATCTCCAGCAGACAAAACAGTTTTTAAATTAAAGAAAAGATACTTGTTGATGCATGGGCGAAAGTTACTATTTCTTTTCTTTTTTGATATGCACGGAAAACCACATGTTAGAGAGGTTTTCTTGGAAGACTTCAGGGAATTCTGCTATTAGTTAGACACATCAGCCGAAATACAGTTCGTTACCACGAACTGTTTGATGACGGTCGCTGTGTATGCGACCAAAATATCCAGAATTCTAATCATCGTTTTTTACTGTCTAATGAAAGGACTTATCCCTATTTGAAATTTCATTTGTTCGTATTAAGACTTATATTCCAGAATGACAGATCCGGAAGTGACGACACGTAAAATATTTGCCACTTGGAAGCAAGCCTGTGGAAAAACTCGTGGCAAAACGAAGGACCTATTTAAGAAATTACGACAAGCTACAATCGACAATTCAACTTCCCCAGAAATAACAGTATTATCACCAGAATCATCATCGACAGACATGGCGTTATCAGTCTCGAATCCTGACAAGAAAAATAATGCAGGATGGCGAGTTCATGTTTGGAGTAAGTGAATTTAGATTCAAAGACTATGAAAGCTTTCCTTCCACCAGCTACCACAATTGTGCACCATATTATACTTTATTGGTTACACCAACTATCACAGGTGTTTCCACCCTTTTTTATGTCCAGATCTCTTAATTGTGATACGTATGCGAAACAAAGTGATTTTCCTGGTTTTCCAAGATGGGGGGCTCAAAACCTCTTGTTTAAGGTCTTATTGATCATGTTCATTCCTAAAGTGTATTTTTTATTTCATCCACCATTTACGATGAATTTGAAGCCCTTTCAAAATTGACAAAAGAAAAGTGTTTTCTTAATAAGCATTCACCATAAGATCAATGTATATAATAGCTGTCATTCCTGAATCAACTTTAAGTGTAAAATTTTATCAATAGATCATTTTCCAAAATGTATATATTTTTTTGGCCATTGAGGGCTTTTCACTAGATTGCAGTTACTACTGCTACCATTATAGTACGATTTCGGCCCCTTCAGAATAGGCACAAATCTCTATGCTTTAGTGCTGGCTATAATACCATCCATGTTTAATAATTGGACAGAAATTGCTTTGGAAAATACTCCCAGAGTCCCTTTCTCACTCCTCTTGAGGATGCGTATATCCTCAACTTTTTTTTTCGTTTACAGAAAATCATTTTCGAATCCAAAATTCATTCCTATGCCATCAAATTAATTTTTCTGAAGTATGCGTTATATCAAAAAAATCTTAATAAAAATTTGAAATGTTGTTATATCAATCATTAAGTGGGAAATTATTATTTTCTCTTTCTATTCTCTTACTCTGTTTTGGACTTTTTAATATTACAACAAGTAGTTATGCACAAGAGATCTCAAATCCAGACAACAATTCCTCCGACCCTGATTCGTCTACAGACGTAGTCAATGTTATAATTTTACAATTAATCTCTCAAACCGGACCCATAGTCGGAGCTATCGCAACTATTGGGATACAATTTCTAAGAAATCATGGTGTTAAAATCAGTGCTGATGCTGAAAAAACATTTGTTGAAACTGCTAATACTCTAGTCACAAAACAAAGTAAGTGGATCTACGAAGAACTCCGTGACAACCCACAATATGTAAACCAATTAGGTCATGCACAAATTCCATCAGAATTAGGTAAAAAAGCCAAAGCAAA
>JAAAKM020073195.1:143923348-144001129 GCA_010016025.2 Alatinidae sp. Z8VKAUB7J3
AAACCCCAGTTCTCAAAAGCAGCAAAAGAGACTCTAAAATCAAACATCCCAGAACTAGTTGAATCAATGGTGGCAAAAACCAAACTACTAAACTCTGAACGCAGCCGCAAACTAATTGAAGAATTGACTCCCGTAGCAGTTGATGCTGCCCTGCTAAAGTTTGAATCAAAAGACGACATTAAGAAAAATGTAGATGATATTGTAGATGAAGCAACTAAAGCAGTCAAAGAATACTTCCACTTTGAAGAAGTATTGTATCATGGAAATCTCATAGACATGAAAGTAAAATCAGAGATTTCCAAGAAAATTCACGATAATAACTCATCCCCCAATCCAGCATAATCTCTGTTAGATAGAAATCATTTTTTCTTTTTGTAGCTTTTTACCAAATTTTCAATAACATTGTCCATACTAGTAAATTCTCCAGATTTTGCTTGAATTTCTCCTTGTATTTTCAACATTTCTTTGTGATTTGAATCTGAAATTCTTAATGTTTTGACCATTGTGATATTTTGTATATTTTGTATATATTTTATCTGAAAATGAGATCCAGTTTAAACCTCAGTTTCAAATGGTTCTATGATGCAGATTATACGTCAAGTATTGAAAGGGAAACTAATAGTGCCATACATAATGTAGCTTCTGGTAACTTTAGATTGGCACTTTAGAGTTGGAACTTTGGCAATTTAAGTTGGAACCATGGGGGCCTAAGACTAATAGGGCCATACATAATGTAGCAAATCTTATTTATTTTCGATTTAGAACATATTTAGTTTTCCCACAACAATGGCTGGAACAAAACTTCCCACCCTATCATTACCTAATTGATGATGAAACTTTCTGAGGTCGTTGAGAGAGTGAAGGTTGAATAAAGTCCATAGATTTTTTCGAGTTTAGATATTTATTTGAAAGTAAAGAATAATATCAAAACTTAAAATATGCATTTTAATATTTCAAAAGATGTTATAAGCCAACATTTCTAATGGTAAAATAAGATAGGTCACCATACACATTAGCTGATTCTGAAGAAAAACTAAAAAATTATGATTACCATAAACCAAACAACAGTATATTCATTAAGAACTTTACGTAATTGATACCTCAAGTTTAAATGTACTTACTGAGATGAAACTTTTTGAGATTGTTGATAGGGTGACTGTGAAACTAAGCCCATAAATAATTATGAGTTTCGACATTCACTAGAAAGTAAAGAGCAATAATAAAACTATACACTTTTAACCATATTCAAAATAGTTATGTTTGTGAATCAAGAAGTTTTCCTGTGAGATTTTTCGTTACCTTAGACCTTAGATCCTCCTGAGCCATCAGTGGCGCATAGGGCGTCGACAAAGTCTCTCCATTCATCACGAAGCTGTGCGGCTGCTGTGATATATTACCATTGTGGAGCGAGGGAAATGTTGGCCTCTTTTAGGTCTCTATCACACTGCCTCCACCGTGTGTGCTTTGGTTGGCCTTGTCTTCGTCTTCCTTCAGGCTGCCATTGATACACTCTTGAGGGCAGTCTGTCTGTGGTCATGAGTAGAACACGACCCACATATGTCCATATTTGTTTCTTGGTTAGCGCCGAAATGTTCAAGTCCGACAGCCGGAAGTCGGTCGCGCCGGGAGCGTTCTGGCCGGCGATGATCGCGCCGGTCGTGTCGCGGTAGGCGTCAATGATGCCGACACCGGCCGGACCGGCCGCATCGGCTGCACTGTCGAACAGGATCATCGACGACGTGCTGATGCTGATCGTGCCCACTGAAACCGAACTATCGGCTGCACGCGTGAACGAAGCGACAACGGTCTTTGTGGCGTTGAAGCCGGCAACACTGGAATCGACGTTCAGCCAGTTCTCACCGACGAAGCTCGATGATCCGGCGATGCTGGACAGCTGCGTCTGCAGTTCGCCGATTTCGTCCTGGATCTTGGCGCGATCGACACCGGCTTCGCGGGCGGCGACCAGCTTGGCCTTGATTTCGTCGACGACTTCGATGGCGCTGTTGAGGCCGGTATAGGCCACATCGACCTTGGCGACACCCAGCCCGAGCGCATCCTGCACAGATGACAGCGCCTTGTTGTCGGAGCGCATCTGCGTGGCAATCGACCAGTAGGCCGCATTGTCGGCAGCCTCGGAGACGCGCAGGCCGGTCGAAATCCGGGACTGAACGGTCGAAAGCTTCTCGTTGGTCATGTTGAGGTTCTTCAGCCTTTTTTAAGAGTCAAAAGGGATTGGAGGGCAATCATCTCCTTAGCTCATAATTTTCCTAACATTTCACATCAAAATTTTTGACAGCCATTTGGTTCAATATAGCTGGACGGTCCAGTAACTATATCTCTCGGGTTATTGGATAGTTCAACCCCCCCCCCCCCAAAGCCTTGCAATTTGCCCATTCTGCTGAACAACTAAATGCTCTCCAAAATTAAATCAAAGCGCGCTGTCTGCATGCTGGTTGCCACCAAGACATCTCAGCAATATCTCAAGTACGACGGAGGATATTAAGTTTAGACTTTTGGGGCTATTTCTGTTGCTACTTTTGCTCTGAAAATTGAACTAAATCAAAAGAGTGCGAGTATTTCCAGGCTATCAAACAGCATAGATAGAATTTTGTGGTCATTTTTAATATTTGCTTTATCATTAAATACAATTTTTTAATTATCTTGACTTTATTTTTATTATGTTATTTAAAGCACTTATTTTCGTTTAATTCTGCCTCTGTGATAATTTAGAGTTGCGAGGTCAGATCATTCTGTTAAATACACATTTTTTTATGTTTGGTAATTTGCATGTTTACCTAAATTCGATGTTTACCAAGACTTCATTAAAAAGCAAAAAAATTCCACGAAACCCGAATAATTGAAACTTTGATCTTACCCGCTGTGTTTGGTTAGGGGTAATGGGGTGGGGCATTTTCTTTTAAGGTGTTGTATGCTTGAGTGTTTAAGAGGAAGTCAATTAAATAGCGAGGACAATCAGCTGTATCGAAAGGTTCTTAGATCAGGGACAACTAGAAAAGTAATTATTGTATGTAATTTTATATGAAGCAATGAGCAAAGTCCTACTTAGTTCGATAATGCATTTTCTGTTATTAATTTGTTTTTACGCATTGCTTCGTTTATGAGTTTGGTCACTATATATTTGGTTTTTTGCATATAATTTTCTTTTAGATCTTTTGTGCGTAAAATATACATTAGGTGCCAATCATTCTTCAGTTTACAGCAAGGTCAAATTTTTCAATTTATAGTCGAATCTGACTTCTAAAATAATATATTTGTTTTTGAAGTTCTTTTGTGCTAGTGTTTTGCACCAAGTCAGCTACAAAACTAACCAAAATTTGAAGTAAAACACTGGATGGGGCGGAAAAATCTTTTCTACGGATTTAGTAAAAATCAAGATTCAAGACGTTTAACCTTTTAGGTTTACTAGGCCCCAAGGCCGTGCTTCGATTTGCACTTAAATATAAAGAATAGCTAAAGATTAAGTATGCTCGAAATTCACTTCAACAGCATTAATTTGTTCTTCCCATTTAAATTCAACTGTTAAAATGGGCAAATAAACAAAGTCACTAAGAGACGGGGATCCGTTACTTTAAGAGGAAAACCAATCCTGGAGATTGTACAAAATTCAGCGTTTACTCCATTTCCCGATTTTCCTCAAATTCACTTGCTGCCATATCCAGGTTGACTTCATCCACCAGAATGATGTGATGATGTTGATCGGTATCATGACCATGCTTGAGTTTCTTAATGGCTTGTTGGGAATCATGGGCGATATCAACATTGATATCCCAGGTCGACAAATGAGCCCGGATATTTGTCAGATCATTTTCTGCACAGACAAGCAAGATATGATTGTCGCTTAAATTAATCGGAGAGGCATTAATCTCCGTTGATAAAACATTTTCCTCAAGATCCAGTTCGAACCAGAATGTACTGCCTTTATTTAACTTGCTTTCCAGACCAATAGTGCCGCCCATCGCTTCAACCAATTGTTTCGCTATCGCCATTCCTAGTCCTGACCCACCATATTCCCTGGTAGTAGATTGGTCTGCTTGTGTGAATTTTTTGAAGATCTTGGATTTTGCTTCTTCACTAATACCGATACCGGTATCGGAAACTTCGAAGCGAAGCCGATGCATCGGACCTTCTATTGGTTGGCTAAATACTTTGATTTCGATCTTGCCTTCCTTGGTGAACTTGATGGCATTACTAATGAAATTGATCAGAACCTGTCGAATGTGTAAGGCATCACCTTTTAATGAGATGGGAACTTCAGGAGAGAGATGGGTGATGCATTTAATTCCTTTTTCCTCAGCATCCGGCCCTAACATGCTTTTCGTGGCATTAACCAGTGCGTATAAATCAAAGTTAATTATTTCTATATTGACTTTACCTGCCTCGATCTTGGAAATATCCAGGATATCGTTAATCAGAGTCAACAATGTTTTAGCTGAGGCATTAATGGTAGCTGAATAATCACGTTGTTCAGCATCCAGTTTGGTATTGTTTAATAAATCACTCATTCCAATCACCCCATTGAGTGGTGTTCGGATCTCATGACTCATATTAGCCAGGAATTGGGATTTGGTCGTATTTGCTAATAAATTCATTGGATTCAATGATCAGAGAAAGCACTAAATTGGACAGTTTGACTTCTTTGACTTGGTGTGCCGAACTGACTTGACAAATTAAGTCCTTTTTTCCCCACGGGTGATCCCATCAGACCTGAGATATTGAGACCATCAGAGCCCAGCTCATTTAAACGGATATTAGACGTTCTAGCCCCATCCTTAAAGCCCAAAAAAGACCACACAGCAACGATGCTATTCTGCCACCGAGGCAACAATTTGATCCAATAGGTCCAAATGCTGGAGAGTAAAAATTTTGTGATAGCCAATCGACAAGGCTAATCTCATCCCACAGGGCTCTGTGGTTGGACCTCTTTTGTTTTTAATTTATATTAACGATATTATTGATAATCTTCATCCCCATGTACACCCTGTCCTTTTTGCTGACAGAACTAATTTCTTCATTACTGCAATGGACCTACCATCTGCCACTTCTTTAGCTCATGATTCTTTTTTCATAAAGTGAAGGAGAGGGGCTGTTCAAATAGTATGGCTTTTAACAGCTGGAAGGGTCCGTTGTACATCTCAGGACCCCTTATGGAATGTGTGACGTACAGGAGACAATCATCTGACATGTGGGAACCATATTATACCACAAGCTATTTGAACAAAAATTAGAAGTTCTAGCACCACCTTTAAAGCCCAAAAGAGACCACGCAAAAACGATTTTATTCTGCCAACAAGGAAATAATTTGATCCAGTAGGTCTAAATGCTGGAGAGTAAAAATTTTTTGATAGTCAATCGACAAGGCTAATCTCATCCCACAGGGCTCTGTGGTTAGACCTCTGATGTTTTCGATTTATATTAACGATACTGTTGATGGTCTTCATCGCCGGGCACACACTGTCCTTTTTGCTGACAACACTAACTTTTTCATAATAATTTTTTTTTTTCATTTGTCTTACTTTCTCCTTACCAACTTAATATTGCTTGTGGAGACGTTCCGGGGGAATTGTCATGGGTAAATTTTCAGTAGGTTTGAAATTGTCAGGAGAATTTTTCTGTGTGCGTGTGTGTGGGGAATTTTCCGTTGGAGAAATTCTCCATGAGAAAAATTTCTACAGGAGAAATTCTCAATGGGAAATTTTCCGTGGAAATAACTTCCTACGTAGTAAGAAAAAGTAAACATCCCCTATGCAGGCTAACGATACCCTTACAGGTGCGGTATAGTATTACGTAAGGCCCAGGTGTGCTTAATAACGTCTCGAGGGGGTGGAAACTTAGGTTTACCCTTATGTGTCGTGTCAAAGTACTTGTGGGGATACTACTGTGCTGTGCCGCGTCAACTGGTGATGCTAGCGTGTTTACACTGGTTTCATTCTTGGCCCAGTTTCTACTACTACTACCACTATTTTCGCTCCTGCTACTACTAATGCTACGTTTTACTACATTTACTACTACTACCACTTCTACTGCTGCTGATACTACTACAGTTACTGCTACTATTACTGCTGCTACTACTGCACCTTTTACTACTACTACTACTACTACTACTACTACTACTACTAATACTACTGCTACTAACACCACTACTACTTCGCACAGTTCGTATACTGGTGATTTGAACAAGCCGGACGTCCCCAGACTGACCACCCATATTTTAGCTACTAATGCTATGTAGCAAAGAATTGTATGAATCCCCCAATGTTAACGCTGGTCCGCGAACTACATCATGGAGTATTAATGGAGGCTTCTCAGTGAAACTGTCCATAATCTAGATTTTATGTGTCACGAATGACGTTCTCTGCCTACAGGAGCACCATCTCACCGCCGACAGTCTAAGTTTGTTGAGCACGCTTGCTTCTGCAGTCATAATATGCCTTTTTACTAGACGTTCCGGGGTTCATCAACCGAGTGGAGTTACTTCTATTCTTGCCAGAAGTGCCCTCGTGGCCGAATACTTTTGCAATTGTGACTAATTTACGTCAGTCAATATTCACAATTTCGTATTTGTTTCAGCATTTTTATCCCCGGACGACCGTTCTTGTTACTTTCAATAGAAGGATTTCCACAAATTGTTTCAGCTATTCCTTCCGAATCAGTACCCACTAACAGTAGTATCTACTTTATACGAAAAACAATTTAAAATACTTTTTTTTTCAAAAATTAACGAAACGAGGGAATTTTAGAGCGAAATTTTTTCACTCGGAAAGCCTGAAGAAGTGGCTGGCCGGCTGGAACGAGAACGAAAGCCTCCATGCCGTTTTCCCGTCCAGACTGCTGGAACGCAAAACCATCGATTTCGCCGCCATCATCAAGGACGGCAATGGTCGATGGGCCGAAAGCCGTGGTAAGACCCGCACGGCCGGGCATCGGCGTGGTGTTGATGCGGTGCGGGCTGCCGTGACCGCGGCCGGCGAACTGGGCGTGAAATACCTCACCCTTTTTGCCTTTTCGTCAGAGAACTGGCGGCGCCCCGTGCAGGAAGTCAACGATCTGATGGGCCTGCTGAAATTCTTCGTGCGGCGCGATCTGGCCGATCTTCACAAGGAAAATGTCCGCGTCAGGATCATCGGCGATCGTGCCAGCCTCAAGCCGGACATATTGGCGCTTCTGACCGAAGCGGAGGAACTGACGCGCGAAAACACCGCTCTCGAATTGATCATTGCCTTTAATTATGGGGGGCGGGACGACATTGCCAGGGCAGCCCGCCAGTTGGCGCTTCGGGTATCACGCGGTGACCTGAATGCTGAGGACATCAGCGAAGAAGATATCGGCGCGTCGCTGGATACGGCCGGTATCCCGGATCCCGACCTTTTGATCCGGACCAGCGGCGAACAACGCATTTCGAATTTTCTGCTCTGGCAGACGGCCTATTCCGAGTTCGTCTTTCTGCCCTGCATGTGGCCTGATTTCGACCGCCGGGCTTTTAAAGAAGCACTTGAAATCTACCGCTGCCGCAATCGCCGCTTTGGTAAAGTCGCCAATCAGGACTTGGCGCTAGGCTCCTGATGGGCAGCGAGGTTCTGGTTCGGACAATATCCGCCGTCATCCTCGGTGTTGCAGTCCTGTTCATTACGTGGCTGGGCGGTATTGCGTTCAAAATTCTCACAATTCTCATCATGGCGCTGCTGTTTCACGAGTGGTTTCGGATCGTCCAGACTCGGGCACTGAGCCGCCCGGTCTGGATTGCCGGCGCCTTGACTATGGCAGCGGTCTCGGCGGCATTGCTCGTCGGCTGGACTTACAAAAATGGCGTCGTTGCTACAAAGGACTTTCTTTCCATCAGCTGATCCAAGCTGCAGCTGTCAGGCGCCAGGCGGCACATTTGCAGTGGCGGCGGTGCAAATCTTCAGGATTTACTCGCAGTTTTGTAGCCTTTCCAATTATCTTACCGTTACTTAATTAGTGAGAATTTCATTTTAAAGCTCTAGTTATAATTATTATTGAGAATGTTTAAAAGTTGTATTGTAAAATATGATGTTATTACAGAAGCTTGATAAAAAAAAAAGTATTAGATAGTTTCTCAATGTCAGGGGGAGATTGGGGCAGACCTGTCCAACGAAAATAAGGGAGGGTATACCCTTCTATATTCTGAAAAAATATTTTATGCATTTTTTGTTTAGAATATCTTAATTTGGTATTTTCTTTGAAAATCGAAAAAAAACGAAATTACCCCCCTCCCTAAATTCTAAAAATATATTTTGTCCCTCCACTCTTTGTTTTTCACAGTTTGGTCCTATTGGGCCAGGTTCTCTCCCCCTACCTTAATTGACCCAAATTTTCTATGGTGTTGCTGTTGGGATTGGAAATATGACATCTTTCTTGTCATGCAAAAATGTTAAACCTCACTCCTCGATAATTGGTTCAAGGCGCTGCCTCCGCCTTGGGGAAGTTTCTGCTGTTACCTCTGATAATTAAAGATATGAATTTAATATAAAATAACAGAGACAAAGTAATACATACAAAACGACTTAAGGGGATGAATTTATTTCATATGGGAGGGGGGTAATTTGCCAAAGTAACAATGGCTATTAAATTGTATAGTCATTACTTGACAAAATCATAATGATTTTGGGAAGACCTAGAAACCCTCCCTATGTACGAGCCTGCATTTCCTTGTTCTTTCTAAAAATGCCAAACGAAGGTTGCTGCTCCTTCTTTCTACATATTTTTGAGTCCCTCCAAACTGAATAAACTATATATAAAACAGCCTTAGGGGGTCCAATGAAACCCTTTTCATTAACTACAATATAGCACTTACGGTCACTTTTGGAAAGGTTTCGTATGATTTTATCATGAAAATGTGTGGAAAAAATGTCTTAGGAATGATGAGAAGGGTTTCAGAGAGTGCCAGATTTTTAATCGTAGCGTGATACGTTGCCGGGACTTGAAATTGTGTATCACAGAGGTTTGGCTAGCGAAAACACGAACCATTCAACTTAAATCATAATTTTAAAAGAGAATATGTGGAAAATGTCTTAGGACCGACGATTGGGGGGCCAGAAGGTACCAGATGGTTAATCGTAGTGCTTATTGGTGGCGTTGGTTGACATAATGTATCACGGAGGTATGGCTTATGAGAAAACATGAATCATTAGACAAATCATAATTTTGTAATGAAAATTCCTGGTAAATATCTTAGGAATGATAATATGTATCACTGGGAGGCATAGGATAGCCACAAATTGCCACTGTGGTATGAATTTCTTGGACTAACACGTTCTACACCTTAAACTTAATGTGGAAGGTGTTAAATGGATTTATCGGCGGAGGGGGATGGAAATATAACAATTAGTTAAAATAAATGAGGGATTTTTACTAGCACCTCTCAGAAATACCTCTTAATATGGCTCAAATTTATCTATAATAGCAATTCTTCCTCCCCTAGAATTGCTTACTGAGGTGGGCTAGCCACATATTGTCACAGTGATGTGAATATGCACAGCCTTGCCACAATTAAACGCGGGATTTTCATTAAAAGATCTCAGAAATAGCTCTAAATTTGGATTAAATTCATCTCTGCGAAAAACACATCCCCCTCTGAAACTGCTTTCTAGGGCCCCCACCGTTCTTTAATTCATGGTTCTTTTTGCATAAATTTTAGCCTATGTCAGGTTTTTCTTTTATAACGTTTTGTTTTTTCCATTGTCGAGTTTAAACTGCTTTTTAGTAGTGCTTTCTAATTTCTTCTTTATTAGTAAAAGTTGTATGCACAAAAGCTTGTATCCTTAGGATTTAATGGTCCAGGATAAAACTTCAATATATTTCACTAATAAAGTTTAAGCATCTTGCAGCCTTTGCTCACAGGTATGCTGATTCAAGCTAATCTGTGGTGTCAGGTTATCTACCGAAAAAGGTGGTCAAACTTCAACCAAACTTTTCGAGAAGATAGAGCTAATGTCAGAGTTATGCCTTTTGGGTTCAATCCATGGTAACTTTCGTTGGAAAGGGGCTTCCAAATTTTTTCACTATGACATCTAATAGGATGGTGTCAAATCCCATCCAAACATGTTGGGTTATAATAGTACGATAGGTGCGCGTACATCTTTTATGAGCCCGGTCTCGATCCAAACTATATTGAGAGAGTGGGAATCCGTAAATTTCTGCCAATGGAACATTGATCAGAGAGTTAACGGATTAAAAAAAAAACAACTTAAGTCTGGACATGCTTGGATTAATGCTTATTCAGAAAAATAATTCAATAACGTCAATTGTTAATCTAATATCGATATTAATTATGACTGGAAATGTACGCAAAAAAGGAAATATGAGAACTTTCAAATTGTAAGTGAACAGTATTGCTTTGTTTGTGTTGCAAGTGCAACGCTTTTGGTTTTATTTATTTTTCTTTTTTAATGTGTCAAGTGATATACCCTTGAGGCTATTTGACCCTCTCAGAGGGGCCAATGACCAACGACACTGAAACGTGGTAAAAATCTACATTTATTCTCAAAGAAGCGAAAATGTTTTTCCATCACAACTTAGTCAAAACGATTATCCTATTTTGTACGAGAAAAAAGGGGAACTTAATCAAAGGGAGGAAATGGCGAACTTCTGAACAATGGGTGAAGATGGAGCATGCGGAATTTTTTTAACCCAAGGCCACGTAGTACCACGATGAGTTTTCAGTAGTCCTATAAGAAATTACCCGTCAAATAAAGAAAAACTATCGACCTGACATCTATATAATAAAAAACTGACCTTGTTGATTTGTCTGCTCAGGTACCCTGTGATTTTTCATCTTGTTATTTGCATATCTGTATCCGCTAGATGGGTGACGATTCTCTGATGGATGATTTTCATGATGCCTCCCAGAGGGCGGTCCCAAAGGTGGGAAACTGTTGGGAGATAGTAAGTTCCAGCAAACAGTTCGTAGTAACGAACTGTAGTAAGGAGCCAACCGGCTCAATAGTAGCCGAAACTCTAAAAAACGGAATTTCGATACCAATAGTTACATCAAAAAAGTCACATTTTAATGCTGATTTTAAATATATAAGTTTCATCAAGTTTAACTTTAACCATCAAAAGTTAAGAGCCTGAGAAATCACAACATCAGATTCAGCGTATCAGAGAACCATACAGTAGAAGTTTCAAGCTCCTATCTATAAAAACACGGAATTTTGTATTTTTTTGCCACAAAGCAGATGACGGATGCGTGATTATTTGTTATTTTTTTTTTCTCAGGGGTGATCGTATCAACCCCTGCAGTAATTCTAAAATGTTCAGAAATTAAATTTAAAAAAAGTCTTTTTTTTAAACCAAAAGTAAGGAGCGACATTAAAACTTAAAACGAACAAATATTATTCAATATATGAAAGGGACTGTCCCCTTCTCAACACCCCGCTCTTTACGTTAAAGTTTGACTCCTTCTCACAACTCAACTTTATAAAACAATAAAAAGAAGCTTTAGTGTAAAGAGCTGGGCGTTGAGGAGGGGAGAGCCCCTTTCATATACGGAATAATTTCTTTTCGTTTTAAGTTTTAATATCGCTCCTTTCTTTCAGTTAAAAAAAACTTGTTTTTTTTTATTTAATTGTGATAACTAAATCGGTTGTTTGAACAATTTTAAACAAGTTGTGTATCAGATTATTAAGTTACATGCGTTATGCCAACCATGATACGAAAATCTTGTTTCATAATGTTATAAAATCTTATTGCTTATATGCCATGATTTTAAATTTATTTTTCTGGATAAATGTCAAATGGTAATTTATCATGGAAAAGATCGAAACTTGAAACCACTAAGCATAAGTCTTCAAACTACAAACAATTTCTGTCCAAATTGGAATCAAATCACTGAATTTACCAAATTTTAGTTGAGGCGCTAGGATCCAAAAGTAGGACATTTCCATGACACATCCGTTTAAAGCAATGTGAAAGCAATTTCTAGTCTTGTCAAACCCAAAGAATTTGAAATCCCCTTCGAATGCCGCGTCATGTCGGCGCACCGTACTCCGGCGGTGGTGATGGAGTTCTCCTCGACCGCCGAAGAGCGGGGAATGGAAGTGATGATCGCCGGGGCAGGGGGGGCAGCTCACCTTCCAGGCATGGTCGCCAGTATGACAACACTGCCAGTGATCGGTGTCCCCGTGAAAGGCAAAAGCCTGGATGGTATGGATTCCTTACTTTCCATTGTTCAAATGCCTGCAGGCGTTCCAGTAGCGACCGTTGCGATCAATGGCGGCAAAAACGCTGGCTTATTGGCCGTTGAAATCCTGGCAACATCCAATCAAAGATTAAGTAACAAACTGGAAGAGTATAAAAAACAACTTGAAAGAGAATCGAAGAAAAAGGACAAGGACCTGAACAAGACACTTAATACTTAAGTATCCAAACTCTGTTTTAAACCCGCCAAATAATTTTTATACCTGGGCTGCCAAGCTAAACGTTCATTCGTACTTTGGTTATTACAGCTTCGATCAGCTGCATGACTTTCACTATCAGTTTGAAATACTGGTTCCTGGCAGCCCAATAACTTTGCCAAGTCATGATAATAGTCTTTACGTTTTGCCGGAGTACCATCACAACCCAACTCAATTGTTTTTGCCTTATCCGACTTTTCAACAGCACATAAAAGACTGGCGGCATCTTCTACATGAATTAAATTTAATAACGCTTTCGGATTAGATGGTATCGGTTCATTTTTTAATAAGGTTTTCTCACCGATAATTCTTCCTGGACCATATAAACCGGCAAGACGAACGATATGGGCCACTTGTCCCAATTCAAGCCAACATTGTTCTATCTCAAACTGTTTTTTCGCCCGGCTACTATCTATATCTACTTCGCTTTCAGCACTGACTTCTCGTTGGGATGATCCATAGACTACCGTGGAGGAAGTCATGACAACTTTGTGTAATGACAATATCTTTAAGCGCCGTATAAGTAATTTCATTTTTTTTAAATCAATCTGACTGGGCGGCAACAAAAAGAAAACACTGGCGCCCCCTGTTCCTCCCAAAAAGGAGCCCCTGTTTGGCTTATCCATACTTTAAAAGCTTGGTTTTCTAAGATTTCGTCATTTATTTGTATAAAAAGTATTAAGTTTTCACGGTAGTACCACACTTCTACCTGTGTTGCCACATCGAGCCGTGAAAATAAACAAGCAAAATTAGCTACCCTGGAATTTGTAATTCATGCATTAGCATTATTATCGTGTTATCTTTAGTTTAAGTCGTTACGGTGAATAATCAGCGATTTTGTGTCACTTGCTGTCGCTTCTTCCATGGGTCTTTCTTTAGCTGTTCGGAGCTATTCATCATCTTGCATAATTTCACAAGACTTCTTAGAAAACAAAGAATTATCTTTTCCAGCTTTCCCCCAGTAAAGGACTTTCTTTATGATAAATAATGTGATTTACCGGATATCAATACCGGTATATATTTTAACAATGATTATGTACTTATTTTCTTATTGCAATAGTATTGGATGTTGATTGCAGATTATATTAAGGATATAAATTTGGAACTGAGGAAGATAGGAGATGTGTTGGATTTAGTAAAGACTTAATCTTCGGTGGTTTTTGTTTAAGGTCATTGCTTATAAGTCTTCCTCAAAAAATAATATACCTTTGAAATGATTATTGAAGGGGAAGCGCTCAGTTTTTAGAAGAAATCAATTTTAAGTTGGAACCATGGAAAAGACGCTCCATGAAGTTTTAACTAAAGTTACTTCGGTTGAAAGCCAGTTAACTGCCATAAATGAAAAATTGACAAGAGATGCATGACCTAATGAAGAGATGGAAAGGGAAATCAAGGTATTAAGGACGTTTGTAAGCGCAGCTAATCATTGTTTAAATGCTAGGTTAAGTGTAATACTCTACAACCTTTCTTTTATTATTCCTGCAGTATATACTCTGAAAGAACAGATTTTCTTGGCTCTTAATAAGCGCATACCCAATTTAGGCCTGTTCTGTTGCGACATGAAAGATGTGTCTAGAATTCGTGCGGGTCCGGTGGAAAAAAAACGAATTCAGTGGAAATTGATTAATACGTGCTTGGCTACAACTTGCTCCTTCTTAATACAGGCCTATCTACATTCCCGTCCTTAGAGCCTTCATGACAGTGTGCGTGTTTTTATTGTTTAAATTTACTTCTGAATTGTTAAATAAATTCATCTATCAATTTATCCATGGAATTTTGAGATATGTCGCTTCCATTTTCTGCTTCTTTTAGTAGCTAGGGATTCTATTCACATCTAATTTAGGCTAGTTAGAGAAATTTGTAACAACAACTTTCAATGAGCGTGTCGTGTCACCCTGAGTATCATATAAATTTAAAGTAGGGTATGTAGAAATATAGACGATAGACATTAGGCCTAGTAAACATGTAGAAGGCATTCCAAGCTGTCATACCAACACTGTAGGAAACAACACTGAAAGCAGGAAAAAGGCTTTAAATAGAATAAACTTTAATTTTTTTTTTACAGAGAAGCAATATAAAGGATTAAACTGATTTAAGCACAATGAGGCTGAGGTACCAATAGTATGTACATGATATAGAGGTAATATAATGCGTATAATGCAATTTTTTTTTGAAGGAAATACCAATTCATTTAGCAAAATTTTAAATAGATCCACTTATAAGTATCAGCTATACTCATATCCACGACAGCTACAATCGTATCCACGATGTACCTACATCTAATTTAGTTACCAACCAAAGCCAAAGCAGTATTTATTTTAAACGTAGCGCCAGGCATAACTACTCAATCGTCTGGTTAACCATATAAGGTTAGGACGCTGTTCTAACGCTGTTCTGTCGATTGAATCAAACGCTTGTTCATAAAACTCTGGAATAAAGGGTATGGGTATATAAACAGGTTTATAAAAACATCAGCTCAATTTTATTAAGAAGTAAATATCTTAATATGAATAGTGTTCCCTTAGGATGTCACAAGGATGCGTAGAGCATATGTCGTGCTTTAATTATCAATTAGAAGTGCATTAATCACCATACCCATTTATTATTCCCACATCCATTTGCTATACCTTTTTATATACCTCATACCATACCATGCTATACTGAGAAATCTCAACACTGAAATCAATTCCTATTAAACACCTACTAACCAATTTAAAATCCATCATTTATTAGCTTATTATTTTTTTTTGTGCATTTTACTGGCTTGCTTTTGCAATATCAGAAATCAACCTGTTATTTATAAATCAAAAGCTAACCAAAGAAAAGGGGTCAAAGGATTATTCCATAACAGGTAAGTGAAATCTAGTACCATTTTTGAAAATAGGATTAAAATGAAAATAAGTTTACCCCATAGTACTTTTGAGACTTGAGCTTAATTGAGGCCCCATGTAGAATTCGGATGTAGCTACATCTACTCATTCTTTTTCGTTCCTTTTAATAGAAATACAAAAAAATAATTATTTGAGAATGTCCCAAAGCTGATCTATCAGTAGCGAAAATCTGCCACTTCTATTTTCGTTTTTTTTTTTGTCTCTGTGTGTTTCCTTTGGGTATAAAACCAAACAATTACAAGCTCTTAAACAGATCTTGACAGTGTCTCCTTATTCAAATTCCTTTTGAGCAGCTCATTTTTCCAAATAAATATTGAGTTCATTTCCCATAAATTCTTTGAAAATACTTAAAAAAACTGCTATTACTAACAACTCACCGCAGCACCAAGCCGCGTGAAGCCAGCACAGCTACACACACTCCTCCATTCCAATCTATTTAACGCCTCCCTCTTTACACCCTCCCACGAAGCTTTCATTTCCTTTAAATCTTCCTTTATGACATCCTCCCACCGGAGCCGTGGACGACCTGCTTTCCGTTTAGCCCTAGACGGTTGGCCGAAAAGGACAATCATCAGCATCCGTTCTCTTTCATTCGCTACTAGCCATCTTAACCTTTCTCTCATTATAGCCCTAGAAAGCGAGATTGAACCACACTTTTAACACAAACTACTGTTTGAAATACGGTCAGTCAGACGGGTACCCAGGACAATCCGTAGGCAATTTCTCTGGAAAACATCTAGCAAATCTTCATCGCTTTTCGGCGCGATTTCTTCCGCTTGCTAAAACCAGCCATGTCCGAAGGATTTTTTTAAGATAATTGGACCGAGCTTCATGCCTTCGCTTCTGCCTTCTATACAAAGGGAAGACCAACGCGCTAGAGCTCATTTGAGGGAGTTTCAAGCTTGAGAGATGAATACCGTCATTACAGTTCCCAAACATAATACTAACATAACTAAAACATAACTAGGTAAGGTTAGTTTGCATCCTTGAAGCAATTTTATTCGCTGTCTTGTTAAGAGAATGAGTTTTAAAAAGAATGGAAAGCTTAAAAGAGTCGCATATTTGGTGATGTGACCTAGGAAAATAGGGATTAAAAAGCACTACTAACACTTACGGTGTGCCTCCTGACGACTTTATTGAAAAAGTAGATACTTTTTATGAAAATCCGATTTTTAAAATAATAAATCAACAATTTTTTTTTATATTCAAAGTAAATGGTGACACTAAATCGTGACCGCCAATACGGCCAACGTTATATTTGATTTTCAGCTGTCTGGCCACTTACCTATAAGCTCCATCCGTGTGCCATCTTTGGTTTTTCAAAGTAGTCCACTAGCACGTGATTATTCAAAGTCGATATCGTCGTGATTGGTCAACGATTGACCAAGCTCAGTTCCTCAAGTCGGTTGACTCGATACTAACTAAAATTAATGTCCCGTTTCAGCTCCTCGAAAAGTCACTCTAGTTGCCCAAGATTGAGGTCCTTATTTGTATTGATATATATTGTGCTGAAATAATCCATGCCCTCCGCTTTGCTGAAGAACAAGCTGTCTCCATGCAACGTGTCCGCAAGGAATTCATTCCTGGTTGGTCCACAAATCCAGAGCTTTTAACTTCATGTGGCCAAGCGAAATTTCGGTTTTCTATATGGAAAGAGTGTGGGAGTCCAACTGTCAGGCATGTGAACGACATACAGATCTCTACGAAGCGGAGGTTTTCCAAAACTCCAGCTAAAAATCATAGAAATCTTGTTAATAGCTATTCTGGTCGTGCAAAACAAGATTAAAATATGGTATTTAAATTTGTCTCCTTCTCAGCACCTCCTTCTTCGTCACCATCCTCAGCTGACGAAAATTTTTTTTTACTTCAAAATTTAATGAATTACACCAGCCTGAACCGCAGGGAATATATTATCTCAACTAGAACTGTTCCTAGGGAGGGGAGGGTGAACAGGGCAGTTTCTCCGAGTGCCATGGTTTCGGGGGGGGGGGGGCTGCGTATTTGGCCATTTAACCCAATTTTTTGCGTTAGTTCGGCTTTTTTTTTGCTTTTTGTTAGGTCAGGAGACGCGCCCTCCCGAGAGAAAAGAATTAAAATCATGAAAATGCTTGCTTCTTCCTCGTCTATATTTTCATGAGTTGGTGTCTCTGAATTTGTCTTGAAATGCAGACACGAGAATAAAACCAAATTAATAAAAACTATTTTTCGCAATTTCATTAAGCAAAAGATTCATCTCAAAACTTAAAGCTAAATTGTACAGTTAGAAAAATATTTGGAATCTGGCTGAATGGAATGCTATAACAAAAATTAGTATAAACCACTTAGGATATCTAATGAAAAAGGTGTAAATAAATTTAATATAAAGATGTATTCGATGAAATGGAAATTTAAATTTTTACTTCCGTTCCAAGTGCGTATTACTACATATAGGTTATGTTGCCTGTAAGCAAGCCCACTTTACGCATTTTTAGTTTGCCCCATGGAGGAGGATGATCAACCAGAAATGGATGCGCTTAAAAAATTAGCCTTCCTGGAAACTATGCTGCTTTGCACCATAGTTTCCAGTTTAAAGCACTTTAAACAAAAGTAAATATTTACCAAGCTTTCCAGCAGTCAGAAACGATTGTTGTTTCGTTAGAAACGATTTTCTTGGCAGCACATACATTTCTATCGCAGCTAACAGTGTCTGCGGTCCTATCCTCAACAGGTATAACGAAGGCCAAACCAGAACCACGCTCTATACCGCCGAAAACCCATTGTCCTTTAATGAGTCTTCCTCTGTTATATTTGCGTTTTCTGGTTTTTGCTTCATCTATTTCAACCACTTTCAGCAGCCTTCCCATGGGTCGGGATTCGAAATATAATTTCACGAGACACACCTCGCGACAAGAAAGTTTCATTTTCCTAACTTAACCCCTTTCCAAGATAGCAAAAGGGAGCCAAAGTCGAACTTTACCAAAATTTTAACGGGAGAGTGGTATGGCTAAAAAGGGAGAATTCAGGCATTTTGACTAATTATATCTATCATTTTTCTTGGAAAACAGATTTTACGTTAAGTTAGAAGATATGAGACAATAATTTTGATGTCAAAAGTTCTTATTTTAAGTTATTTCTGTAAGGAAGTGTAATACAAAACACATTTTAGAAAAATTAAAGCTTTTTCATCATCTTAAGTATCGAATAAAATAGGGGAAGAGAAAGAGGAAGAGTCATTAGAGAACGATTTTCGGGATTTTGCTATGATTTCAATTAAAGAAAGAGCGCTTTAACTTCTTTTTAATTACCCTGTATGTTTTGCACTAGCTTACCTACAAAAGAGGTTTTGATCTTACCTGAAACTGGAACAAGGATGAATAATCCAATGGCCGGCAGCTTTTTGTCTAATTCTTTCTTTCATTAGTGCTTTTTTACTTCCAAACAACTTCATTGCAAGTTTATTATCCGTGGGCTGAAATAAAGCCTGAAGCTGATTGCGAAGAAAAGAAGCTTTGGGCTCGTTTATGATAGGCTGACTAGCAGTGGTTAATTCTTCTTTTGGCGTTCCATATAGGCTAACATCATCACCACCAACACGAGTGCATATTGATGGCTCACGACAGTTCATCTCGCTCAGGTTATACTCTGTAACACTGGCAACTGCTGCTTCGTCCTCTAGAGCAGTCAACAGCGAGTCTGAGCAAGTCGGGCCACTGTTACCAAGCCCATCGCGTCCCACAAGTCCTAATCTACGGGGGCTTCGTAACTCCTCTTCCGAGGGTGTACTCACGCGTCCATTTGCTAAACGCAAGCTTGGTAATCGTTTTGTTTTTCTACCTAAGCTACCGTAGCGATTATTCGGAATACTACCTCTTGGTATTGGGGGTGAAGTCCAAGTATGCTGGTTCTGAGCCGACCAATTATTTTCACTTTGTTTAGATATTAGACTATTTTAGCTAAATTAATGCTAATGTTATCACCGAAAATTTAATGTTGCGGAGTACTCTTTTTTTACTCAATATGCTGAATTAATTGAATCCGTAAACGGAATTAAAGACACGATAAAATCCTTGAAGAAAAGAAAAATAAAATAATGAAAAAGAAATTAAACAGAAAAAACGTAAACATTACTTTAAAAACCTTCCGAAACTTGCCCCCCCTCCAAGGCAACGAAAAAACTAACATACATTAGATATTATCACCCTACATTAGTCAGTCATATCACTTCCTTATTTGCCCCACCCCACATTGGTGCCTGAGGGATCGAAAATAGAGGATTACTTAATAGGGAAAAAAGAGGAAACTTTTACATTACACGTAGCATTAGATTCTGTTATAAATAGGGTTCACTTTGGACAATTTCATCTGTATTTTTGTTATATTTGTTATACATATTTTGTTATGCAAAGTTTATTGAGAAGAGAAGTGTGGTTTTAGAAAAGGTAGAGGATGTGTCGACCAAATTTTCACTCTCCGGTTAATAATAGAAAAATGCCTGAGTTATCAAACACCTTTCGTCCTCAGTTTTATAGATTACGAGCAAGCATTAGATTCTGCTGATAGAAGAGCATTAGCAAAGGTTTTATCCTTGTATGGTATACCAGACCAATACATTAAAGTGATTAGTGCTATTCAGGAGAGTAACACTGCTGTGGATAAATGTAGGAAATGAGGTTAGTAACTGGTTTAATATACAATCAGGTGTTAAACAGGGTTGTGTTCTATTTCCATTTATATGGATAACTTTGATGGACTTGTTCTTAACGAGAACAAGAAAGGCAATGGGAGAACATTGAATCAAATTGGGAAGTGAAACTTTTGCTGGAAATAAATTATGCTGATGATTTAAGCATCCTAGATACAAGTATGAGCGATATGAATGAACTGTTAAGAGGTATTGCAAATTCAGGGTGCTAGAGTAGGTTCAAAATTAATATTAAGAAGACTTGAGTCGCTAAGGCTAGGAATAAGTGAAGATGAAAAGATGACGTTGTTTATTTAATTAGGTTGAGAATTAGAGGATTGCAGCCGTCCAACATCAGGCTGTTAGAGCCTTCCCCCGGCGGTTGTGTGCATTTCTAGTTTTTGTAATTTAGTAGTTAATAAAGAGTTCATTAATTCAAAAAAAATTCTGCTCCTCCAAGTGGCATTATTTTATATCCCACACTACATATGGAAAAGCTGGGATTCTGAAGGAATCAAAATGCTGATACAGGACTTAAATTGAGTTCATGGTTTAGAGAAGAAGAAGAAGACTTAACAGAAGGATTTCAAAAAGAGGCTCGGATATTACTCAGAAATTACATTAATTACCTTAATTCGCACATTGGAGTTATTTCAGAAACAATCTATGGGCCAATAATATGTATGCAAGGGTATACTTTATTTGTAAAAATCTTAAATTGCTTGAACGCCCTTTTCTAAGCTTATCTTTTAGACAATTTTCTTGGTTACGAATTCACAAAATATGGAGGAGAAGTAGTGCAGTTTCTTTACCAGCATCCTAAGGATAAAATCGATCCAATGTCTTCGGATCTTTCCGAAACAGGCAAAATGTGCCGCTTATAATTGTGGAGGAACAGGAACGATCCAAAAAGTGGATATATTGTGCTTGCTGCTTTTAAATATATATATAGATGAGAAGATCTTTGTGTTCTTGTGGTTCTGGTTTATTGTTCTATTTTGTCTGTCTCTGCTCGTACTGTTCTATAGAATATTAGTATTTTGCTGTAAGACTACACGCCAATTGTCGCTTCATATGCGAGCCAGATTTGCATCTGACGATGATGTTATTATAGTGAATACGAAATGTGGAGTTGGTGATTGGTTTTTGCTCATTCAACTAGCAAGGAATATAGATCCGGCCAATTTTAAAGTCTTTCTTGGAGGTTTGGCTTCGGACTTCAAAAATATGAAGTCCAAATGAATTGAAAGCGCAATGCTTTCAGGTCAAACCTCTTAAAAGTTGCGTTGGATGACATAGAACTAAATCATGGGCTGAGAACCTTACACAGGAAATGTATTTTTCAACCTCCAGAGAAAAAATATCCATTTTTTAGTTCAAGACAACAATGATAAATTTTCGTGACCAGTTTTTAACGGATTAGCAGAATTTTATGGCCGATTTACTGCAATTAGCTGACGAGACAAAAAAAATCGGGGATAATTTGCTGGTGGAAAAAAAAAGTTCAAGTAGTCTTTGGACTTGCTATTGCTTATTAATAATTGGGCTGGCAGCTATTCCATTATCAAATTTATCTATCCAATTGGAACTGGATTCCATGAAGAATAAAGAGAAATAGCCTACTTTGTTGGTAGCTAGGAAGGGCGTATCCAAATTTTTTTCGGGGAGGAATTTACAAATAATTTCTTTTTAAAAACTCTTTAAAAATTATTTATGTGAAATTTTGTTACGTTTTTATGATTTGGGCGTTTTTTCGGAGGGGGGGGGGGGTCAATGTCTTCACCCCCCTTCTGTCTTAGTAACTACTCTCTAGAATAAAGCCAAAGACTTAAAGAAATTGATTAGAGATAAAACTGAAGCTTGCCTATAAAAATAAAAAACTAATGCCACACATCAGCGCCCGGCAAAATAACGATGTTAATTGTTAAGCCTAATTAAAACTATCAATCATTTTGTTTTCTTTTGTTTTTAGATATTGTGTTTTCCATCCCTTATTTTAACTTTACATTCGGTTAAACAATCAGAGAGAGAATTCCATCAGTAGGATAATTAATATTCTTAGTTGTCTGCACCAACAATCTGGTGGTACATATGTCTTGAATTTTCTGGAGTTCTCAGGTAACAGAATATGGCTTCTATTAAATTGACTTGTAAAAAATCATCTAGGGTTTAGTAGCATAAAAGTTATTCTGTTTCTTTTAAAATCTATATCTTGAGAAACAAGTCTCGAAACTGGTATTGACACTGATCAGCTGATTTGCCCCTAATCTGCTGAGTACCGGTGCCCTTGTGTTTTTAACTCCTATCATTCTTCTTATTACCTACTTCTACCCGTTTGATTTTACTGAAGCATTAACTTGTCGAACTTGGTCAGGGACTTGAAATTGACCAGGTGGTGCGACAGGGATCGGTCTGGCGGTTGCCCGGCGTCTTTCCGAAGAAGGCGCCGAGGTGATGGTCTGGGATCGGGACGCGTTCGGTCTGGAGACATCGACCGGATTGCTGAGAGGCGTGCGTGGTCTGGCGGTCGACGTCTCCGACAACACGGCGGTCGAAAAAGCCGTAGCCGAGACGGCGTCCGCCCTCGGCGGGATCGATATCCTGGTCTGCAGCGCCGGGATCACCGGTCCCAACACCACCACCTGGGACTATCCGCCAGACGACTGGCGCCGGGTCTTCGATGTCAACGTGCATGGGTTGTTCTACTGCAACCGCGCCTGCGTCCCCCATATGCGGACCGGCGGTTACGGTCGCATCGTGAACATCGCATCGGTCGCCGGGAAGGAGGGAAATCCGAATGCACCGGCCTACAGTGCATCCAAGGCAGCGGTGATCGGGCTGACGAAATCCCTCGGCAAGGAACTCGCCAAGGAACCGATCACCGTGAACTGCATAACACCGGCGGCGGTGCGCACGGCGATCTTCGACCAGATGACTGAAGAGCACATCAACTACATGCTGTCGAAAATCCCGATGGGGCGCTTCGGCACGGTCGAAGAGGTCGCGGCCCTCGTCGCCTGGCTGGCCAGCGAGGAATGCTCGTTCACGACGGGAGGCGTGTTCGACGTTTCCGGCGGCCGGGCGACGTACTAGCTCCCGGTCAGTTCAACGGCACGAACAATCCCATTTGGCCGCTGTGGATGTCCGGCTTGCCGACATAGCCGAGTGATAGCTTGCCGAATAGTCTGCGGGCTAACGGGTCAGGCCGTCATCATACAAATGAATTATGGCTCGTCTCTGAAAATAGCTGGCGGCTCCGGAAGATTCGATCCCGGAGCAGGGAAAGCCGGGAAGCTGCTTTGGCCGCCCTTTGCTATTCCAGGCCCATGCAGTTCGCATAGTAGCTGACCGTGGCCGGCCAGTCGGAGAAGATGCCCCTGATGCCGACATCCTGGGCCAGGACATGCAGCAATTGGTATACCGCGCCATGGCACGCCGGGCAGCCGGCCGTCGCCCGGCCCGGACGCGTCGCACCGGTCCGCCGCCTTCACAAGGCCATCCCAGTCGCGGGAAGCAATCGCATTGAGTTCGGATTCGGCTTCACACTGAGCGATCAGCGCGTCGACATACTCGCGGCACGAAAATTTGCGGCCACGCAGCCCGGCGACGGCCTCGGTAACCGACAGTTCGATGAGTTCGCCTGTCATGGATCCTCCGAACAAACCGGCCGGAGCTCAATCAACCTGGAAAGGTGAACTGCGCCGGCTTCACCCGGCAATCATTGCGCGCCGTATCCGCGTCGTGCATCCTCAATAGTGAGGATATTTGAGTCCTAGTTGAGCGCTACGCGGTTGATGAGTTGCCTGCGGCCGGAGACATCCGGCTTGCGGTAGACATGCTTCAGATGGGTCCGGACGGTGCTCACCGCGATGCAGAGTTCGTCGGCGACTTCCTGGTCGCTGTGCCCGAGCAACACCGACATCGCAATTTCCTTTTCCCGCCGTGTCAGCCCAGCCTGTTCCGCCGAACGTTCGAGGGCGGTTAGCAACTGGATCTCCGCATCGGGATTCTCTTCCCTCATCCTGCAGACACGCATCGCGTTCGTGAAAGCCGGACCGATCGCATCGAGGATCTCGACATCGCGACGCGAGAAATCTTCCTTCCCGCGCGAACGCCAGATGCGCAGATCGCCAATGTTGCGGCCTGAAGCGTAGGCATAGAAGTTCATGCCGTAGTGCAGACCGTCTCGCGCCAGGAAGTCGTTGAAGAACTCGCTGCGCTCGAACCTGCGCCGCGAGATGATCTCCGAAACGCAGGTCGCGGTCTTCCGCCGCTGCAGGGTCGGCGTGATCGGATCGCGGAACTGGAAATATGTCTCGTAGTTCCGCAGATTACCGTCGTCCATGTTGATGGACACCCGCTCAAGAAAATCGCCCGGGTTGTCGCGCCACACATAGGAAGCGAAATAATCGGCATCGAGCAGGTCGAGCAGCAGTGTCCCGATGCGCTGCCGCAAGGCGGCGGAATCGAGTACTTTGGGCAAAGTTACTCAAAAGCAAAGAAAAAGGGCAAGGAATAAGAAAAAGCCTAGTCAGTTGGCTGTGGAAAAAGGCAAGCTTTTCCTACAATTTGTCCTACTGTAAATCTCTTTACAGCAGGATGCAAAGCCATTCAGAATAAAGAAAGATACAAAATTGACCCTTATAATAGATAACAAGCTGGTATCTTCATCACAACCCTAAGCTATTTCAGTGCCACCAAATGAGGTAGACATTAGACTGCTGGCAGATGAATTGGCATCATTGTCAGGGTACTTCATATAATGTTGTGTGGCTGCTAGCAATGAGGCAAACATTTATAGCGTTGGCGAAGGAGTCTTGATTTTTGTCAAGTTCGGTATGGAAATAAAATTATTCCATTTTGGCCTATCTATTACGTACACTTCATTTGTGTCTCTGTCTCCAGGGAACTGTGATAAATGATGCCAACCTTTGCATGCTTATACAGGCCGCAGAACTGTCACTATCCAACCTTCTTGTGTTGGGTCTGCATTCCCTAGGGCTTTCCCTATCAGCACATAAACTTTTCAGTCTTGTGTTTATAACACATACCCTCGTTGAACAGTTTTATTACGTTGATATGCTTCATTGTTTTTATTTCAGAAAACGATCTATTTTTCAGTCCTTACTCCTCGTAAATAGTACTCAATAATATAATTTGGGAAGGACTATAAAAAAAATTGTTCGGGGGAGCGATTGCTCCCTTTGTCTCCCCCTTGCATCCGTGCTTGGATGGAGTTGGGATTTTGTTAGTGCTTAGGTCAAGAACGTGCCCAATAGGGTGGGAGTTTAGGGTTTTGAACCCCCTCCCATTAATGTTTGTCCAACTCATAAAAACGTAACAAAATGCATGTAAACAAGTTTTTGAAACGTTTTTCATCTTTCTGTAACCCTCCTACCAAAAAAACAAAATCATGGATACATTCAGGGCTTAAGGGCTAGCTTAAGGGCTTAAGGGCCAGTTACTTTCTTTTTTTTGCCGCTTCAAAGGCTATAATTTTGAAAATATTTGCTGTGATTTAAAAGATGGCGTGCACGCCCTTACAATAGCCGCTTTCGCGGTGTTGCGAGTTACTCATTTGTGCGAGCGTTATGGTGAGTGACTTTAATTTCACTTATGAGAGAATCAAGCGAAATGAATATTCAGTCAATGGCATACTTGGCAGTCTTGGCCGGGTTTTTGTCCGGATTTACTTCTCATCGCCAGACCCGTGCCGATGATCGGCCAAACATCATCGTCATCATGGTCGATGACATGGGCTTCTCCGATATAGGAGTCTATAGCAGCGAGATTAAGACTCCTTATTTGGATGGGATCGCCAAAAGCGGAGTCAAGTTTACCCAGTTCTACAATACAGGTCGGTGTTGTCCTACTCGAGCGTCGCTGCTGACCGGCTTGTACCCTCATGAGACCGGGATTGGCTGGATGACCACCGATCAGAAGACGCCAGGGTATCGCGGTCACTTGAATCAAAACTGTGTCACCATTGCCGAAGTACTTAAAACCGCAGGATATTTCACGGTGATGACAGGTAAGTGGCACGTTGGATTCAACCATGGTGTGACGCCGGAAAATCGCGGGTTCGACAGAAGTTTGAACTTGCCAGCCGGAGGGTTGCATTTCAGTGACCAGACCGGACCCAAAGGGGGAACCAAACTTTTTCTAAATGGGGATGAAGTTTCCCGGGACGATCCCCAGTTTGATCCTCCCTGGTATGGAACTGATCTATGGACCGACCAAGGGTTAGAATTTATTGATGAAGCTATGAAGGCAAAGAAGCCTTTCTTCTGGTACCTCTCTTATGTTGCGCCGCACTTTCCTTGCATGGCACCTGAAAAGACAATTGAGAAGTATCGAGGAAAATATATGAAAGGCTGGGATCGCTTGCGACAAGAACGCTATGCTCGGCAAATCAAATGGGGGTTGATTTCGTCGAATTGCAAGCTGGAGCCGAGGCCTGAACAAATTCCCGCGTGGGATTCACTTTCGGCTGAAGAAAAGAAACGCTACGACGATATGATGGCCATTTATGCGGCAATGATTGATGAATAGCACTGCGTTAGCTATTTTAATAAACGAATACAAGTACGAATGAAAGTGAAAATACCCCAAATGTTTTAATTAGGAAGTGGAAACACTAGTGATTTTCTCCTGAAAAATCAATTAGTTGCTTTAGTTGGGTATATGTAAGGGCTTGGGGTTAATGGTTCGAGACGTTTCCCCATTGAAAATTCAAGCAAATTGAGCAGTCACAGAAAAATCACAGAATAGGTCGAATTACTGATCTGAAGTCCTAAAGGGTACCAAAAGGTCCACATATAAAAAACAGTACTAGAAAAGGGCTAGTTAGTCTTTGACCACTTTTAAGTTAAAAAAAAGACTAGAATTCTCAATTACTGATCGAATGAGTATCCTCCGAAGCTTTCATACAACCTAGACTAGAAATATACCTTGAAATAAAGAAGGATTTTACATCAATATTTACCTCCAACTCCTTCCTTAGAACTAATTCTCTATTTATTTGAAGGCCCAATGAGATTTGGGATGTTTGGGCAAAAATAATGCATACAACGAGAGAGAATTTCTCCTATAAAGCAGAAGAAGGGAAGCGGTTGTCCTCGCAAAATATTCTTCTTGTTTCTTCCAGTATTTTCATTAGCTTTGTAAAAACCCCTTTCTTGATTTTCGTTTCTTCT
This sequence comes from Alatinidae sp. Z8VKAUB7J3, assembly GCA_010016025.2. Lineage (NCBI taxonomy): Eukaryota > Metazoa > Cnidaria > Cubozoa > Carybdeida > Alatinidae > Alatinidae sp. Z8VKAUB7J3. The sequence continues at coordinate 143,950,530 of JAAAKM020073195.1, forward strand.
GTTTTTTATCCTTTTCTTTACTTGAAATATTGTTTGTTTATTTGGAATAAGGAGTTCTTTCCATTTTAAATTTGCTTGGTTCTGACTTACAGGTTGACTCCATGTTATTCATTTTATCTTTTGCGTTTTTTCTAAACTGTTATCTTTTTTAGTTATACCAATTTGTATTTTTCGTTCTTTTTACTTTCAGCTTTGTCTGTTTTTGTCATTTTATTTTTGGGTTGTTTGTCTCGCTATTATTTTCTCTCAAAAAATGTGAACATATTTCCTTGAAACTTTCAAAAGCATTTTTCATTGAGAAATTTTTTTTTTCCAAGGAGACTATTAGATTTGTTAATTCTTCTAATTTGAGTTTTATTCTGTTTTAATTTCCTCAATGTTTCTTTCTGTATTGCGGGCGCGAGGGCGACGTGCTCTTGGGCCTTGCCTCGGACGGGGTGCATTCCAACGGCTACTCGCTGGTGCGCAAGCTTGTCGAGGTCTCGGGCCTTGGCTGGGAGGCGGAGAGCCCCTTCGGCGAAGGCACCTTGGGCGCGGCGCTGCTGACGCCCACGCGGCTGTATGTGAAGCAGTGCCTCGCCGCGGTGCGGGCAGGCGGCGTGCATGCGCTGGCCCATATCACCGGCGGCGGGCTCACCGAGAATCTGCCGCGGGTGCTGCCCGAGGGGCTGGGCGCGGACATCGACCTCGACGCATGGGAGCTGCCCGGTGTGTTCCGCTGGATGGCGAAGACCGGCAATATCTCCGAAGCCGAAATGCTCAAGACCTTCAACTGCGGCATCGGCATGATCCTCTCGGTCGAGGCGGAGCGCGCCGATGCCCTGACCGAACTGCTGGAGGCTGAGGGCGAAAAGGTCAGCCGCCTTGGCACCGTCACCGCCGGCACCGGCATGCGCTACGCAGGCAGCCTGCTGTGAGCCACAAGCGGGTCGCGATCCTGATTTCCGGCGGCGGCTCCAACATGGTGTCGCTGCTGGAAAGCATGACCGGCGATCACCCGGCGCGGCCGTGCCTGGTGCTGGCCAACAGTGCCGATGCGGGCGGTCTGGCCAAGGCCGAGGCCCTGGGCGTGCCCACCGCCGTGGTGGATCACCGCCCCTATGGCAGCGACCGCGCAGCGTTCGAGGCCGAGCTGGTGAAGCCGATCCTTGAAGCAGATGCCGATATCGTCTGCCTTGCCGGTTTCATGCGGGTGCTGACGGCCGGTTTCGTCGAACAGTTCGAGGGGCGGATGCTGAACATCCACCCCTCGCTTCTGCCGAAATACAAGGGCTTGCACACCCACGCCCGCGCGCTGGAGGCAGGCGACGCCGAGCATGGCTGCAGCGTGCATGAGGTGACGCCGCGCCTGGACGACGGCCCGGTCCTGGGCCAGGCGCGGGTGCCGGTTCTGCCCGGCGATACGCCGGACACGCTGGCGGCGCGGGTGCTGGAAACGTGTTGGTGTCATTGCATATTATGAAAATTACTAAAGTTAAGATAAAGACTCTTAGCTTGCAGGGAATTATAGTTTAGACAAAAAATGAAATGTCATAACATATGTATGTCACCATCAAGGTTATATCCAGGACGGAGGGGGTAATGAGTTTGAAACCTCACGAAATTTTTGTCTAAATAAAAAAATAGTAAAAAAATAAATTTGAATAAGTTTGTGATGCGTTTCGTAATTTTTTTTATGTAATCCTCTCCCCTCCTCATAAAAATTCTGGGAAAGATCTTGGTCACCACCCATATGGCCATTACAGCATTTTTTTTTTTTAACTAAGGTCCTTAGCTTGGGCTAGATGGGTACCTTTTGAAGACTGAGTCATGTAAGCATGGGCCTCTGTAAATGGTGTTGTAGTCCTCTTGATGCATTCAAGTGACATTGGATTAACTTCCAGGGAGCTTTTAAGAAGCTTTAATCAAAAACTCGGTCTGAAACTTAGGAATAAAAATCCAATACCTTCAGCATAAATAATTGATCTGAAACAGGGGGTCTCTTTGCCATAAATTGACACTTTCTAGTTTTTCTCTATTTCATGTTTACTCATAAACATGGAAGGCTTTCATAAAAGCTGAATTTCAAACTCCATCACTCATATTTTATTTTGTTTTTGGCAATTCCATGATCTCAAAGTGCTAAAAAACAGCAGTTGAAATCCTCACAATGGGTAGTCAAACCTTCCGTAGTAGCAACTTTGGTAAAATTCTAGTTAATTGACTTCTTGCTATCTCAGAAAGAGTTTAGGTTAGGAAAATGAAACTTTCAGGGATAAACCTATAGACTAAAGTCCCAGGAAGGTGTTTTGAAGCAACTACCTCCACTCCTTCTCCCTCTAGAGGGATCTGACCTTTGATGACCTTTAAAAATATGTGTGTTATAAAAGTGAAACCTTGCAAAATAAATCTTCTGCTTAGTTGAAGTACAACAAAATTGTTTTCAGTTTCATAACTTTGCTCAATTCCATTTTATAAGGTTTTAAAGATATGCAACTCTTCGAATGGAGCGATCCAATGCGTGATCTGCACAACAACATCAACATCATTCGGGCCGTGTCACCGGTCGCGGTCGGAACGACCGGTACCGGCAAGACCTCCGGCGCGATCGACCTTCAGGGTTACGAATCCGCTGAACTCGAATTTTCCTATGGCGCGATCACCGCAACCAACGCGGTGTTTACGGCGACCGTTCTGGAGGGCGATACCGCTACCGGGTCGTTCACCAGCGTTGCTGATGCCGATCTGATCGGAACGGAATCCGACGCCGGTGTTGCCGCCGGAACGCGGACGTCCGGTTCGACGATGAACGTCACCAGGCGGGTCGGGTACCGCGGCAGCAAGCGGTACATCAAAGGCAAGGTCGCCTCAACGGTGACTGCCGGAACGCCGATCGGCATCAACGTGCTGCGCGGTAACCCGCACCACGCACCGGCCGCCTGACGAACGCCAAACCAGCGCGCCGGCCCGGTTTAGTTACTTTGCCGGCGCAGCTTTCCCAGGTCTAATGAAAAACCAGCTCAACAATGGCGAACGCCAGGTCGCGCCGACGGTCGACGGGATCCGCAGGGATCATGTCGCCCGCTATGAATTCGCCCGCGACCAACTGCCGGCCAAGTCCCGCATCGTCGATATCGCCTGCGGAATCGGTTACGGCGCCGCCATTCTTGCCGACCAAGGGCACGATGTCGTCGCAGTCGACAGCAGCGAACATGCCATCCGATACGCGAAGAAGCACTTTGCCCGTAAACGCGTGCGCCACGTGCAGATGGACGCGAACGATCTCAAGTTTGGCAAAGGCGAGAAATTTTTCGCCGCGGTCTGTTTCGAGACGATCGAACACCTCGAGGATCCGCTGCCGGTTTTGAAGCGGCTCTGCAAGGCAACACCGACCCTGATTGCCAGCGTACCGAACGAAACCGTCTTCCCGCATCGCGGCCAGATCCGGTGCTAATAAAAGCGTTGCGCAATGCCCACGCCATGCTGACAACGGATACCGTCGGTCTGCCAACACTCAATGCCGCGCCTGCATCACTCATAAAAATTTTAAAATTAAGGAATTTTCTTGATCCTGCAGTGGCAATTTATTGATTATGTAATAGCTATCAAATTCTTCTCTTGAGCCCTTTCCCCTCCTTATAAAACCGTGGCTACGGGCCTCATGATACGCTTCAATTTCTGTTTAATAAGTATGAGAATGCCTCATTAAATTCTTCCAAAATTATAAAACTTTTGACTTGGACGAGAAATGTGTTTTCCCTGTGCTTGCATTAAAGTTATATTAATCCTGTAATTTCGCACAAGGCAAAAACTCAAACTTATTTAATTGATTTTAGGGTATATTCAGTTCAGTCTTGATAGAAATAATTATATTATGGAAAACTGGGGAAGGTAAAACTGTGAAGGAGTAACTTGACATGAATTAAATTACAAAAATGATGTACTTTAATTCTTTTGAAATCTCGCTAGAGATGACCTAAGCAGAAACTTTGAACAGATTGGGGTAGAAGAGGGAATTCTTGTCAGTTTTCTGGTCTAAGATCTACTACCATAAAGGAGTTTGTACATGTAGCACCTATTTCAGTGCAGCTGAAAACAAAAAAATGTCTTCGACGCTGTACAGATATTCACTGGCTGCCTTAACGTTGCACTATTAACACTGAACATAAATCTGTGAGTTTCGGGTGAAAAAATCAATATTTTCAGTATTCTTGAAAAGACTGATGTTTCAAATATGTTTTATTGATTGTGCCAGGATTTTTTTCACTAGTGCTATCTTTTTATTTCTTGCTATCTCTTCTATGTCTGTAATAATTTTTTCAACTGGTCCTGTTGCAGATAGGATTTTCTCCGTCTTTGGACGAGTTCTCATTGTTGAACATCCAATTGTCCGTGTCTGAAAAAAAGTGCAGGTTCAGAATTATTTACTCCATGAAGGAAACCATCAATTTGCCATATACTTCAAGGCATAGTGTACTAGAACATATCTAGAATGCGTCAGTAGCAGTTAGGTAGTAAACCAAGTACAAGCACTTGAGTACTTATTTTTTTTTTTTTTTATCCTTTAAATTAAACTAGGCGCCATACTCGGTTTCGAATTCGCTGACAGCCGCAGCGATCGCCTCCCGCCCCTTCGACCAGACCGATTTCGGCAGCACCAATGGCCGCCCTTTGATGTGCAGGACATGGTCCGGCGAGGCGATGCCACGGCGGGACAGTTCGACAACGTCCTTGCGGTCCCAGATGGCTTTGGAAGCGGTATTGTTGCGCAGGTCGAAAATCGGCATCGCCATATCGGGGTCGCCGCTTTGCTCAGCGATCACTCCGCGCAGAACCGGTAGCATGGACAGATCGTCCGCCTCGAACCGTTCACCCAGCGCGGTCGGACCGGTCATGCCGAAATAGGCCGCTGCGGCGTTGGTCTGCTCCACCACGCGGCGATAGCTTTGTTCGGCGGTATCTCCGAAAGCAACGTGGCCGTGCTTCAGCAGCACCAGGCCTTCGATGTCGGGGTTGTCCTCGTAGATTTCGGCCGCGCGCTTGTCGAGCGCGAAGCCCGGCATGAGGTAGGGGACCACCGCCACGCGTCCGCCGAAAATCTCATGACAGACCTCTTCCGCGTTCGGCAGGCTGGCCAGAACGAGAAACGGGGTCGCGTGGGTGTGATCCACATAAGTGTGCGGCAGGAACGCATGCAGCAGGGTTTCGATCGATGGATTCGGCGAATTCGCGTCCAGCAGGTTGCAGCGCTGCGAATTGATCATCTCCTCGTCGGTCAGGCCGTCGAGCTGTCTCTGCCGCAGCAGCGGCTCCAGCCAGATTCCCGGCAACCCCGGCGCTTCGATCGAATCGAGATCCCAGCCCGATCCCTTGACATGGAGCACCCGCCCCTTGTCGCCGTAAAGGTCGGCACGCTCGACCTTTACCGATGTATTGCCGCCGCCATGCATCACCAGATCGGGATTTTTTCCGATCAGCCTCGAGGGGTAGACGCGTTCGGCGAGTTCCTGATCGGCCGGATCGCCGCCGGCACCATCGCGCCAGCGCTCGGCTTCCTTCGGATCGTAGAGGTTCTCAATCATGGCTCTTGCTCTATTTCATGTCTCGATATTTGAAACTCCTCCTAAACGTTTCCTAAAAGTTTCGCCTCAATACCCTTAGTGTCATTAGTTACGGTAACTGTAGTGGTAATATTAAAAGTATAAAAGCATAGTGCATTTTGGCTAGTTCAAGATCCCCGAAACATACCGTTAAAGGTCAAACCTAATAATATAATTTGTTATTCGGATATTACTTTGTCACCTTTTTGAAAGCCCACAAGCTCATAGCTCGTTTTGATTTATTTCAACATCCGCCTAAATATTCCTTAAAAGCTTCACCTTAATGCCCTTAACTTGCGCAGTTGCAATAGTTGTAGCAGCATTAGTACCAGCATGGGCATTGCATCTTTGGTTTCTTCAACATCCCCTTCAACATACGTTGAAAATTTCACCTTCATACCGTCAACCATATATGAAGCATTTTTAATGCGTCTACTTGACAACCTGTGTGGGCCTTGTGTGTTTCGAAGTTATTTCCATACAGCTTTTATATATTCCACATTTTTTGCCTTAATGTTGTTAATAGCAGTAGTAGTAGTAGCGGTAAAATTATTTGTTGTAGCCTAAGCTCTAGTGGCAGTAGTGGTAATAGAAGTAGTAATAATAGTAACAGTAGTCGTAATATAAGTAGAAGCAATAGCAGTAGGATGCAAATATTTTCTTTTGATTAGTTCAACATCCCTCACAAAAAGCCCTGTTAGTTTCAACTTTACACACCAAGCTGTTCAAAGATATTGCTGTTATACCCTTTTGACAATCTGCATACAGACGGCATATTGTGATTCAGTTTGCTTTCCCCCACTAAAAAGTCCTTGAAAATTTCACCTTCGTAGCCTTATGCATAGATGTAATAGTAGTCACAATAGTAGTATTGGTGTTACTAGAAATACCGGTAGTACTACTAGCATGAATAGTATTAACGTATTGCCTTTTGTTCAGTAGAACATCTCTTTCATCAAGTCCTGGAAATTTCAACTTAATACAATTAGCCGTTGCTATTAAATTCCTGATATGTCCTTTTGATAACCTGTACCTTCATATACTTCTTGAAATTGTCCCAGTCTAGTCTGCCACAATGGATATGCTACTAAGAAAAAAAAGAAAAAAGAAAGAAAAAAAGTGGAGAATATCCGTAAGAAAGTAGCCTCCTAAGTTATTTATTTTATCAAAATAGTCTTAGTTCGGAGGAATCTCAGGTTATATTTTTATTGTATCCGTAAAATGAAGATTCCAAAGAAAAAAGAAAAGAGAACACTTAAAATGTAAACCATGTTATCATTAATATTAATTAATATTATACCCTAATTTAATTTTTGCATACTTTTGGGTAATCATAATAGTTAGATAAATGCGTTTCTTGACCCAAACTGAAATGCTTCTGTGCATTTGAACATGTTTGTTTCTAAAAATTGCCTGGGGGTGGTATATCTTGAAAATCGGCTTTCTCCCTTTTCCCTCCATCCCCTAATATGCTTTTATTAATGCAGAATCCAGGGTTGCAAAAGGAATTTTTTAAAAATTTAGATGACGTTATAAAAACAGAAAAAAGACGTTAAAAAGATGGAAAAAACGTTTCAGGGAAATTTTATCGTTTAGAACTGTTGGATGCAGGAGTTCTTTTAGTACCAAGGACAATGAAAATGAAATCTAATTATTTAAGTTGGTTAGATGGAAATTTGCATGACCGTATTTATCTAAAAAAAAGTAAGAAAAAATAGCAAATTCAATTCTGAAAGAAAAGGACTTCTGTATGTAGCTATGCAGTTTTGTTACTATTGGGCAACAAATTTAAATAGAATAATTGTGACTAAAAAATCACCAAAAGTAAGCTAATGACATATGGTACCAAGCAGCTTAAGAAGGCGTAACTTGCCTTTGAAAATTTAATTGTCTTTGAAATCAACAAAATAATGTTTGAATTTATGGACAGAAATCATTGTCATATTTAGCTAAGTAATATCTTTTATTTATTTCCATAGTTCAATGTGCCAGGGCTGACATAATACTGTCTACATGCACTCTACAATCTTAAAAAAAAAAACAAAAAACTGAGAACAATTCTAAAAATCGCCGTTTTTGGGTACGAACTAGATCAAAATATATAGCTTTGCGAATTTGTAGCCAGTGTTTTATTTTTAAGCATAGATATTACTGTCTGGGAGTTCAAAAGCGGCTAATAGTTGCAGACGTGCAAATAGACTCGTGACTCAGTAATTTCCCCATTTGACTTGTTAACTTTTAGAAATTTCCCTGTTTTTATTTTTATCTCGAAAACGGTAAATGTTTCAATTAGTTATAGACTAAAATTTACATCTTTATTTAAACATTGTCACGCTTTGGTCATCTCCTAGCTGCTTAGAATATGAAGCGTAAATATTATACAAGTTGATTTGCCAATTTATCCTCTTTTCGCGATTCTTTCTTTACGTTTGACTTAAAACTAGGAGCAACCAAGAAGAAAATATAGCTCTCAATAAGTCCATAGCCAGTATTTTACTTTTAAATATGGATATTACAGTCTGGGAGTCCAAAAACGATTGATGTTAGCAGACATACAGACTCGTGACTCAATGCTTATTTGATGAAATTTCCTTTTTTCAAAGGTTGTCTCGAAAACGGTTAATGCTCAAGCAAATATAATGGACCGTTTCTATCTGCCGTTTTACGAAGCATTGCGCTAGCTACTGTGTTTTGAAATTAATTGTCAACAAAAATAACTTAAAATTTTTTACCATGAAACAAAATAAATGAAAAGATACCAGCGACTTCGACTATAACATGAATCCACAAAGACTATTTTCAAGTGAATGAGAGGCAGCCGCGTCCGCATCTTTTTTAGGGGATGGGGCAATAAAAATAGAAATTTAACAGCTTGAATAAGAAATGCTTAGGGATAGCGGCTTGAATGAGGGGGAGGTATTTCACAACCTACATTTTCTCCCTCTTGATCTTGAAATGTTTTCTGGGATATTTTCCTTGGAAAATGCCCTTTTTTCGCACTTCCGTTTTAAAAAAAAATACAGATTTTTAAATACCTTACCTCAAATTCATTAATTTCTAAAAAAACAGTTCTCAGCATATCTTAACAAAATTGTTTTTCAAAATTATAACAGTAATATATAACGAACATAAAATTGACTTTTCGTGAAACAGCTTGACTTACGAGTTCATTTCACGAGTCAACAGGAACCAGAGATCACACGCCTATCTAACTAAATTCCCATTCCGACATTTATAATTGGACAGATATTTATGCCGAAGCTTCTCTCGTTTGCATACAAAATTTGTGAACAAGTAACAGCAAGAATCCAGTTTTAAAGTCTTGAAACTTTCAAGCCTAGTATTTCAAATTCTGCCAATATAAGGTTCTTTATGACTATATTTCTCAAAAGTTTTGCTCACATGCATGTCCAACATGTGATCCAATTTCTGTATTAGACGTTGACCAGTAAGCTGGGCCTGCATGTGAACGCCACTTAAATATATGCAAGAAAAGATTTGGTCAAACTGGGCGCTGTAATTTTCAGGAAATATCTTGTACCTCTATAAAGTTAGAAATTCTTTAGCGCTAAAACTGGTACTTGTGGAGTATTTGGTAAACACTCAAGAAATGAAGTTTGGTCAACCATAACGAAATATGATAGAAATACAACAATTTAGTTAGAAATTTATAAAAGCTACAACAAAGGATTATGGCGGGGGCCGCACAGAACACATTATATTAAATACCTATCTCTATATATTAAATATTTAATACAAATTTACCGACAACATAGATTTCAACAGGGCCTAAGTTAATTTTTTCCGGATAATGCCGGCCAAAAGCCAGTTATTGTCTTATCTTTAGATCCACATTTTCGAATATGTACCGAATAAGGCAAAAGTACCCAAACACCTACTAAAATATTTAAGAAGAGATTGCGTCAGATAGATTTCTGCCCAGAAGTTTCTTATATATAAAAAAAAAACAATGTATTCTCATTTGTACAAAATTAAATGCCGCTTTGCCATTATGATTTTTAAAGGTTGGCAAATTCTTGGAGCTGATTACGACGCTACATGGGACGACGTAAATAATTATGAGACGGCGTGGAACGACGATGACGCATCAGATGTAAAGCAAGACACGAAACCGAGTGAAATCGAAGAAAGAATCAAAGCTGTTTTAGAGCATTCAAGAGGCATTTCTTTTTTCTAATTTAATTTAAATAACAAGGAGTCAACCCCTAAATCCTAACCAAGCAAATATAAAATGGTCAGAATACCTTATTCCAAATAAGCAAGCAATAGTCTAAGCAAAGAAAGTTTTCAAAAAGTCATAAAGCACCGTGCACAAAAAAGTATTGGGTATCGTCCACTAGGCGTATATGAGAAGGGTTTCCCGTCCGAACTACCTTAACTTGTATGGATTATGTAGTTTTTCAGCAACTAATGAGCATTCTGCGTCATTACTTTATCCGCAACTGGGAAGCTCAGTATTTAGTTTTTAGATACTTTTAATAGAGATTAGCTAGCTCAGAATTTTTAATCGATAGCAACTTGGTCCTCCCTGAGGTAAAATCGTAGTTAGGTGCCACAAAATGGCAGAAACACGGTTCTCCCATGACACAATCTTTTTGGTCACTTTAATAGGGTCGAGAGCTTTTAATTTAACTTCAAATAAATCTTTTGCTGATCTTTTAAGATCATCAGTTAGACATGATCACCCCCGGGAAAAAAAGAACAAATAAACACGGAACAGCGACCTTTCTTCGGAGGGAAAAATGGCAAAATTCTACCTTCTTGTAGATAAGAGCTTGGAAACCCTAAAGTGGGCTTCTCTAAAGCCATCTCTTCGGGCTTTTCTTCTCTAGGGGAAACCCAAAAGCGGGCAAAAGAAAATTTACTAAACTAAATTTTCGTGAGATTTTGAATTTTTTACTTCCGATGTTTTAAGAATTGCTATAAAAGCTAAATAGATTTCGCACACCAAGTTCTTTACGAAAATAAATTGGTTTCCACCGTGGTCACACTTAGTACTCATTTCATTATAGATAAAAGTTTTTCAAGAAGGTTTCCAATCGTCGAGCAAAAAGTTATCGGTCTGTATTAGCCACAAGAATTTATATCTGTATTTTCAAAAAAAAACCCTCGAAGAGCAAAACTATTCGAAAAGCTTTCACTAGGCCCACTAGCGTTAAAGTTATCTCCGTCAATAAACTGAACATTTGTTGACTCCGTTTTTCGCACAACCCGTCACAAACCATCCAATTTTACATTTATCCTTAAACTGACGTGTTTATGAAAAAAACAATTTTTATATGTATTCCTTATATTCGCGACTAAAATCAGTTTTTCCATTCTCCTGAAAAGTTGCTGTCTTCTACATACGATGTGCGCAAACATGGACTAGCAAGAGATATTGCTTGCTAGTCCATGTTGCCCTCCACTCCCTCCCCCCAGATGGTCGAATCGGGGAAGCGACTATTTCTAATTTAATCTGGTCTGGTCCCTGATGCGCCTGCCAACTTTCATCGTCCTAGCTTATCTGGAAGTATCCGAACTAGCGAAACCGGGACGGACAGACCGACCGACGGACAGAATTTGCGATCGCTATATAGCACTTGGCCGAAGGGCAAGTGCTATAAAAAATGTTACATTCTGCATTTGAATTACTGGAACCGTATACGTCCCGGTAAATGTCTTTGATCAAAGCTGAAAGTGGTAGCGTTTAATAGCGGCTTTGGATTTCTATCATGCCGGCACGATAAGTGTTTTGGAGGGATACTGAGGTAGTGGGGAGGTGTCATTAGCGTGGGATATTTGAAAACTAGGATGTGTCGATCTTCAATCATTTGCAGCTTGTGAATAAAGAAAACTTTACGAAATTAATTTATCACCTTTCTCCATAAAACTAGAAAAGTTAGCATTTCGAAACAATTTTGAAACGGCAGTACTCTTTTTGGTTTTTACCATCCCAGCAAGATAACTGCTAGGATGCACCGGGGGAAAACTAGGATTTATTGACTTTCAATTTTCTGCGATGTAGGAATAAAGACAAATTTCAAGAAATAAATTTTCTTCGTTTTTCCATAAAACTGAAAACGATGGCATTTAATATAATGTTTTGGATTTTCACTATCCCAGTAGAATAACTGTTAGGATTTACCCATTTTAATATTCTGCAGCAACTAAAACAAGTAAAAATTCTGTGAAAATAATTTCCTTCCTTTTCAGTCAATTCTTTTCGAAATCCGTCAAACGGCCGACAAAGTCTAGAACCAAATATTTTTCCAAAGTCACTAGATTCCGTGTGATTTTTGTTTCTCAAATCCAGCTATTTATAATCTTGACACTCTCACTACCTATAACAGACCAATAATGAATGAATATTCTTTATCGCTAGTAAAATATCCAAAAATTATAACGAACTCTCTCCTTTCTTAAAGATTGATTCTGATCACTATCTTCAACATATTTCGCTAATGCATTTAATCCGTCTTGTAATCTTTGTATATGCATTATATTCACTTTTGCTGCGAAGCCTCACTGTTCTTCCTACTTGAATTTGCTTAATGATTTTTTATATTGCAAAAACATGTCGTTCCGTTCAAGGGTTATCTGACAACCCCTTGTAATTCCTACTGCCACGTTAGGCACTCTAGGTTTCATTTCGCCATTGCTAGTGCCTTTAATATCCATAGAGTGAAAGCATCCTTTGCTAAAGAATAATATACATGATGCTGACACACTGAACCCTTTTTCAATATTGAAAAAATTTAGAAATCCACACATCGTTACCTTCAAAACCTGTTTTGCCAGATTATAAACCCCCACCAGAACTGGACCATGATAAATTTCTTACAATGCAATTTCCCCGCTTGACTAACGGGCTCTAAAATTCCGTATTATGTAACAACTAATCTCTGTTACGTAATAACCAAAAAATAATTATTTGGCGCAATGCCTGAAGGTTTTTTAAACACTCAAAGAAACAGTTAGGTAAATAACACATGTATCGTTTAGAAAGCCCTCCCAATTATGTCATTAACACCTGTATTTCTTAGAAGAAATTCCCTGTTATGTAATTAACACCAGCACGTTACCCTGAGGGGTCGCCGTTAAACCTCTTCGGCACCTTAACTCATTAAATGAAGAAAAGAGTAGTGGCTATGAGGCCCGTTGAAATGCCTATGGCGTCACTGCAACAATTCATGTTCATTTGAGTTGTTTTTTCAGTAAAGTTCAAGTTTTATTCTTGTCTTGAAAAGGCACGGGTGTTGTCAGCCCTATTCATGTTTATTTTTGCTCATTTACCATCCAAATGTCGAGCATGCCGGCAAAACTGGCCAGCGCCGTGGCACCGGCAATGGTCGCCATCACCACGTTAAGAACCACCGCCGCGCGCTTTCGGTCCAGACGATCGGCCAGGACACCAAACAGCGGCCCCATGACGACGACCGGAAAAAACTGCGCAAAGGCAATCATGCCGACCCAGAACTCGGACCGCGTCAGTTCCCACGTCAACCAACCCAGGGCGACGCGATGGATCCACAGCCCGTGCAGGTCGAGCACGTGCACGCTCATATAAACTCGCAGATTACGGGCGGATCGCCGGGCCGGCGAAAGAGCTGGACTCAAAGCGGAAGTTCCAACGCGTCCACCAGTTGTCGCACCTCCTGGCGCGCCGCCACATGGGACAGCTGGGTGAGGCCCCGACCCGGCACGTCGGCCAGATCCATCATGGTGAAGCCCAAAGGAAACAGCTCACGAAAAATGACGCGTTCTGAAAGTCCGCGCACATAGCGAAACAGCAACCGCTTTTGCAGCGCCGTGAGGACACCGTCTACCCGCTGATTGTTGCGGGTGTTCAGACTACCCACGCGATTGGGTGTGACAAACCAGTTGACCGGGGGTAGTTCGCTGGCTGAGCGAAACTTGCGGCTGTTCCAGACCATCTCCGCATAGTGGCTCAGGCGCGTCACTTGCCAGCTTTGCGCGTCCACTTCGCCGAGCAAATCCAGGTCAATGAAACTGTCGTTAATCGGCGTCACCAGCGTGTCGGCCAGCGAATGCGCCACCTGGCTGAGCCGGGTGTGCGAGCCGGGGCAATCGATCAGGATGAAATCGCTGTCGGCCTCCAGTTCGGCCACCGCGGCCGACAGGCGCCTGTCATAGACATTCTCGCCGGGGCGCAGCACTGCCGGGTCGACCTCGGGCAGGTCGTGGTAGCGGGCGCTTGGCAGGGTGATCCCGGCTTTCGCCACGAAACGTTCCCGGTTTGCGGCGTAGCGTCCAAAGGTTTTCTGCCGCAGGTCCAGATCCAGCGCGCTGACCTTGTGATCCATCCGGGCCAGGGGAAACACCCCCTAAAAGTCATAGAATCTTCTTTTTTTTAGAATCTTTTTTCGTTTTCTGTTTACAGACTGTAAAACGAGATGATTAGCCCCAACGTATTTGCAAACAGCATAAATTATTTAAATCAGAAAACCATTTCTAGTCTTTTAAGAGAAGCTTTTGCATATAATTCTTAGCGATTTATGTGGAGACAAAAATGTAACTTAAATATTTGGTCCTCTCCTTTGACCATGTTCCGCAGAGTATATTTATTTGCGAGACCCTATTGATGTAATGCTGGGTCAGCTTCAGCTGTACCGAGCCTTTCCTAATTTTTTGAAAAATCTGGGATGAATGATCCCATATCCTGAGTTCTGCCTATGTCCCACAACTTATATTTAATTTGCAGTCTGGCTTAGAAATCATAAAAATTCCTTTCTTTTCAGTATACAGATCCAACTACGAAGCTTCGTTATTCAACACCTGAAGAATATTCAACAATTCAAGCTTTGCCAAGTGACATAGTGAGTGGATACCTAGCACTGCGCAAAAGTAGTAACTCCTAGAACTGATAATTCAAATCCGTATATTTTTGTCGTGACCCATTAACGTTAAAATACAAGAATTTCTCTTATGCTCCAATATTAGATTTCGCTAAATCGCTAAGGCTAGTTGCTTCGTCGCTAAGCCGCTAAGGCTAGGAATAAGTGAAGATGAAAAAGTGATGTGCGATAACGAGAAGATTGATCAAATGGACAGCTTCACTTGCCTAGGTAGCAATGTGAGTAGAGACAGTGAGTAGAGACAGAGACACGATTAGAACATCGGAAGCTTTACTGATGACTGTGGTGAAGTATGGTTCTGAAGCATGGTCGCTCCGAAAAAAACGGAGGAAAAATTGCTAGATGCTTTCCAAGAAATTGCCAACAGATTTTTTTGGGGAATCCGGCTGACTGACCATATTTAAAACAGTAGACTGGGCAAAAAGTGTGGTTCAATCCCGCTTTCTTGGAATATAATGAGAGAAAGGTTGAGATGGCTAGGGTATGGTCTTTGGAGGTTTTTACCTTGTTTAATCGTGCATTCATGTTCTTTTCAACCATTTCTGCGATTTGATCAAGATTCATCAGTTTGACTCCTCCGATTGTTGCAACTTTTTCATCAACTGTTCTTGGATTTGATAAATCTAGAATCATCATTCCTCGGTCTTTATTTTTCATAGCTTCTGTGATTCTTTCATTTGTTACCAGAAAATATGGTGCAGTTGTTGCAACAAAAATTACATCATAATTGTCAAATCCGGAAAGAACTGCTTCAAATTTGATAGGATTGCCGCCCATTGTTTCACAAAAAGTTTCTGACCTTCCCATGGTTCTACTTGTTACATCAAATGCATATCCACGTCTCTGCAAGGATTTTGCAACCAGTGTAGATACTTCACCTGTTCCAATGAGCAAAACTTTTTTTGTTTTTAATTCATCAATGTTTTCTTCTGCTAGTAGTACTGCCATAGAACCGAATGAAAGTCCGCCTGCTCCAATTCCACTTGAATTTCTAATTCTGGTTCCAATTCTGATTGCTTTATCAAATAATGTGTTGAGATGTTGCCCTGATGCTTTTACTTCTCTAGCTGAAGTGATTGAATTTTTAATTTGACCTAGAATTTGCTCCTCTCCTAACACCATAGAGTCTAACCCTGATGTTAATTTCAACAAGTGATGTAATGCCTCTTGATTTTCTACAAATTCAATATTTTCGTTAAATGCTTCTTCTTCTAATCCTGTAATTGTAGCCCATGTTTTCTTGATTTTTTCAGAGTCTTGAGTTTTTGATTTGCCAAAGAGTTCTATTCTGTTACATGTTTGAATGATTACACATTCGTCTAACCCTGAATTTTTCTTGAACTGCTCATATGCATTTTCCATATCCTTGATAGTGAATTGCTCTAAAATGTGAATTGGTGAGTTACGAAAAGTAACACGTGCGTTGATAATGTTTTGACTCATTTCCAGTTCCTCAATATTGTAATTGCTCGCTTTTCGGCTTTTTTTACCTGACCGTCTTTTATTAACTGATCAATCTCATTATCATTCATGATCTTGTCACGTCAGTCGGGCGGTTACGGGTGGTATTAAAGGCGCTACCGGATTTGCTGAAGATACTTCCGATGCATCAATTGCCTGTCGCCAAATAGGGCCCATAAAAATTATCGACGAACTCGATTCTGGCGAACGCGTATTCAGCGAACGACGATCGCTAATTTTCAAACGGCTACAGGTGGTACGTTTCTGCGATGAGGCGCGCAACACTTTGGTTTATCTGGTGTATAGCGACAAAGTGATTGAAGGATCGCCCAAAAACTCTATTTCAAGCGTACCCATTAAACCTTGGGCAGAAGAAGCGACTGCGCAATGCAAGGATGACTAAGCCCTTCACTACGTGGTTTTGAACTAAACATATCCTGCTGCTGCGCGCCTGAACCTAAGTCCGTAGGTTTTGTCTTAATAAAATAGCGGTCAAACAAATGGCGATTGCTAGCAATGATGCCCACCTCCACCCCACACTATCTGCTCGCTTTACTAGGCTGCTGCCTAACAAACACCGTAGCGTTTGCGCAAAGCGGCGATGAGAATCAAAGTTGGGACGTGCCCATAGAAGAGGTGGCTGCGGTTGCCAACCGACTAAAACATGGTGTTGAAGGCTACATCGAACCTGAGGTCAGCTACGATCAAGGCACCATTCGATCCCTCGCGGTTAGTTCGCTGAGTGAACTGTTAGACGAGCTTGCACCAGAACTTAATAGTGGCCGCGGACGTCAAACGGGCCCACCGGTGGTCTTAGTGAATGGCAAACGCATAGGCAGCTTCCGGGAAATTCGAAATTTTCCACCAGAAGTGATCGAAAGAGTTGAGGTTTACCCTGAAGAAGTTGCCCTGCAATATGGCTACCGTGCGGACCAGAAAGTAATTAACTTTGTGCTACGCGCGCGGTTTCGAGCAACCACTCTGCGCAGCCAAGCCGGTGGAGCTGT
Organism: Alatinidae sp. Z8VKAUB7J3; assembly: GCA_010016025.2. NCBI lineage: Eukaryota > Metazoa > Cnidaria > Cubozoa > Carybdeida > Alatinidae > Alatinidae sp. Z8VKAUB7J3. Next base: position 143,967,456 of record JAAAKM020073195.1, read on the forward strand.
TGAAGGTGGTGGCGAATCTGCAAACGCACATCTGGGTTATTTGCGAATGCGTGATGGTCAGCGCTTAGCTGCCAGCCTCAATCTTGATGACACCCAACCGCTGCACGTATGCGAGAAAAATAAAATCTTATTAAGAGCACTCAGAGCAGTCTTTAAAAATTATATAGTATTGCAAATTACTAAGACGACATGTAATACAACTTTTGAAATCAGTCAGGCGTCTGACTGAATTGTAGTTACCATTTCAGACTATGAATACTGAAGATAACCGTTTACTTCGAAGACCAAAATTACTTTCATCACGTCATTACTTAGTAAAACATGGCTAAAAATTGGCAATTAATTACAACACTAACATCAGAAAGAAATATCTTACCGAGAGGTGGGAAGTCGGGAAAGGCTTCAACACACAACGGCTTGGAAGGTACCAAAGTGATCATAGCCGCTTCACCTGACTTGATGAATTTTGGTTCAGCTTCAGTTGTTTTGCCAGTACGTCTGTCACATTTCTCTTTGATCTCAGCAAACTTGCAAGCAATGTGAGCGGTGTGGCAGTCCAAGACAGGAATGTAACCGTTTGAGATCTGACCAGGGTGGTTCAAAACAATAACCTAGAAGAGAAATGTGATGAAGTTAATAACTAAGATTTGACCTTCGAATTTGAGGCACAAAAACTATTGAAATAAAAACATACTTTGGATCATTGAAGTAAGAAAGGAAAATACAACTTTCAATTCAGTTTACCACCTACGAAAGAAAACCATTAGATCACATAAGAAAAAGGAATTACCATAATATTACAACTGTTGATAAAGACTGAAGATCTATGAATGATCGTGGTTTTCCCTCTTTGTTTACCCTAAAAAGCTAAAAATAGGCATTGAACAAACCCATTTGTTGCTTAGTATTTTCCTTTTAATACTGTCTCTCTCTTTCTTCAAACATAGAAAAAAAAGCTTTTAGTGTTTACATTTAATGGTTTCAGCAGAGACCACGAGTTCTCACTGACGTTTGAGAGTTGGACATGATGCAAAATACGTGTTAAATCCTAGAGTCCATCAATGCAGAGATAACTAGAATATCTTCCAAACAAAAAGTTAATCAACAAAAGTCAATATGGATTCCAAGATATAGGTCAGCTGTAATGCTTTTACATCAAAAAGTAAGGCGACTTGTCGGTGATGTGGAGGACCGCGTCGAAAAACGGGACTACAACCTCGTCGACTACATCGCCTGGGGCATGCCGTCCTTAGGCTTTGTCGGCACCGTCTTAGGCATTGGCGCGGCTTTGGGTAATGCCGACCAGGTGGTGAGGGCCGTTGATGCGACCAGCCAGGCGGAAGCAGTCAGTGCAGTAACCTCGTTACTCGGCGTTGCATTTGATACCACTTTAATTGCCTTGATCTGCGGCCTGCCACTAACGGCTCTTTTTTATTGGATTCGGGGTAAGGAAACGGGCTGTTTAAGTGAGATTCAACAAGATGTTGAGGCAAAACTCATGGAGGACTATTTAGATTCAGGAGGAAAGTCTTGAAGGAACAAGGCATCAGTCTCTCTTTTCTCGACATGCTGACTTGTGCATTGGGGGGTATGATCCTGCTCTTTCTCATTTTTTCAACGTTTCAACACCAAGGGCAAGAAGGTCCGGGAAGAAAACCACCCCAGGAGGAACTCTCCCCCAACAATATTGCCGCGACTTCGGGCAAGGGCGTCGCGGATCCGAAAGAGACCCCACAACTCTGGAAAGTCACATCGCTAGGTGGCGATTTCACTATTTCAGGCGCCAATAAAGTCATTGCCTCTGTCATCGTTGATGCCAATGCTCAACCAACTTGGCTCTTCTTCATTGAAAAGCCTGGTGAAGTCTTAGAGAAGGAAACCATTCGCCTAGAGGCCAAGAAACAGGTCACCCTGCGCCTTCAGAAAATGCATCCAATCGACATTTTGAGTGGGCCAAAACCAAAAGCCATGGAAGAGAGTGGCACACATTTCACGCTCTCTCTTGATAAAAACGTTCAACTACAACTGCGAAGGGTCGGCCAATGAGCAAACGGAAACCGGGCTTGAACATTGCGTTCTTAGATGTACTTTCTTGCGCTTTGGGGGCATCGATCGTTTTGTCCATCGTGTTTTCCTTAATCAAAGATCCACCTGCAGCACCCAATCTTGGAGAGAGTATTTTTGCAGAAAATACATAACATCTAATACAGACTAAGAGTTATTTCAAAAGTTAAAAGGAGCCTCATCCACTCCATTATGCTATAATCTGTGATAATGGCACCTTTGGCAACAGGTGCACCCTCTTTGATTTTGAGATTTTTGACTACACCATCTTTGTGAGCTTTGACTGCAACCTGCATTTTCATTGATTCTAAAGTACAAACAACGTCACCTTTCTTAATTGAATCTTCTTCAGCAACTGCAATAGATACTACTTTACCTGGAATTTGGCTTTTTAATGCTAATTGAGCACCGCCTGAACCACCACCACCAGAATTTTTGTAAACAACTTCATCGAAGTGAGTGTTCATGTTTAGTGTAATTGGAACATGATCAACTACAAGATTCATTTCATTTGTAAGAGTTTCAAGATATTTTGCTTTATGATATTGTTGATCTAAGACAAATTCAATTCCTTTTGCATCCATATTGATAATTCGTAATTGATGTTCTTTGTCATTGATCTTAATTATGTAATCATTATTACCCAAATTTTCTACAATTTTTCCTTCAAATGATTTTTCAACATCAGATATCTTATAGTCCATTAATCATCAATCCAGTTTATTTTTCCATGTTGCACTACTAGTATTACCATTTTGAACTCTATTTTTGAAATATTCAGAATGAATAATAGCTGCTGCCAAAGCGGCTTCACTCTTTTGCTCTTTTTCTTTCTTAAGGTCCTCGGATAATTTGTCAATCATATCATAACGTTTCAAAAAGTCAGTTGATAGTTCTCCATTTTTGTATTCATCAGAGTTTAGAATTGTTTTGTAAAGAGGAATAGATGTTTCAACACCTTCAACATACATATCATTTAATGCAGTAAGCATTCTAGTTCTAGATTCTTCAAACGTTGGTCCCCATGTACAGAGTTTTGCCATTAAGGAGTCGTAAAATGGAGATACTGTACATCCAGGATAAAGATAAGTGTCACATCTAACGTTTGGTCCTGCAGGAATTGTTACATCTGGGACAGGTCCAGTTGATGGTGCAAAGTCCAACAATTGCACCCTCTACACCCCTCGGCCTAGGTAACAATATTTTAACAATCAGCATTGAAGGAAATGACCTCCTTTTAGTCATTTTTGTATATTAATCATGTCTCTCATTCTATCGTTTACAAATCAAGATACTTTTCGTCGTATACTATTATTGCCAGATTTCAACAATATATAAACGAAAACAAAATATCATGACCCCTCCCAGATTAAAAAAAAAGATTACTGAAAGAGGACTTTTTTGACACAATTTGGGTTATAACTCTTGCAACACTGCGGTAATATCACCAACTTTTGAGCTATTTGGGTTCTTCAGTAATTTTTACTAGGAAAATGTAGTCTGTTAGAACCATTCACAATGACATTTTCACATGGCCGAAAAGTTGCTGGATTGATTCCACTTTTCTACTAAAGGTTTTAGCATCGTAGTACTTGATTGGATCACAATTAATTAATTAATTGTTAATTGACAATTCTGTTAATCATCTTAATTGATAATTGTTAATAATTAATTGTGTTAATTTGTTAAAAATAAGACACGGCAAAATGTCAGCAAAAATACAAAAAAAAAAAAAATACAAAAATACGTGCCTTATTTTATTACCTTATCTTGTCTTATCAAATTCATTCCGTGAGCCAGTATTGTTCGGGCATGATTTAGTTTTTTCTGTCCCCAAAGACTTGTTGGTAATCGATGAGGTTAATACATATAGAACTAGACCGGTATCCATCGCCAAAATCTTTTGGGTGGCAAACACAAGCATCCATTGCCAAAATCTTTTGGTGGCAGAAAACTCGACATAAGTCTCGTAAAAAATGGTTCAATTGGCCTGCTATCTTTTCCAAGTTTAATGGTTATTAATGTGATGGTAAGAAAACAGCTTGATTTGCTAAAACAGGTACAGATTTTGCTACATTAAGCAGCTACTAGACTGATTGGCTGCATGATCAATATTCTTAACAAAATGAGATTTTTAGATGGGTTTAAGTTTTGTTTCTGGTATTTTTCGGTAGGAGAATCTGTTTTTTTTGTTTTTTGTTGTAATAGTCTTAGCGATTCCATTTTCAAGTTTTGTCCCTGATCTTATTGAGGAAAGATTTTATTGATATTTTTAAGTTTTAGGTTTTGACTATTTGAAAATTTTGAAGTTTTCAAAAGGCTTTTCGAATTTTAGTCTATATTTCATTACATCTTCTGCAAGGAAGAACCACAGAATATCCAGCTTTGCGTCGCTTTACCTCATACTTTGATATATTTATTAACAAAACCTCCAAAAAGCTCAACTTCTTTTCAGTCACAATTTTTTTTTTTTTTTGTAAGTTGGATTCTAATTCAATTTAGCTTTAGTTCCCTTCACCACCCTGGACATCCCCTTTTGAAAAATATTGTCTTTCACAATACATTAGATAGACCGTCGGTTTTTGCCTCCCTCCACGGGCACAAACACTCAGGAAAATAGTGGTAGCGTGACTAAGCAATCAAGAACATACCAACCTGACATTTGATACCGTCGGGGCTTTTAAGCAGTTTCGTTACTGAGTATAAAATCTCTATTACTAGTAATAAAAAAAACCAGTTGTTGTACGTGTATCGATTAACTTCGATCGTGTACTTGGACACAAATTTATTGTGGCTATATTTCATTGAACATTTTTTTTCTCCAATTCTAGAAATACAAAAACTGTTTTATCATTTCTATTATCAGAGACATCATTTGAGCGCATACATACATATCAATTTCTGTCAATAGCCATCATCCCTTTACGGCAAATTACCAAATGAGGGGCGTTAATTCTTTCAAATGGTGTATAAAGAGTCACTGAAAAACAACTTTTAGTCTAGACAAATTAGCGATTATCGTCAAGTCCAAAAATTAGCTAATTGGGTATATTTGCAACAACGCTTTTAAACACAAACTCACGAAAGAAAGCAACACGATATCTAGGAGAAGCCTCAAAGGCAAAGTTGCTCCCGAAGGGTATAATTGGTAGATGACATGTTTGGCACTCGTGTTTTTTTCAAAGGTAGAATTCAATGTATGATTTCTTGTATGGAATGGTCGATCTTGAAGGCGTGATTTCGCAATATGCTAGGATTGACAATATTACAGCATTATTCAAGAACATAATATTTATTGCATAAAACAAGCAAATCTCTAGCACAGCCTGCTGCAGCTAACATCACTATTATTATACAAAGGAGGTGAGCTGGCGCCTCCCTGCCTAATGCATTTTTATACAGAAATCAATACTGCAGGCTTATTAGTTGGAACAAATGACACGAAAAAGTTTATTTTTTTACAGAACAAGAGTCTAGGAGTTATAAAAATCAAACTGAACAGGTCACATTGATGAGTACTTAGAAACAACTTTGCATTTATGCCAGAGTTGAAAGCTTTCTTGCCATCATGTGCATTCAATATACGTTTTTCTCCCTTTTCATCACAATCAAACAATAGATATGCAAGCAAACAATAGACCTGCTCTCTACTTAGGCCTGTTCGTTTGATACAAGTTCCTTACAAGGTTAAGGAAAACACAGGAATACAATACATTTATCTCTGAAAGTATACATTCAGAGAATCTCTAAAAGTATTTTCTATAATAGACCTGCTAAAGAGACAGAAGAGAAAAACAGTCCAAGCCCCCCCCCCCCCAAAAAAAAAAGACCTAAACAATAATAAAATAAACCAACCTTAATAAGAAATTCACTTAGTTGAAGATACAGAAAGTGTGTTTCATGTCTACAGACAAAAATTGGCATATATTTTATGATATTTTTGTAACTTTCTAAAAACCAGGGAGGCCCTAGATCCATCCAATAGGACCTATTCCTCTTTATGCAGAAACAAATTTATTAAAGGCCCAGGAATTGCCCCGAGGTCAATTTTTAGCCGCACAAGCAAAGGTATCATATTAGAAAACTGAAAAATACAGCAAAAAAATTGGCTTACCATCATCATCAATGAAGTCTTCAGATTGTCTTTCTTGCACTCTCTTGAAATATTCTTTTTCCTCAACTTCTTCATAGACAATTTCAATATCACTGATTTCTGCCTTGTGTTTCTGGCCTTTTAGCTCCTTCCATTTTTGTAATGCGCGTAAAAAGACAACCGTGTCATGGAGATATTTCTGTGAGTAGGGGGATTTGTCGTGGAGGTGGAGCAAGATATCCTGGTATTATTTAAAAAACGAGCGGAAATTAAACAAAAAAAAAAAAACAATTTTTCTGAACTGAAAGTATGGAGCAACATTAAAACTTAAAACGACCAGAAATTATTACGTATATGGTGTGGGGGTGCCCTAATCAAAACCTCACTCTTTACGCTAAAATTTAATATTTTTTATTTAAAAAAACTACTGAAACACTAGAGTTATTCAATTAGAACGATAAGCGAATTTTTTCCAAAGCCCCGAAAAACTTTAGTGCGAAGAAGAAGGTGTCGAGAAGGAGGCAACCTCCATATACTTATCGCTTCAAGTTGTAATGCTGCTCCTTACTTTCAGTTGAGAAGAACTTGCTGTTTTTTTATAATTTAAAGAAGCTCAGAAACAAAAAATTTTCTAAAGGCAATAGAAAAAGTATGTCAATTAAAGTAAAAGAATACAACAATTTAATAAGTGAGTAATTACAAAAAAATACACAAAACAATAGCCAAATTACAAAAATTAAGACATATCACCCCTGTTGCATAGTAGTTAGATACCTTCGCGACACTTTGAAAGGCCGAGGGTGTTTTATCTATTCTTTTGTTTGCAGAAGCGGACAACTTAAGAAAACATCGTCTATACAAGGTGGCGCGTGCAACTCGCAGCAGAAAGGTGTAATACATTGTATCATAGATACTCCAGGTTACACACCAGAGGAGAGGGAGTTCCAAACCCCTCGGCGTGTTCTTACCAAAATTGAAAGTAGAAATCTCCTCAGTGAATATTTAGGGTTTGTAATTTCCAAGTTTGGTATATTTGCAGAAGTTTTTAAGTTTCGAAATTCACACCCACAAGAAAAATTTCAAATTCATCCTTGATACGTTAAGCCATAATCCTTCAATTTATTACTACAGCTAAAACAGCACTATAAGTTGGTTTTCCTTGTATCAAAGTAACACGCTACTGACGCGCTGTAGCTTGCTTTAGCACCCTTTTTTGTTAACGATTCTTTGGGGAACTATTAGAGAAAATTAACAGTTACAGTTAAAGTTTAGTTTAACTCCCAAACGATTTTTGTATACCTTATTATATTATATTGCATACTGCTATATATATCTTATAGGAAAACCCTCCCCTAAACTTAGACCATTCTCATTCCATTTTTTTCGATCCCTAGCCCCCCTCCTCTTGGAGGACAATTAAAAGTTGATTTCTTTAGGGGAAGAGTCTAAAATAGAAAATGCATTAGAGACATTTTTCCTCTTTTTTCTAGTGGAGGGATCTCGTTGCACCCATCTTATTGGGCAATGTTAGGAACCCCTTTGGACCATTCCCAGGTTTACTTTTTTTTACGCCCGATTAAGCTACCGCCCTTTTACTATGCTGCTGCAACCTCGAATCTTAAAAATACTCCAAAGATCTTGGATCAAGAGGAACTATTATACGTCGGAAGAGATCCCAAATAATACAACATTTTATTTTTTGTGTCTAAGACTAAAATCAACAGCCACTCTCTATAGGACTCTCCAAACAGTACCATATAGACCATCGAACAGCACCATTAAAATATTATCAATGTTAGTAAGGGGACTGAGGTTAATCTTAGCCCGCAAAATTAGAAGCTACTACTAAGTAGAAATATGACTGCTAGGAGAAGACTCTAATGACACTAAAAATTAGATTCTATGTTTGAATATACCTTAGATTATACATTGAAATTGGATTGCGAAAAAAGACGATACCAAAAAGATTATTGACAATTATAATGGCTATTATAAACCCCATCAATTCATGACTCAACTTTAATCCCACCACGCTCGAATAAGAGCGGTAATTATTTCCATAATTAAAAGAAAAGAAAAAAAACAGTTTATGAATATTCTATAATAAAATAGTGACCATTCTTTTTCAAACTTGATTGGCGTTTTTTCTCGGATTACAGTTACTTGATTTTTACAAAGTAACACAGAAAATAGTCTAAAAAAACGCATAAAAAATGTGTCTATAATCTTTTTTTATTATGTTTTTACAAGTCAGGAAAAATTTCGGGGGAGTGCCCCGTCCCTGCCCGCAGCGATTGCAACTCTGGTTCGCCTGAAAAATAAGGGCAATTGCTTAAATAACAACAAACAAAGGGCAAAATGGTGAATCGCCGCTTTAGCAGGACCCACGAAGCCAAACCGTCATTGCCACTGCCCTCTCAGCCTGACCAGTCCGCGGGACATGGCTTCCCGCATCCCCTCCAGCTGAGTTTGATGAAACGGCCGCCCGTCGAGCCGTGAACTGCTTGCTCCTCGGGCTGTTTCGACCGTTCGCGCGAGCGCTGCGGCAAAGGCGCCGGCTTCACTCTCAACCGCACAATTGGCCGGCACGGTCCCGACACCGCGCAAAGCCGCGGGCGTGGCAACCGTGGGCAAACCCATTTCAAAGGTCTCGATTGTCTTGAGTTGGACGCCTGTTCCAGCGGTGCTGGCCAACGGCACCACGGCGCAGTCTTCCAGGAACGCTCTGGCATCAGGCACACGGCCCAGCAGCCGGATGCCCGGGTGGCGTAGCTCCGGCGGGTCGGTCAGGTCACCGGCAATGGCAATCGTGAAGGACTGCGGCAAGAGTGGCACGACCTCGTTCAAAAACCAGTCAAGGCCGATGCGATTGGGCCGCCAGCTCCAGCTGCCAATCATCCCGAGATCGTATTGCGGCGGCCGCTCGCGGTTGGCCGGATCAGGAGGCGCCATGCGCGTGACGAGGGGCAACGTCGCGGATTTGTTGTCGTCATCAATGCGCAGCACGGCGCGGTCTTCTTCCGCCAGCGTCCAAACGAAACGAGCACTTTGGCAGAGCGTCGTTTCGAGAGCACCGATCAACCGGGCCTCGCGACCATAAAGATAACGCTCAACCGGGTTCGACGCGTTTCGTGCATTCTCGCTGGCTGAGGTCGCTTCGACATTGTGAGCGACAAAGATGCAGTCCTGTTGGCTGAAAACAGGCAGATAGGCGCCCGCCAATTGCACCGAATTCAAAATCAGCCCGTCAAACGGGGCCAGTTCAGCGAGAACATGCTCGATATGGCCGCGACCACAGGCCAGCATCTTTGTCCGAGTATCCCAAGTCGTCCGTCAGGACAAAGATGACATTGGGCTGCCGAGTCTCAGCCGAAACAACTACGTTGATCGCGAGCGTGAGCGTGAGGATGGTCAGGTATCGCATGAAACACACTCGGTTCAGATACCACCCTCAGGTTTGAATCTTGCAGACTTGTTCGCCGCCCCTAGCAGAACGCGAAGACCGGTGGTGCCGCGAATGGTACGATCGATCGCAAATGTCAGCGTCTTGCGCCCTCGCGTGGATGGGATGGGCGCCGTCAGATCTTCGACTTCGCTGCCATCAATCCACAAACGGAGTCCCGCATCACTGTTCAGACCCAACTTCAGTTTGCCGGCGGCGAGCACATTCACAAAACCCCGGACATAGATCGTATCGCCCTCCCCCAGATCTTCCATCGGCAAGACACCGTTCACAAGACTGTAGGCCGGCAACCAAAAGGCAGACTCGTCCGGGAGGGCGTCGGGGACTCCGGAAGCGTAACGCCACTTACGGATGTAAGGCGCTTCGTTATTGGCATAGCTTCCGGGACGCCCAAGTACGGAGAGAAACTTGGCCAGATCGAGAAACTCCTGACGATTCTTCAGCTGGTCAGCCAAACCTTCAGGCATCAGGGACGCCATGGGACGCTGCCTGCTAACCGTGCTTATGGCTACTCGGATTTCGTTCCCGGCGTTGACGGAATCCCGCAGCACAATTTCCCGGTCGCTCTTGTGAGTAATGACACCGGTCTGGACAGTCCCATCACTGAGTGTCAGTTGAACGTTTTCATAGTGCTCGGCGATGGACTTGCTCGGTTCCAGGATGGATTCGACCATATAGCTGGGATCCGCAGCCGCCCCCACGGCAACCAGGTTGGGAGCAATGGCCGGCCCCACGGATCCGATTCCATGGCACACCGCGCAGGCGGATGTTGGGCGACTGAAAATCCGTTCCCCACGTACCGGATCACCATGCTCGATCACATCGGCGGTGAGTTGCTGTCGATCCACTCCTTTCAACAACTGGGTCAAGGAACGCGGGACAGCGGGAATTGTATTTTTATGCTAATTTTAAATTGTTAAGTTTCATCAAATTTAGTCTTACCCATCGAAAGTTACGAGTCTGAGAAAATTTGCCTTAATTTAGAAAATAGGGAAAAAAACCCTAAAACTCATTCTTAACGAAAATCACATCATGAGACTCAGCGTATCAGAGAACCCTATCTACAAAAATGTAGAATTTTGTATTTTTGGCCTGAAGACAGATCACGGATGCGTGTTTATTTGTTTTTTATCTCCCAGGGGTGAACATATTGACCCCGTGGTCCTAGAATGTCGAAAGAGGGCTCATTCTAACGCAAATTATAAGTTATAGTGCCCTTTTTAAGTGACAAAAATGGGAGGGCTCCTAGGCCCCCTCCCACGCTCATTGTTCCCGAAGTCACTGGATCAAAATTTTGAGATAGCTATTTTGTTCAGCATAGTCGAAAAACCAGTCACTACGTCTTTAAGGACGATTTAATCCCCCACAGTCCCCGGGGAAGGGCTGCAAGCTATAAACTTTGAACATTGTCTACATATAATAATGATTGTTGGGAGGTGTACAGACGTTTTCAGGGGGACTTTTTCGCGCTGGCGGATGCTTTGGGGACGAAGGGCTACCTGAGGGATCTTTCCATGGAGGAATTTATCATGAGAAGAAAGAATTTCCATGAATAAGGCGCAGGATTTCCTATTTTATTAGAAAAAAAAACAATGAGAAAAAAAATAATTGGATGTAAGAAGCAGCATTAAAACTTAAAACGAACAGAAATTATTACGTATATAAGGGGTTAGTTTCCTCCTCAATACATCGCTCTTTACGCCAAAGTATTTTTAGTAATTTCAACAATTTATTCTATGGCCTTTGTGATTCAGGGGTCATTCTTAAAGAATTGGGACAATATTCAAGCTTTAGTGTAAAGAGCAAGGTATTGACGAGGGGGCAAACCCCCTCATATACGTAATAAAAATATACTAATATAGAAGTTCGTTACGTAAGTTAATTCGTAAGTTATGTATATTTTTTACTAACAAAAACGTTCGTAAATATTCCGCAGATTGTTTAAAACAAGGGGCTGCTGACTGCATATCGGAGGTGTATTGTCTGTCAGCGACTTATGCAAAACTGTAAAATATTGCTCCAAAAGCTTAAGAAATATCAATCCACTTTAACTACAGAAGTTTGAATTTTTTTCTCGGGAAAATTTTCACATACTTAGCCGTTAAAACAGGTTGATTTATTCCGTTTTCAGAGATGCTGTTTTACAATCCAAGTTAAAGTGAGCATCAAAACTATTATAACATCAAATTTGAGTCCAAAGTATAAATTTTGTTGCACTTGGAGCCTTACAGCCTTACCTTGCTTACTTTTTTGCCGTCATAAAAATCTTCGAAATTGACTGTAAGTCTAAGTTCCTTCAGAAGAAAACGGTAAATTTTATCTCCTCCTTAGCTCGGAGGAGATCCTTTCCTTCAGGAGAAAACAAGCCACGACCTATGTAAATGAGATGTCAAATGGGTGGCATTTAATGCTTAGATCACCACTGAGCATTGAGAGACTGGCAATGGAGCCAATTTTTTTACGATATTCTTAGTAGAGTACTCGTAATGACTGTATGAGCGAAACAATCCTGTTGCAGGTATAGAGTATCTAAACCATAGTATAAATCAAATTTATTTGGCTCTTTTCTTATTTATTTTTTCTACTAATTTTCCAGGACCTTCCTGTAGGAGCTGAAAATGGTGACAACTCGATCTTTTTTGTCTGGCCAATCACAATTGTACACATCGTCAACTCTGCGTCGCCTCTTTACAATTTATCTGCTGCGGATATCTTGAAAGAGAAGTTTGAAATTGTAATAATCCTAGAAGGGACGGTAGAGTCAACAAGTATGACGACACAAGCAAGATCCTCGTATATCCCAACTGAGATCTTATGGGGAAACAGATTCCAGAATATGGTCAGTTTTAGGAAGGATACTGCCACGAATAATATTGACTACAGTCTAGTTGATTCTACATATGAAGTTGATACTCCATTGTGTTCTGCTCGTGAATTGGACGAGTTTAAGAGGGCCAAAGAAGAAACCTTGGCATTATTGTGGCAGAAACCTTAAATTAATTAAAAATCTCCTGGTATGCCAATTGGACAGGAAAATTGGAAATATTTAGCACTACTAGGGGACGAGGTCCCAATCAATTTTTTTGGAATAAGTAAGGAGGATTTAAGAGATTCCAAATAGAGGATCCTGAAATTAAAGTTACAATTAGGGAAATAATGCAATTGGAAAATTCACCTTTAATCTTAAAGGCTTCCCAAAGTGTTTATGGAAAAAATGATGGCATTAGGGATGTATTGGAAAACAGTCAAGCCAGTTTAGATTGATTAGGACCTCTGAGGGATATAAATCAATTTTAGTTAGTCCAGGCACCTCTGCGAATAACAAATCATCGGAAATGGATGAACTCAGTACTACGACTTCTGATGGGGATCTTCCTACTATGAAAGGGAACAGGTCCGGCAGGGAAAATTCTTCGCCTCCAGTTCTATTCATGGCAAGCTAGGTGAGATCAAGATGATACAAGTCAGTCCAAATACGTGTGGGACTGAAGGCAGGATAGTTTTGGAGGGGGGGAGTGAAACTGAGTTCTGTGGAAGACAAGTTCTGGCGGTAGAGCTTGTGAAGACCAGAACTCGGGAAGGAATTGCTGGCACAGAGAATTGGGATTGTTCGGAAACTCCCACAGATCCTGACGCCAAGAAGGGTGAACAGCAGGATACTGAAAAATTTCCAAGATTTGACACTTCGAGGTCATACCAACAACGAACCGGAAATATCAAATTTGGGAAAGGACGGGAGTCTTTTTCTAGTAAAATGCTTGGGAGATCTCCATTTGGTTCTCGTGAAAGGTTTGTTATATACTATGGATAATTCCGAAAAAAAACAGACATGTCAATTTAAGATCATTCTACCAAAGAACCTAATTGGCGGATTTATCCACCTCATGCGTCTGAGCCTTTTCCTAGGAGCCCACATGAGAGCTATCAAAACCTTGAATAAATTAAAACAATATTGTGTCTTTGAAAATATGTACTGCAAGGTTGAACAGGTAGTAAAGAATTGTGACGATTATTTTCTCCAGAATGCCCGGTGCTCTTTGATTTACGGGAAAATTATTTGCATGGAATTAATTTTTATGGATATTCTGCAAAATAGTAGCCCAGCTATTATTTTTCGAGTGGGAGTGTATATAGATAAATCCTTAGTAAGAAGAAAAAGTGTATATGATTAATTTCTTTTGTTGTTAGATTACGTATTTTCGCGTTGTATTTTATTTCTGCACGTGTTTATAATTTTTATTGTTGCTTAATTTCCTTGATTGTTTGTTATTAATCTATATTTTTGTGTGTGTATGGCCCATGGGCTTTTGAAATACACTAATCTATATATCTATCTATCTGTCTATAGGGTTGTGCAAGTTTCATTGAACTAATTCGAACAATTGAATTTCATTTTCAATGTCCTTAATTAAAAAAAGGATGGCTGGTTTCCTACCATCTCACTAATTTTGGTGATTTCTTATTTTCAAAGTTTAGAAAAACCATCAAAATACTACCCATTAAGACAGCTTGAATTTTTATAGTCAAATATATGCTCTAGAGAAAAGGTTCAGTTGATCTTCTTCTTGATAGATGACATAAGAAGAAGAGGAGAGACGTCCATGGCTTTATTCTAATGTTTGGTTATATTGCGAATGACACTTGAATTAGAATTATAATGAAACTTCAAGATTATAGAATCTTAATAGTTCTGTTGTAGGATTTGATACATTACCACTAGTGCTCAATTGTTTTATTTTAGCTTTATGCTTCACCCTCCTTCCTCCCTTATGTGTTGCTCTCTACTTCCCCCTCCTGTTTCTCTCATACGTTTTTCTCTACTTTCTTCTTTTGTGGTTTTGATTGTGTTTTGCGATTTGGCTCAAAATCATATATGAAACTCACTTTTTCCCTTCTGTTTCACATACTATCTACTTATCATTTTTAGTTTTGATGCTGATATTGCTCCTGAGTTGTATGAGTATAAAATTGCTAAATCGAACGTCAAAAACTTGAAATCCAAAAAATCCAAAAGTCAAGGATTTTCGGAAAAGAACTCAGACTCAGAAATTAGATTTGAGTGACAATAACTTACATGGTAGGTTATGGAAAACAGATGGCACTTTCAAATATTAAAATATAAAGAGAGAAATTAAAGCCTGTGCAAAATATCGATTTCGAAATTAAGAATTGAAAAGTTAATTACTGAAGTTTATATAACTAGTTGAACAAAACTGAACAGTGATACACAGGAGCATACACATGAACTTGTTTCAATTATGCATTCGAGAAAGGACAAAAACGCGTTTTGCGTAAAAAATTCAGAATTAGGTGGGAAATTGCAAAATTCTAAAGAATTCGAAAAGGGACGGGTAGGTCGAACGCATATGTGTTTGGTGATAAAAAAGTTAATTTTAGCGCCGAGAGCTTTCAAACAGCTAGAAGCTAATAAGAACGTAAGCTACTACTACTAATAACAGCTCAGCAAAGCACCAAGCCTGAGGCAGAGCTACGCATGCTCCTTCTCCTTCCAAACATATTCAAAGCCTCCCTCTTTACACCTTCCAAGGAAGTTTGCGTTTCCCTTAAACCTTTCCTTGCTGCATCCTACCAAAAAAATGAGGACGACCTGTTTGTCGTTTAACCCTTGACGGTTGGGTGAAAGGACAATCTTTGGCAACCTGTCATCCTTCATGAGGAGAACGGGCTCTAGCCGTCTCAACCCTTCTCCCATTATTGCCCGAGAAAGCAGGATTTCACGATAACTTTCACAAAGCCTACTGTTTGAAAAACAGTCAGTGAGTCGGGTACCCAAAAGAATCCGTAGGCAATTTCTCTGGAAAACATCTAACAAAATGTCCCCTGTTTTTCGGAGCACCCGTGTTTCAGAGCCATATTTGACCACAGTCATCACTATACCTTCCAATATTCAAATCTTCGTTCGCACACTTATCTTCCTATTTTTCCAAACTTTTTTAACTGCGAAAAACACCCTGGGTCTGGACTATTTTACTTTTAACATATTCATTGCACTCA
The DNA here is from genome assembly GCA_010016025.2 of Alatinidae sp. Z8VKAUB7J3. Lineage (NCBI taxonomy): Eukaryota > Metazoa > Cnidaria > Cubozoa > Carybdeida > Alatinidae > Alatinidae sp. Z8VKAUB7J3. Next base: position 143,983,091 of record JAAAKM020073195.1, read on the forward strand.
CCGTCTTTTTTTGATAATACTAGACTTAGTGACTTGCATAACCTGTAAAAGTACATTCATTTTGCTCACACCCCCCCATTCCTTGAGTTCCGCGTCTCAGCAAGCCGCGGACTCCGTCAGTCGGGCGAGGGCGCGCATTCTGCGTTTTTTTCGTGCGCGGTCTCAGGAATACGTGGTGCTGCTCACCGCCAATGCCAGTTCAGCCATCAAGCTGGTCGCCGAATCCTTTGCCTTTGACGTGAACTCGAAGCTGGCGCTCACGGCGGACAATCACAATTCGGTTAACGGTATTCGCGAATACGCCCGGCGCGCTGGCGCGCAGGTGCGGTATCTGGCGATGACTCGTGATCTGGGTATTTCCAGGCAGCCGTTGGGAACGCCCGGCGACGGCCATCACCTGCTGGCATATCAGGCGCAGTCAAATTTTTCTGGCGTTCTGCATCCCCTGTCGTTCGTTGATACCGCACAAGAAGCGGGTTATCGCGTACTTCTGGATGCAGCAGCGTTTGTTCCATCGCACCGCTTGGATCTCTCGAAGGTTAGGCCTGACTTTGTCTGCGTGTCTTTCTACAAAATGTTCGGCTACCCGACGGGCATCGGCGCCTTGCTGGCGCGCCGCGCCGCGCTGGCTGAGTTACGCCGGCCCTGGTTTGCCGGTGGCACCGTGGCTTTCGCCTCTACGCAGAATCCCGATCTTCATCGTCTGGTGGATGACGAACATGCCTTTGAGGACGGGTCGCCCAATTTCACCAGCGTAGAGGCGGTGGTCAGCGGCTTGGACTACCTCGATCGCATCGGTATCGACGCCATCCAAGGCCACGTGAGCGCCCTGACAAACCAGTGGGTGGCACGGGGCAGGTTGCTGAAACATCACAACGGGGCGCCGCGGCTGCGCTTTTACGGTGGCATCAATCAGACCTATGGTGGTTGCCGGGCATTCAACGTGTTGGATGCAAACGGTGTGGTGGTTTCATATGAACGCATCGAACGTGCCGCCAGCGCGGCTGGCGTGGCTCTTCGCGGCGGTTGTTTCTGCAATCCGGGCTGTGCCGAGTCGGCTTTTGGCTTTCTGCCAGCTCAGACGCGCCGTTGCCTGGCGGGGACGGGTGAGCTCAATAGATGAGTGGGCACATATGTTCCATAAAATAGGGTCCATCTATTGCACCACCTAGAAGCTGCTGCTTGATATCTTCTACCGTCAGAGAGTGACACTTCAAAACTTCAAGCAGAGCGTGTGTGATGTATAATCCTCAACACCCACTAACGACTTGCAAGTCCACAACGACAGAATCAGGGCGTCCAGTAAAAAAAGAAGCAATGCCAACAATCTGGAAAGTTCACCTATTAGGTGTCATTTTGTCGGTAATAATAGTTTATGGTGGTGGTTATTTAGTAACGGTTAGATTTGTACTAAGGTATCTTTGCAGTTAGGAGTCAATAATTTTGGCAACAATTGGAGGAAGATTTACGACAAACATGCAACTGTGGTTCATTTCACCTATAGGAAGGCCTTTCAAACTATCAAAGTTATATTGCCTTTGTATTGAAGCTGGAAACCATGACCCCTTTAAGCTGTCGATAAGCATTCAGACCACAGATCAACCCCGTTCTATTGTTGCTACACAAAGGTTGATCCACTTTGGACTTTTTAGCAGCGCCATCTAGAAAACTTTGCTTATGAGCTGACGATTCTAGATGCTGGACTATTTTCGTCTTGAGATTTCAGAACTCCCTAGGCTGATTTGAGTCGGTAATTTTAGTTCCAAGTGAAAAACTGTAAGTGATTGGATTAATGTTGGTTCAGGTAAAACACTGTGTCCAAAGCTAAGTCTCTTCATCAAAATTTAGAAACTTAAACTGCTTGTCTACAAGTCTGAAATCTTGTCCTCGTTTGGTACTATGTGTCAATATCACCAAAGCTTTGGAACCATTACAACCACTAGGTTTGATATTTTCTAATACAGAGCTTAATGATGATATTCCTTCGCTCTGAAGCTTTTATCATGCTTATAACTAACGCTAGGTTAGTTGACTCTTTGCCACAATTCTACTTTTTTAAACAATTAAAAACTTTAGCAGAAAGAGCGAGGGATTGCGGAGGGAACAACCCATTTCATATACGGAGTAATTTCTGTTCGTTTCAAGTTTTAATGTTAGAAGATATTTAATACAGCTAAAAGTAAAACCAAAGTTAAAGTTATATGCTGGAACAGCTCAGTCTTTGTCTGAGTGCATTTTGTATTGTTGGTACACCGGATGAAATGGGATCACTCGTGCTTGTTTCTTGTTTAATGGGAGGACAATCAGAGATCTCCCCGGGCATTGCCACCCTCCGAAATAACGAAATTTTATGAGAACTCATGGAATTTGGCACATTGCCTGAAAACCGAGTTTTTGGAAACTGCAGCTGAGGGGGATGAGGTTTGGTGAACGAGGTTTAAATTCTTCAATTTGAGATGGTGATTAAATCAATTGCACTTTGCTTGGACATAACTATTTTGGTAACCGAATTACGTTTTTGGCTGGGTTTATAGGCTTTGAAATTTTATTATATTAACGTCTGCGTTAATAGGTTCTTCGTCCCAGCCATAGTATTACATCAGTTTATAAAATAACACTCAATATGTAAAAAGAGTCAGTGTAAAGTTCGGGTGACTACAAACCACTCGGTAGAAGGGGTGCCAGAGCGGTGAAGATGAGATATAGGCACTTCACGAATTATTAAGTCATAAGTCTTTTTTCTTTTTCGTTTTGTAGTTCTATAAATATTGTTTCTATTCTTGCGATAGAAAATTCGTTCAGTTTTGCAGTATTATTTAGGACTTAGTATTAATTTTTTTTATTAGAAATATGTGCGTTTCCACAAAATCAAGATAATTGCTATAAAAAAAAAACTATGTCCAGTGCTTCAGGACAAAAGTGCTCAACACTTTTGTTTTGAGTACTTCTAATGCATAACGATGTAGTACCATACCGTACGATCCATGCCATAGGCTACAGTGTCAAAGATTTTAGTAAAATATAATCTAAGCGGTATTATTCATTCTCCTTAGACAGGAAAACAACTAACGTAAATTGCCCTAATGTGACAGTTTACGCGATCCCTCCGAGTCCTCTAATCGCTCCTTTGATCAGAGTCCTTGGTGAAATTCAAATTAATAGGAAAGTTTACATATTTGGTAGTAATTTGCACTAAACAATTGTTCAGGTAATAGGAACATTGACCCCCTCTTCTTCCAAATATACGTACAAATTTTGAATATAGGGAAGGAAAAGTGCAAATATTCCAGAGAAATATAATGCCACAGCTGGCTTCTTATCTGATGACAGAAGTTGCTTGCAGGGGTAAGTGGACTATGGACTAAACGATAGTAAACCCGAATCAGCACACACCCCGCCGATTCTTTAATAACGAAGCAGTTGATGCAGGAAAGGGGGGGGTTTCATTATACAATAGTTTCGGTCGAAGGAGACCATCAAGGATATGACTATAAGCAAGAGACAGTCCATAAATGTTTGTAGAATTATGCACGAAAAAGAAAGTTGCTAACCTCAACCGATTAATAAAACCAACGATGTAACGGATTTTCTCTCAGATATATTGGCTTCAAAGCATACAAATGTAAGCATTATCAAAGGAAATGCTAATTAAATATGAACCCAAGGTAACTGATCATCAGCGCTACTCTTGAATTTTTAAAGTGGGTGTACAAGTACTATCAGGCTATTTTTTCTACCAAGATTTAACCGGGAATATCATTGATATTCCTATTTGTAAATATTTTTCATATCTTCTTGTATTTTCTGTGAGGGGGGGAGGGTTGCAATGCCCCTTATAGCCCCTGAGTCAATTAATCCCTTTACTAGAATCGTGTTAGTATCATATTATCTAACAAACGAGATACTCTCTCCAACTCTCTGTTTTGGGGGAATTATACGGGGTTTTAAGATCAACGTTGAATCTCCTGCAAACGTTGCATCACTTGTTAAAAGCCTTTTCTATTGAAACACTGGATTAAAAGTTCGGGATATGGATTGTAAATTTTGGATTGCATTAACAATTCAGATCATCAAAATGCTGTTCAGCTAACAATCGCGATCGTGAGTTTATAATCTGGTTTGTCAGTTTGACGCTTTGCTTGAACGCTTGATCAGTATTCTTGATTGTCTATTTTGGTGGATCTTTGGTTTGGAGTAGCAGGCTTATATATTTTACTGATCAACATCAGGGTCGCGCTTCGTGGCGTCCCCCAAACTCAGCGAAGGAATCTGCTTCACACCATTAAACAACAGGGAATCACTTCTCCCTTCCCGCTCAGTGTCGTCTAGCTTGAGCTCAAGCTGATTGCAGCGACTCTGCAACAAATCAATCAAATGCATGCATGTTTTTAGATATTTTTCAGTCAATTCAAATTTAGGATAAAACTCAACATGTACTGCATCATAGATTTCAGAACCTTGTGTTTCAATTGGAAACTTAGCATGAAAATTAGCTGCCGTCTTCAAATTTGATTTTTACAGCTTTTCGTTAATTTTTATCTCGATTTCTTTAGCTAGATTTTGTTTTGTAGCCGCAAGTTCATTCTCTGTAGCCACTACTAGTCTACGGATATCAGCAGTGAGATCTGAGAGTAGGCTATCCATTACAAAATCTTGTTTTTTTTAAACTGTTGGTAGACATCAGGATGATTTTTTAGCTCTACAAATGCATGACTAACACCCTTAGTTTTCTTTGTTGATGCTTCACTCTCGTTGTTATCAAAACTAAGTAAACTTTGCCGTGGCAAAAAACAACAAATTTACTGTCCCCGGTATTTGTCTTCATTCCTTCTAGGATTCAAACCGGCCATAGGGGATAACCTGCAAATTTGGTGAAAAACAAATCTCCGATTTTAACGTTAGCCGGATCCACGACGGCAACAACATATATTAAAAATCAATAAAATTAGAAATTTAATTCGCATCAGACCAACTTCTGTAATTACTGAATTAATTCAAGGTTAAAGAATCAAGTTCAAACAATTGAAAAGTTTGAACAGGTGTATTCCCTTTGAGAGCTAGTTCAAGAGAGGAGAGGGCTCTTTAAGAGGGAAATCAAAAGTTCTACTGCCCTTTTTAAATGACCAAAAAGCCTCGAGGGCAGCTTGTGCCTCTATCGCACCTCTTTTTCCCAAGAAATGTGTAGTCAAAATTTTGATATAGCCATTTGATTCAGAATAGTTGTAAGGCCCAACAACTGTGGCTCTTGGTCCGACATGACTCCCATAGCCTTTAAAGTGGTCGATCAATTGTCAGTCAATTTAGTTTATCTCTTAGTTAATTAGCTAATTAATCTTATTCAGTTGTATAATCCATAACTAGTTTGAAATTTTCAACATCTAAAATTTTCAAATGTGACAAATATGCCAATAATTGACCAAATTGCCAAATTTATTCTAAAAAAAGAGTAAAAAAAGATAAAAGGGTGCCAGAAAATTCCTGGGGGACAGGGTCCCCCGGTCCCCCTGGATCCACCAGTGAATACGGTATTTTTTTAATCATAGCGAAGAGAACATAAATCTTAAAAAACAAAACTAAAAAAATTCAAGAACCACAGTTTCCTATCCCCCAAAAAAAATTATTCATCGAGGGGTTGTCCGCTTTCCACTCCCTGGTGTACATCTCGGAGCACGGCATTTGGCATAGAGTTCTGCCACGCGTGATGAAGTTCCTCCACGCGTGGCTTGGCTCCCTCAGAGCTTAGCCCAGATCTGCCACACTTGGCGCACTATCATCAAGCTTTGGGTGCACCAGCTGGTGTATATGATTTGTGAAAGTAGTCAACCCTGGGCGTTCATTTCCCATGTATTACGTTTTTATTCTACAAACTCAAATAACTTTATTTATTTATTTCAAAATATGAATAAAAATTTAGACAAAGTGAAACAAACATTTTTTTTCTTTATTATTCACAAAATACCAGAAAAAAATCCAGCTCAAAATCAAATAAATTTCGGCTGTTATATAGCTGTTATGCTGTTAATATGTTGGCGTTAGAAGGCGCTCGCTCATTTCCCATGTACTATGTTTTTATTCTACAAAATCAAATAACTTGATTTATTTTTTTTCAAAATATGAAAAAAAATTAAACAAAGTGAAACCAATTTTTTTTTCTTCATTACTCAGAAAATACCAGAAAAATTCAGTTCAAAATCATATAAATTTCGGCTATTATATGGATGTTAATATGTTGGCGTTGGAAGGCGTCCATTTCCATGTACTACGTTTTTATTCTACAAACTTAAATAACTTGATTTATTTCTTTCAAAATACGGCTTTCTGCCATACCATCTTTCATAAGGCGTCCCAATACAATGGAAATATTTTACTGGTAAAATGAAGTGCAGGAAAAGGGGCCCTGCACAAACTTTTGTATATGTGTGCATACATTTTTAAATGTGTCTTCAGTCTCGCTTCCAGTGTACACAGATCGATCTTTTGAGCACTTTGGGATCAGTGGCTGATCAGAAGAATAATTCTGTGGCTTCAGTGCAGTTTTCACTTTTCATTTAAACAAATCTGTTAACTGCTAAGACGTTGAGCCTCCGACAGTTCTCCATTAAAGACTTTCCATTTTAGCACAAAAGACAGCTACACTCCTAGTAACTATAATTTACTGATTATTGTAATAATCAGTTTCAAACACCACAAAACATATCTAATGGTATAATTATTTTTTTAACACATCTAAAATATGATGAGTTTTAAATTTAGATCTTTTTTCGAACTTGATTGTATTTTGAAACATGGTTATTGTATTTCGAAAAGCAGTATAAGTCATTAGGATTTTCTTCTTATCAACTGAATTCAGCGTTCCCTAATTGTGCATAAGCAATCTGCGCATTGAATTCTGCAATTTCTCAGCTTACAACAAAATGTGTTCGAGTAGTTCTTTCTACGACTCAGAAGTAGCCTTTTAAGCCAAACGAATTAGATTTTTTTTATCGATCTGATATCGCCTCTTCGGCATGGATATAAAACTACCCTTTGGGTATCAAAATTCTACAAAAAAAAAAAATATGGGTTGCAATGGCAGGTCCTCTCTATAGGAATCGCAATGGTTTCATTGGTTGGAATGGTAGTCGGTATCTGTTCTGTTCTGGATAGTCATGGAAGCGTGTTCATTGACTACCGACAGAAAGGTAGAAAATAAAAAGGGAGTACTATGCAATATTATTTGATATATTGAACATACAGATTGTGGCTTGAAGGTCCTATGTAAAGAAAGGAAAAGCTTTTTCCTGAAGACAATGACCCTCCTTGCATCTCAGCTATTGTTCTAATGTTAACTAGCTATCCCCGCTATTCACCCTGCGGCACTCGCAACGGCGGCCTCGGACAAAGAGTTGCTGAAGGCTGACAGCGACATCAAACAGGATGAGGCGACTTATCCCAACGGAACGCATGTCTGCGAAGTCGAGATCGACCCGGACACCGGGCACCTTACGATCGAGCGTTACACCATCGTTGATGACTACGGGGTCGTGGTCAATCCCATCCTGCTCCTGGGGCAGGTGCATGGCGGTGTGGTGCAGGGGATTGGGCAGTGCCTGCTTGAGGGGGCGGTTTTCAGCGACGATGCGCAGCCACTGACCGCAAGCTTCATGGACTATGCCATGCCGCGGGCCGACAACATGCCTTCATTCGACTTTGATACCCGAAACGTGCCGTCAACGACGAATGCGATGGGCATCAAGGGCGCCGGGGAGGCCGGCACAATCGGCGCATGCCCCGCGGTCCTCAACGCGGTGATTGATGCACTCGACCGGGAATACGGCATCACCCATATCGAAATGCCCACCACTCCGTACCGTGTGTGGTCTGCGATCCAGGAAGCCCGGAAAGACTGATCGCAGCCAACAATGGAAAACGCAGCCGGTTACCGGGGAGACCAAAACGCACTGAAGGGCATTGCCCTGAAGGTTCTCTCGGTCACCTTTTTCGTGGCCATGGCTGCCTGCATCAAGGCCGCCGGCGAGGGGGTTCCGGCAGGGGAGATTGTGTTCTTCCGTTCGCTGGTGGCGACAGTTCCGGTTCTGGCTTTCCTTCTGGTTTCCGGGCAGTTGCGAACGGCCTTTGTGACCAGCAATGTTCGTGGTCATGTCGCGCGTGGCCTGGTCGGTGTAGCGGCCATGGCTTGTGGATTTTACGGACTGACGCGGCTGCCGCTGCCCGATGCCATTGCGCTTGGCTATGCAAAACCGCTGATCGTTGTAGCCCTTGCAGCGGTTCTTCTGGGGGAGACCGTTCGAGTTTACCGCTGGACTGCCGTTGCGATCGGGTTTGTCGGTGTCATGTTCATCTCGTGGCCAAGTCTCAGCCTGTTCGACGCTGGCGTCCTGGGCACGGATCACCGCAAATAATATTATATGTATAGTCTAACTACTTTTATCAGCATAATCATGGGAATGACCGCTTATATCAACATTTTTTAGAGGCAACTTATGATCATCCATATTCCACCTCCAAGGAAAGACAATGAAGATTGAAAGGGCATTTAGGGTTTTCCACTAACAATCAATCATACATAACCATTCAAACGCTAGAAAAAAAATTGAGAACAATAAATTAAACAAATTGACATCCTAGAGGAGGTTTCCTCCCAGAAATTACACCCTAGATAAAAGGAGCTTTGCCTGTGACTTGAAACCAGGAATACTAGGAGTATCTTTCAAGTAATTACTCTTTTTAAAATGCCCCCGAGTTTGGAGATTACCAGTATAACCCTATTTCGATAATAATTTCCCTGATTTATGGTAAAATTTTGCATTGTTTTTTTTAATCTTTACAAACAGTCGTCCAAACTGACACTCCATGAGTAATATACAAGAAAATGTTTAAAAATAAATTACTTGGAAAACTTTATGAGGAACTGTACCTTTTACCCTACATCACCAACGGGTTTTGCTTAATTTGTCGGTTATCGCACTTGAATGTTGTTTTTTTTTATGACAGGTTTCCAACAATTGAAAAACCTGAGTATTTTGTTGCTGCTCCTCTTTGTATCGAATTTCCAATAACTATGATTTGACAATTTCCTTCACTTTACAAATGTATAGAAAATACAATGAAAAATGTTCTAGGAAATTAAAGGCAAATAAATCTTGTTGAGAAAATGTTTGAAACTCGGAAAAGTATTAATTTCCTTTAAAAAAAACATAAAGTGAAAGTAATACCAGGAAGATCCATATTTCACGCAAATAGAATGGAAGCAGTGTAGGTCAGGTATGTTTGACTGGATTAATGATAATGATAAAAAAAGGGGGGTCCCAGGCTTGAAAATTGGGAGACCCCGCGGCCAATTTCTTCCTTCTCGACAAAAATCAACCACTCTGATACCATTGATGTAGATTCAATAAAACCATTCCAAGGTAGAACCTTTCACTTGAACCTTTCGACCAATCTTCGTGCTCCAGAGTGACGTTATATTAACAGAAAATGATTATATCTATTTGAAAAATATGAATTTTATTTATGCAGATTTCTGTACGGTGTGAGTTTTTAAGAAAACCGACTTTTCAATGTTTTGATCATTATTGTTGATCGGCGGGGCGGGTGTTATACGGAAATCTGGACGCCGAGGGGCATCGACCATGAGTTTGTTGTCTGAAAAAATTGATCGTGACATTCGCGCGCTCGCGCTTAAATGTCACCTCTATGTGGCCGAGGGGCATATCACGCGGCCGGTTCTCGCGCGCCGCGCGGGTCTATCGAATACCTTGCTCGCGGGTATCGAACGCTCCAGCTTTTCCGCGAGTCTCCGAACCTTGCGGGCTCTGGAGAAAGTCATTCCACGGGACTGGTGCCCGGTCCAAGCGACGAGCATTGAGCAACCCGGACGGAACTTGAAAGGGTTTGTGCAACGGAGCGCGGCCTCTTCGTCGAAGGGCCTTTCTTCCAGGAAGTTCTATTTCGAGACCGGAACGATTGACGCGATAGATCCGTTTGAGATTGGCCGCCTGCGCGCCGCGTTGGAACAATGGTCGGATCGACGAGGCCGTTTGCGCGAAGACCGGGTTAATCGCATCGTCCTCAAGGCGTTGACGGGCGCCGCGGTCCATGTTCTCGATGCCGAGGAGCCTAGTCCGAAGGGTTTCCGCTACGAGGTCTGGGACAATGGGACTGGCTACAAGGGTGGTGTGGACTTCACCGGAAGAACGGTAGCCGATAGTGACCATATCTCGCTTCGCGATTGTACATTCGAGGATTTCCTGACGGCGCGGGATTTGAACTGGCCGAGTTTCGTCGCGATTGAACGAACCTTCCGGGATTGGGAAACCCGGCGCTTCCTGCGATACGTCCATCCCATTCTCGGCGCGGATCAGCGCCACAAGTTACTCGTGGTCTGCCGTCCATTTGAGTTCCACGCCTAGGCGTCATGCAATCCTGGATCATCCAGGCGATTCTTTCGCCCGGTATCTGGGTGGGGTTACAGCATTTTATCAATCAGGTCAAATCATCCTAACAGTTACCCGTACTTCTGAATCAAGCCGACCAGATCACCCGATACTGAATTACTTGATGTAGCTAAAAACAATGTTGTTATATTTTTAACTGTCCCTCCCCAGACTACTCACAAACTAGAACCTCTAAAAAGGATAACTACAAGGATAAGGCCCACTACAACCAGGAAGCCGCAAGTTTTATGACTGCCCGATAAATGTAAAACAATAACAGTGTATAACCCCACCAACAGAGATATCTTCAAGGATTATGAGTTCCTCTCATCATACGTCTTGGACAGAGTGCCTATCACATCTAGTGAAGCACTTACCAGGGAAATTTCTATGCTCAGCGCAAGTCCTGTCTGACATTTAGACTCCTTGTTTAACATAGACCCTGACACAAACGCAGCACACGTTCTGTCTGTAAATGAGAAGCAAAGGTCAGCAGATGATTCGTTAATAGAGACCTTCCATGCAAACTCCTTTCCAAGAGACTCAACACGAAAAATCAACAGGAAAAAATATGAAGAAGTTCTAAGTGCTCACTGAGACCCCTGTGAAAGAACGTATTACTGTTGGGATAAAAGCTATTTCTGTCAAGAAAGATCTAGTCCTGGAAAGGAAGAAAGTTGGAGAAGTGAAAACCCTAAAAAGTAAAAGCCATTTTTCTCGTAACAAGAGTTTCAGTTGGCGATGACTGTGACGTAGATGATCCTGTATACAACAACTCTTTAGACTCCAGTATGGAAGTTGCAGACGAGCCCCCTACCAGCAGCTTCCAATTTGACACTGAGAAAGTCGAGGCTGGTGATTACATTCTGGTTGCATTCAGATACCAAAAAAGGAAAACAAATCATTCCCAGCAAAACAAGAGCTAAGAGCTCATACAGCACCTGTGATGAGGTTGAAAGAGCCAAGAGCCAAGAGCTCATATGGTACGAGCTCTAGCAAAATTCTGAGAATCAATAGATTGACTTAAAAGGAAAATCTTAGGCTTAATGCCAGTCAGAATTTAAAATAAGACCTCTCGTTTCGGAGCACGGCCATGGTGTTGCCGCCGAGAAAGGGTGGTTCGCCGGTGGTCAGTTCGTAAAGAATCGCCCCGAGTCCGTCGACATCAGCAGTTGAGGTGAGGGCGTCCGCGGGACCCTCGATCTGCTCCGGAGACATGTAGTGAGGTGTCCCGACGATGGCGTTGGTTTGGGTGACATCGCTGCCTTCTTCGAAGAAGCGCGCGAGGCCGAAGTCGGTGAGAAAGGGTTCGCCATCGGCATCCAGGAGGACATTACCGGGTTTGATATCGCGGTGAAGAATGCCGTGTTGATGGGCGTAGTGTACCGCCTCCGCTGTCTTGGCCATAACCCGGGCCATTCTTGCGAAGTCTTCCCGTGTCTCCCGTTCCCAAGGATGCTGGTTCAGCGGGGGGCCATCGATGAGACGCATGGCGAAATAGCATTCGCCCTCGACTTCTCCAATCTCATAGATCGGAACGATGTGGGGGTGGTTGAGTTGGGCAACCGCTTTGGCCTCTCGGTGAAACCGGACCTGAGTTTCGCTGGATGCTGGGCCGACTCCCCGAACCAGTTTCAAGGCGACGGTTCGTTCGAGCTCTTGGTGTCGGGCGCGGTAGACGGCGCCCATGCCTCCCATGGCGATCACGTCGACGATTTCGTAGGGACCGTAGTGAAACCCGATTCGAACGTCTTTGGACGGGGCGAGTAGAAACTCAGAACAGCAGTTTGGGCACTGGCCCTCACAGACATGTGGGGATAGGGCTTGGCCACAGGTCTCGCAATGGGAATTCGAACCGGAGGGGGCACCCGTGGCACTAGAAGAATCCGACATGGTTGAAAGCGGAAGATAGCGTGCTCGTCGTGTGTTGGAAGCTTCAATTCTTGCGCGCGGTTCTTGAGGGGGGAACGAGATCTTGAACGTCTCGCTCTTATTGGACGGAGTGGTGGTGTGCGGTTGATTTATTTTTGTTACTCGCGGATGGTTTTGGGATGCGTGTTTCGTTGGGTCCAATTTGTGGGATCGCTTTGGCGGTTCTGATCGGCTGGTGTGAGGAGCCGCCAGAAGAACGCGGCCATGTCCGCACGGATCTCTTCGTAGTACGGGTACGGATTGTCGTAAAAGGCCGGATCCCGCGGATCCAGATCGATGGTTCTGTTCTGCTTGTCTTTTTTCATTTCCGACCTATGTTCTGGCGGCCATTGCGTTCGGCGACGTGACTGTGGGTGTCGGTTTGATTAGGCAACTGCTGGTGACGCGGGGTCGACATCATCACGTCTTGAACGTTAATGCCAACGCATCCTATGTATGCACCATCAGTTTTCATCCGATTCTCCGATTCGTCCGTATTCGGAGCCAGCATCAGAAGGCCTACAATGTCCAATCCCGTCGATACCGCGATGTCGCTTGTTCCGATGGTGGTCGAACAGACCAACCGCGGTGAACGTGCCTTCGATATCTTTTCGCGGCTGCTCAAGGAGCGCATCATCTTTATCACGGGCCCCGTCGAAGACGGGATGGCCACGCTGGTGTGCGCTCAGCTCCTCTACCTGGAAGCTGATAATCCGAAGAAAGAAATTGCCATGTACATCAATTCACCGGGAGGTGTGGTGACATCGGGCATGGCGATTTACGATACGATGCAATTCATCAAACCTGCTGTTCCGACCCTGTGCATCGGCCAGGCCGCATCGATGGGATCGTTGCTTTTGTGTGCCGGACACAAGGATATGCGCTTTGCCACGCCAAACTCCCGAGTAATGGTGCATCAACCGTCGGGCGGGTTCCAGGGACAGGCGTCTGATATCGAGCGGCATGCCCAGGACATCATCAAGATGAAGCGGCGCCTCAACGAGATTTATGTCTCGCATACCGGTCAGGATTACGAGACCATCGAAAAGACTTTGGACCGCGATCACTTCATGACGGCGGAGGAAGCGCGAGAGTTCGGTCTCGTTGACAAGGTGATCTCATCGCGGGAGGCGATGGAGAACGAGGCCAAGGAATAGCCTTTTTCGTCTGGCACACGGGTGCGGCAAAACGGCAACATATTTGCGGATTGATGCCTGGATCGAACCGTCCGGTGCATTAAATTTGGGCGAAGATGGTTGGGATATCCGTAGAGGCCAATGGTGATCGTTTCGCTGGGGCCCAAGGTCTGTCGTTGTTGCCAACGGGCTAATTGTGGAGGGCTGGATGCGGAGAGTTGACCGGCGGGATCCGTAGCGGCTGAGAGGGATTGTGCTCCGAGCGCCAGTGCCAACGCGATCGCCGGACGGAAGGACGCGATGAGTGGGCCAACAAGCGGCAGGTTTTCCATGCCGGGAGGAGCCTGGTTTAGGATGGCCCCGGTCAAACGTACTTTGGAGTGAGAAAGGAACTGAAAGACTTTGGCGAGATCGCCGGCGGTATGTTTGTCGCTCTGGCTGAGCCAGAAGACGTGGGGGCGTGTTTCCGCATACAAAATACCGTCCGTGGTGAAGTTTGGTGGTATCTCGACGAATAGAGTGCTGTTCGCGATTTCAGACCATTGCTTCATCGCGGCGTTCCAAAGCGATCGCTGTTCGGCCGTCCATTCATGCCCCGTAGGGAGTGTAACTGAAATCCAACAAGGCTTTGCGGGATCGGTCGATTCGACCCGCTGGCGGACGTCCCCGGGATTTGCGAGCGTTTCGGCGAGTGAGACCGAAGTGGCGTCTGTGTTTTTTGGTGGCGTGTTGGTGAGTGTCAGGACGCGTCGACCTCGTTTGGCGGCGCTCGTTGCGAGAGCGTGAATGACGGTCGACTTTCCTTCGCCCGGGGCCGCAGATAGGAAGCCGTAAGTCTGGTGATTGGCTTCCGGCGCTCCGGCAATACCAGAGAGTTTCGCCAGATGCTGAAAGGCCCATTGTTCCCAGAGGTTTCCGGCACTGGGATCGATTGATCCGAGCTGGCCGACAAGGGGTAGACGCGTGACGCGAGCAAGATCGTGCGTGGTTCGGATCCGCGTGTCTGCGAGTTCTCTGAGCAAGATAAACAGCAGGGTGAATCCAAACCCCATACCGGCCAAACCCACACCCGCGACGAGAACTTTGCTGGAGCGTCCCGAGACTAAGACATTTTCGGCAGAGGTTTCGGCGAACAATCGATAGTAGCCGGTGACTGTGGTTGCTGCTGCTGTTGTTGTTGTTGGCCTTTACTCACACCTTGTTGTTGTTGTCCAGATGATTGTGTTTGACCATGTTGAGGTTGTGTTGCTGTTGAATATAAATATTGTCCTTCTTTATTCGATGTTGTTGATGATGAAGTACGACCATAGTAATCATCATTACCACCGATACCTGTTGATGAATGATTTTGATTATATTGTTGTTTAGGTGCTTGTTGTTGAGGCATGGCTGTTGCTGGTGGTGCATACATTATTTGAGGACCTTGGGAAGAAAAGAGGAGGAAGTGATAGAAAGGTGGGATAAAGAAATTTTCGAATGTACCAGGTGAATAACTACCTCCACGAGCTGGATGTTACCGACGATGGGGGATGGGATGCGGCAATTGCGGCGTTTTCCGCGAAGTCGAACGGCAGGCTTCATCTGCTGGTCAACAATGCCGGCATTGCCGAACTCGGATCGTTCAGCGAAACGAACACGCAAGCGCATCTGCGCATCATCGACGTCAACCTTGCCGGACTTGTGCGCGCAACCAAGGCATGTCTGCCGCTGCTGGCGGTGACCGAAGGCGCACACATTGTCAACGTCAGCTCGATCGCGGCGTTTTCGGGATGGTCGCTGTCGCCGGTGTACAGCGCGACCAAGGCGGCAATCTACAGTCTGACCGAAACGCTGGCGGACGAGTTTTCCGATCGCGGTATCACGGTGCGTGAAGTTCTGCCGGGATTCGTTGACACCGGCCTGATCGGCGACAGCGAAGATCGCGCAGCGCTGCGGGCGGCCACCAAGCAGCTTGGCGTTTCCTGGTCGTCGCCTGATCGGGTCGCCGCGGCAATCCTCAGGGCGGCGAAAGGCGGCCGTATCCATCAGACAGTCGGATCTCAGGCCCTGCAATACCGGCTGCTGGCCTGGATATTTCCTTCGATTGGCCGCTTTTTTGCCCGCCAGGTGAAGCGTCGGTTGGTTCGTGGCTCCGTCAAAGACGGCAAAAACCGCGACCCCGGTACTGCCATCGGGAGGCAGTGAAACGGAAAAGTGTATCGTGATATTTCATCTATTGATTTTTTCTATATGGTTTTATACGTTTTAATATTAATTGTATAGCAATCCAAGGGAATTAAGGATACAATATTTGGCTAAAAAATTAGTTTCAAATCTGTATAGTTGTAGGACTAACTATTTAAGGACCAACATGTGCTGGTGCCTACTCTGCCTGCCAACTTACTTGTAGAGATGTGGCATCGTTCTTGAAAGCTTAGCGAGACTTTAGTTTTCTGTATCTCTTACTTGAGGTACAAAGAAGATTGTTGGTCCCTCCGGCACCGGAAAAACCAGTTTCCTCATGTGCTTGAATCGGCTTACTGATTTAATCCCAGGCTGTCAGGTGTCAGGGCAGGTGCATTTAGAAGATTGGAACTTATTGTCTCCAGCAATTGACGCCCTTCAACTTCGGCGACGCGTTGGGATGATCTTCCAAAAGCCCAATCCTTTTCCCATGTCCATTTACAAGAACTTAGAATTTCCGCTCAAGGAACATGGCCTGACTGGACCGCATATAAGACAGGAACGTATTCAAAAAGCATTGATGGATGTAGGCCTATGGAACGAGGTCAAGGATCGACTCGGGGCATCCGCATTAAGTCTCTCTGGAGGACAACAACAACGGCTCTGTATTGCTCGAGCTCTTGTCCTTTCACCAGATGTGCTCCTCATGGATGAACCGTGTAGTGCCCTCGACCCCCTTTCAAGCGGGGTGGTGGAAGATTTAGTCTTTAGCTTGAGAGGAGAATATACCGTGGTGATCGTAACCCATAATCTCGCCCAGGCCCGTCGAATTGCCGATTATATGGGAATTTTCTGGACCCACCAACACATCGGGCAATTGATTGAGTTTGGCCCAACTCAGCAGATTTTCACCAACCCCCAACACGAACTCTCTGAAGCCTACATTAATGGTGTTCGAGGCTGACCCTCTCTTCACTCCTCAATTTCCTAAACCCCTTGACCTGCCAAACTGCCGAATTTAACCGTACATTTATCTTACCGTAACACGAACGTAACAGACCTCTTAAAGTCTCCCCTCTCCTCCCTTTGGGGATCAGCGTTTGAGATAAGTTTACAGCTTGGTTCCAACTTTAGAAACAGAAACAAGCATCATAATGAATTTTCCTATTTTGTACCTTTAAAATAAGGTTTTGGTTTGGTACAAAAAAAGCTTAGTTAAAAAAAAGGTCAACACCCTCTTACAAAAAAACAAAAATAGCCAAAATCTGATGCCATTACTCAGCCTTTATAGAAAGACTGTTAGAAATTATTGATCTGGATACTTCAGAAATTTCCAAACCGTGATAGAAGCTGCGTATCTCCCTAATATGACTTCAATGATAAGACGGGTCAGTATTAGATAAGATTTTTTTTTTTTGACCAGAATATTGCAAATGTGACAATTTATCCTGTAATACACTGTGCCTAACGAAGGAAGAGGGCAATCGTTTCTTCAAATTCTAGAAAATCAAAAGTGAGGGGCGAAAAAAGTTTTAAAAATAAATTTTTATTTTTATAAATGCTGTTTTATTAATGCTTTTATATATGGACCAGGTTGCAAGATACTTTTTATGATATTTATCAATTAATTGATTTTATATAAAATTCCTTCGAGTTAAAACCTCAAGAAAAGGCATGATCTATGAAATAAATATCAACGATAGGTTGGCCAAAGTCTTTGGGAATTTGTATATCTTTAACTAAGGCACTATGTCATTTCGGATAGTGACTTAAGCGTTCAAAACTCTTTCACAAGAAAACACTGATCCCAAGAGTCAATAGAATGGAAAGCAAATTCTCATCTATTCACCGGAGTGGAGGATATGAGTTCGTTGATAAAGATACACAATATAATTCTTACTTAACTCCCCACTTATTACTGGCAAAGAAGACAAGAACTCCGTCAATTTATGGTACGTCGATATGACGCTATCACCGACCAATCACTATTTTGTCAACTAGTTAATGGGCCGCGGATGTTGCAGAGCATGAGCTGGCGGTAGGCCTGACCCTCGAGGATCAGCCTCAGCAGTCCTAGCGTCTCTTCGTCCGGTTGTTGGACTTCCAGTTTACTGTATAGAATTTTCGGCCTCGGTAATTCCTGCTGTATGTTTTTTCCGATCCGATGCCAATTTTTAGACGTTTGAGGCTATTTTTCAGAATTCCCACAAAATAGTCATCGAAACTACATTTTACTATTAAGGCTAATCGAGATGACAGTTATCATTCCTCAATCAGATATAAATGGTAATTTTTCTCACTTGCCAGTTTTTTTTGGAGCACATTTTGTAATTTTTGGTTACTATGGGTTACTAGTAACTATGGTTACTATACAGCTATCGGTGCAACCATGA